>JAQQZR010000011.1:7060786-7085372 GCA_030068235.1 Notoglanidium macrostoma | reverse complement strand
ACCGCTCAACTAAGTAAAGAGAAACAACAGTCCATCATTATCCAGTCTCTTTTAAAGTAATAAAAATAAAGAAAAACTTTGAATTAGAAGGTGTGTCCAAACTTTTGACTGGTAGTGTATGTGAAATCAGCTATGACCTGTACTTGTCTTACTCATTTTTTCACCCATCCCTTTTTCTCCCATTGGCAGCAATTCATTTTTGGCACCATAGAAAATGGCACCATTTTGCTTCATCTGAGTGCTGCCAAACATCATTTCATAGCTCAGACCAACTCACACAACAAACACATCCATTCAATCATGAGCCACACTCATGATTGCAATATTGCAATGATTGTATGATTGCAATTTTTGCAATAACACAGAAATGCATCTCTGTTGAAAACATCATGATGTTTTCTTTGCAAAGTATATTGACTCGACAAAGGATATGATATGTACTGCTGTGATCATGACTAAGCTGTACTTCCTGTCACAGTGAGATCTGTCCCTACATAGTGTTCAAAATTGACAACCATTTAACCAAAACACGATTTAATGTCATTTTATAAAAGCAGAAGCTGCTGTCCATTAGGAAAACAAATACATGACCTATGTATTTCAGTCAGAAGTTGGAATTGTGTTGTTTTCATCCTCTGTGCATTTGTGCTGTAAAGTGGGTAAAACCAATGTACACGGCCATGTTCACCTTTTGTTAGCAATGAATTAGCCAGTTAACTGTGATGTATGTTTACCTCCTTGAATCAGTGAACTGTTTAGTCATTTTTGGCAAGACAGAGACACTGATTAGCAGCAGAAGGCGAAAGTTGCCACAGTTCCAGGTAAAGGCAATCTCACCCTGCTGTGTAGGTCATGCTGGTGAAAGCAGGGGGGAAGCAGGTCACTGTTTGGGCACTGGCCTTTCACCTTGGTTCAAGTACTGAGTCACCTGTTGCTCTGTGTGTCACCAGCTTTTACTCATACCTCACTCAGCTATGAACACAGTGGGGATGATTATACTGTAGTCAGAATGGCTAATAACCCACTTGCACAAAGAAAGTCCCGCATACAGATGACATTTTTTTATTTAACCAATGCCCTAAACTGGAACTTCGCTGCTTGCAATTCTAGTTCATGAAATTTGCTGTTGTGTTTTTTTCCCCCCCTGTTTTTAAAATAAACGTGTTACATAAGCAGAGATTGTTTACAGCAGATTGCCTGGGCTGGTTCTTCTGATTTTCAGTTCTGAAATAAATCACATGGAAGATATTTCAATTTATTAATTCAGAGCCTGGACTGAGCTGAGCCTGCATGTTTCACATTACATTGCATAAACGTAGGCCTCTTCCGTTGCCTTCAGCTATAGAAAGTAATTCAACAAAAGATTATAGTTCTTAACGGACTAAAATGGACGTATGATGCTGTATTTACATAAAATGATGATGTAAATGCAAATGCTGCCGTTAAGCAGGAGGATGGATGTTACACTCTGGGTGTCTGCATTTGTAAGTATTTGCCAACAGTAAATGAATGAAATGACGCTTTACTGAAATCTGAGACATATGTTTCACAGATATAAAGTGTGATAGCTTTACTTTGTAACTGATCAAAACGTATACCAGCACATTCAGTGGGCTAACTGTTGAAAGTTTCACCAAACAAGACAGCTAGTCTATTCAGACTAGCAAACAAAAGCCAATTAACTGGAGCTGCTACTGGGAGCCACTGCTGCACAAAACACAAGGCGAGCTGTGGGATTTGTGCTTGCTCCGCTGTTTTAGGCCCGATAGTATCTCAGAGAGCACACTGAATGCCTCCACTCATCTTATTAGGCCGTGTTTATGAGCTTCCTACCGCTGGCTCAGTTACAGTCCAGTGAATACAACAGAGTTACTCAAGAATCAGAGCTGAAAGCTTTACTGTTGATCGGCTGAGTTCAGTATTATTTACCGGAAAAACAATTATATTGCTTTCAAATTGTGCATGATGTTCCCGAAATGCAATTCCTGTAGAACAAAATATTCAGAGAACAGTGTTAAGACACTGGCATCTTGTAATTCACATTCATCCAGCAATGTAACACAAAGCATTGTTCTCAGAAATGAAAACTGATTCACTGTTAAAAAAAAAAAAATTTTCAAAAAAGTATTTGAAACCAAATGTATTGGTTTTATCATGTTATTTCTAATTAACTTTATTTATATTGTTGATAAGCTCATTACATCTCTGTCTCAGATCTCTGCACACTGGGTATTCTGTGCCCTCTACTATTGCAGTACATTGTGGGATTCTATGAGTGCACTGCATATTCCCTGCTAAGCAAAACTCCCAAAATAGTGCACTAGATAGCGGATAGGGGTTAGGGTGTGGTTTTGGATATACATTATCTCTCTCTCTCTCTCTCTCTCTCTCTCTCTCTCTCTCTCTCTCTTTCTTGGATTGACAATGAACATAGGGAGGGAGTGGAGATTACTGCACCATCATATCAATTACTTAAATAAATAAACTCACATCTTGGATATCTTTAATGTGTAAGCTCTCATTAGGACAAGTTCCTATTGTGGGGTAACAAATGTAACAGGCTTATTATCCACAATTGCGCTGATATCCTTATTAATTGATGGCGAAAAAATTTTTTTTCACATACCACCTAGTTTACTCAGGATTTCTGATGTCACAAGCTGTATACTGGGGTGTCCCTTTTAAGCAGGAAGTGGAGGGGATTATAGATACACCCCCACTAAATCAGCAGGTCTCCAAAAGCCATGTGCTACTATTATTCAGCTGAATACATTCTGCCGGTGCTGGGGTTTGCAGGCTGGTGTCAAAAAAGTTGCTGATCAATCAGTAAACAAGAAAAGGCTTCTAGATCAGCCGTACATCAACTCCACACTGCCACAACCTCACAATTTAGTTCTCAGGGTATAATAAGTGCGTTATCTAATGAAGAGTTTAGAGATTTGTAGTAATTTGTAGTTCATAAGACCCACTTTTATTAAAGCTAATAAAACAAAAAGAAATGCAGCTTGTTACTGAAACTACATACATTCTGATCAGTTTATGTGGAGCATCCAACATAGGGGAAAATATATCACAATACTTTACATGTTTACATTACAGGACATGAGTATCACAATGTATAAGCTTGCTAAGAGTTTCTAAGAAAGCCAACAAGCACCAACAAGGGTCATTATACAGTACTGAGATTTATGTCCAATGTGTGTATAAACATTACAATATTTCAGAAAGTAAAGAAGTGAAAATGAAACAATTGTTAATCTTTAATCAGGTACATTTTACAGACTGTAACAGAAGATAGAAAAGCACTGACACTTCAGCAATAATGATACATGGAAAAGTGCATCATGTTGATATGATATGATATAATAACTAGTATTGGGTACTCATATTAGTCTTTCTTGTATTATTTAGTTTTTTTGTGAACTGCATTATTTTTGTGTAATTAGACTTGAAATTGAATTTTCCGCTAGACAACTGTAGCATTTTCATAAACCATAATTCATCCCCAGTTCTTCAGATTCTCGAGCATTGCTGAGCATCTGCCAAATGACTAAATGTAAATGAAATGAAAATGTTTAATTCAGTTTCACCAGTCAAATCATATTTATATGCATCTGCAAGAGATGCAGGATATGAGCGAGTGTTTTTGTCCCTTATTTCCACAACAAATCCACTACACGTGGGTTTTGTCATGACCCACTGAGAAGAACGCCTTGCGCTGAAATGTGTTGTGATCACACCGTTCCAGAATCAAGAATCTTTTCTGTCACATGCTACTGTGAGCTGTAATTGCCAACCAAAGAAGGAAATATTTATTTGTTTCGGCGGTTATTTATTTTCCACAGCATTTGCAGAAGGCCCCGGTGCAAATCACATTCCTAATTAGGATTAAGGAAGAGGTCAGTCTGCTTGGACGAGAATGCGAGGCATTTGCAGCAAGCGCGGCTGATGCCATCTGTGCAAAGAGCAGCAAGCAGCTAATTCTGGCAACGGCAGCAACGCAATTTACAGATCTCTGTAGCGACGGCTTCCTGGTGAATACGGGATTCTTGCCTCGATAACAACATGCTCAGCTGAATTCAGCCCTAAGATATTGACAGAGAAGAACACATTTCTTTCTACGGGCAAATTGTCTTGAAGCACTTTCTTTGAGAAGTTGTTCTGTCTATGTCCTCCCCGGGCCAAGAGGTTGAAAAATGAGCCATAATTAGATCTCATTAAGGGGGATGGTCTCTTCTTCCTGAAAATGGCTCCATACCACTTAGACTTACCTGTAAATGCAACAAATTAGTTGGCTGTGCGTTCTCTGTCTGGCATTGACAGCAACTATAAATAGCTGAGGCTTCCCGAACACTAACTTGTTCTCAAACCCCTGAAGAATAACTCACAGACCTGCTGCCTCCAATTGTCTACTAAATCATGAGTAACTCACTCCGACAAAGGATTCAATTACATTTTACTTTCTTGCAAAAGCTGTATGTGCAACCAGAAGGGGTGTAATATCCCCCATTGCAGCATTCCCAGCATCTCCATCATTTTTTCAACTTAAATAACGTGATAAGTGACAATAACTATTTTCATCCAGAAATCCAGAAATGTTTCATTGGGTTGAATAAATAAGGGTCACTGTATCTCATCTTTGGAATAACCACCAGCGCTTTTCCTGCTCTCCGCAGAGTTCCAGGAGGCTTTGACATCTATTAGTCAATGTTCAATGTTCAATGCAGCAGGACATTGATACTGTTGGCTCATTGCTCTTTGGATTGGTTTTACACACAATTAAACAAACATTGCTGCACTCAACCAAAAATACAGCATGTTTGGTCTTTTCTGGCAGTTGGGTTTGATTCAGTCAAATCACTTTGTCACTGCAATCAAACTGCACAAGATTTCACTTGGAATCTGACCAAGCCCACCTCGCTCAGACGTTCCCAGACCTGACCAGCACCCATACCTAAGCAAACCACACCAAGGGGGACAGAGCACCAGGGTGCCCTTCAAACAAGACTAGACAATACACCCATAATAACTTCACCACTTTCTGGTTGTAGCAGAGATTTTCTTAGGGCCGTGACTATGTCATGCAAAGACAGTAGTTTGTAGTTGGTCACTTTGAATATTAATGAAATTGCTTTTGCGAAAGTAGGCTGCTAATGGCTACATTGTGCAGTGAAAACTATCAGACTCTGTAGTGTTGATGAGGAGGGAGGCTTGTGAGACTATTAGGCTAGTGATGGTAAATATAAAAAAAACTGTAAGGGGGATATTCTAAGGGTGTGATAAGTTGGTTCTGCCTTGATGAATTTTGCATTCATACTGTGAAAACACTCAAATGACATCTTATGCATATTGATATTTTTGCTCAAGTTAATTACTGTTTATTTAGTCTATATGGATAGTATGCCTTATTGTTCATTGTATATGTCTTGTACTCTCTGATGAGCAGTTTACTCTATGAACTTTTGTCTGTATGTGTAAAGAGAGAGGAAGTGATCTCATTCTGCCCAGTGGTCTAAGCCACATATACGCACTCAAATTCACACATAAAGCATATTAAAAGAATAATGAGGAAGCTTCAAAGTCCAAAAGGAAGTGACTGGCTGTTTGTGGAGTCAGTCTGGAAAGTATCAGAAAATAACCATGGATCGTTTTTGATGAGGTTCATGCATAGGTTAGGAAATAACGATGGCCAGGCAGACGTGCTTAAAGTGCGACAGCCAATCAGAAGAAGAGTGATGTAATCTGTCAAAGATGAGTAAGGACTATATAAGATTTGGCACAGCAGTTGAAAAGTACCTTTTTGGTCACCTTTCTTGTGTGATTGTTGCTACATTTTTCTTGGGCTAATTAAACTCTTTATTGATTGGACCTTTTGATTCTCTGCATTTTATTTTTTGATCTACAGTTTGGCATGACAATACAGCGCCACTGTTCAAATCTGTGTCACAAAACAGCCAATTGTAGTCCTAGGAAGTAACTTGACAACAATGTGACACAAAACAAATAGTCTATTTTGTCTGAGAAATAGTGGTCTTGTTAAGGCGGGGTCATTTATTGGGCCTGTAGGGGGGATAATCTTCACTCTTAACTGTTCTTTTCCTGTTTCATAGCGTAGTGGTTTTCTGGTATGTTAATCAAGACACTCTTGCCATAAATCCATAAGTCTGATTTTGCCATAAAGTACAAATGATCTGCCAAGAGTTGAAATCCTGTTCCAGTGTGGTAAGTCATGTAGGATATAGAGAACTTGTAAACAAAAGCTTGTTCACTCTCTGCTCAGGTTGACTGGAGGACAATTGGAAGTGATCCTGCAATCTCGAACGCTGACTCAAAATGTCGTGTTCCCAAGCACCCAGGGAGACACTGCACCCGTCTCATTGCCACAGATCAAGAGTAGTCTTTGACCTGTGTACATTAGAGGCTCCTGTTGGATCTGCAGTCAGGGGATTCAACACAGAGCCAATTCTATTAGTAGCAAATAAATGGTCCACTTGAACAAGTGGTTACTCAATGTCATGGTCAACATATGAAATAAGACTCATACATTTGCTGTTGCTTCTTGTACTGGCAATGTCATACTTAAGTTGCAGCAGCTACACTTGAAAACACTTATGCTAACCATACACTAGAAGACTGAAAAGACTCTGAAAATACTAAAGTCTGACCCCCTCAGACAAAGTGTTAGTCACAGAGTCACAGACTATGAATTTGCAAGTTCTTGCACGGTCACCTATTTACCACTTTGCTGCTGTCTCTTTGGTGCTATAGAGAGCTCACCTATTGGTTGTTTTCATGAACCATCCCTTGCTACGCACTTGGTGTCCATTGCACACAGCTTTTCCGCATTATTTCTCATGAAAGGGGCCGGCTCAACTTTCCCAGAATTCAATGTGTTGTTTTGGTTTGAAAACACGTGACTGCTACCTGCTAGCTTTCTGTGCAGCAAAACCTCTGCAAATTCACTGTTACTGATCCCTTTGAAACCCATCTTGAACTTTTTCACGTGTCATACATGGGAGCTTTGAACAAAATATGCCTTGTCTTTCCTTTCCTTTGCAGCCTCCCATGAGACAGGCATTCAACTATCTACAACTTAACAACTATGACTTAAGGCAGCCATCCTGACCACATCGAACGATTGAGATGATGGGAACTCCAGCAAAGCTCTCGTGATTTTATTCCGACACTGGAAATTTGTCCGTGACAGAGAAATCGATCGACAAGTCATTTGATGTAAAGCTGTGATTAGTGGCATTTGCTCAGCAGCTAATGGAATATCTGAGGTGTGCTCTTTGAAGAGATTTTCTTATCTCTGTGCTAATTTTAGTCTGGAATGCGAAAGAACAACAAGGCCAAATCATTCATTCCCAAACATGGCTTTCTGCTCCATGTAGGCCGTAAAGGAAAAAAAGACAATTTCCTTTGTTTTGTTAAAGTGAATTTATTGGCCCTAGTAGGAATATTTTCCTCAGTGGTTGTGAAATTGGTCTCATCAAACTAATGAAAATCAACAAACATATAAAAGGATTACTATCAGTGCTATCCTTGCCTTAAAGGTGCCTTATGTTTAGCAGTGCATCCATTATTCTGCTTCCCCTCCAGAGATTCATTTAAATCAAGTGTGGGAGGTGAGCAGATGGTGTAAATTTAATCTCCAAACAGGAGGTCATTTTTGTTGTTTAAAAAAAGGAAGAATGGAACTTCCTGCTCTTCTTGAGCAAATAAATAGGGTTAGGGAATCAAATATCCAGTCAGGTGCGCAGGATGAGATGTTTCAATCTTGGAGACGGTCCACAGTTGTGAAAACGCAGCTCGCGCACACTCGGGCAATCTGAGAAAGCTGAAATTGTCTTCTCGTCAATATTTTTTGTGCCTTGAAAGTGCCTAGGCTTATTTTCTTCTTTCCCTCACAACAGGTGGCCTCTGAGAAGTGGAGATTATTTGTTTAGGGTATAGCCAGGATTCTCACACTACTGTCAAATAGTGGAGCAGATGGCTCTACAACGAGTCCTCATGTAGTATGCACGTTTTACAAATTGTATTTCTCTTGCATTGTCTGGTTGTACGTTACAATAAGATGCACAAGACTAATGTCCTCTAGAGAAAGTTCTTCACAATCAAGAACAATACTTAAGCTGTGTGATAAGATGTTAATTGATTAGAATAATGTTTTGTAACAAATTCACTTTGCTTGCTTAGACTTCTCAAACACACAATTTACATTAAAGAATTTGTAAAGAATCTGGTCATAGGCTTGCCATGTGCAGTTCTTCATACACTGGCAAGCAACTGCCCTACAGCAAAATAATCAAAAGCACGTACAAGTGTTGTGACGTGTTCTTATGCTGAGAGCTTTGTACAATAAAGCAGCCTCCCAGCTGAGACACAATGAGCAAGCAGGAGTTCCAAAAGTGTCAGCGGAGGAGGATTTGAGACCTCTCGTATTGCTCATATCCATGCAGATCTTTTGTAAAGCAGCAGGGGTGAGCAGGATTTAAAGAAAGGCTCTCCATGAGCTCGAACAAATGGGTAATAAAAAGAGTTGCAGAGCTTCATCCCAACCAGTGCAAGTGATGGTGGCTGGAGCATGTAATAAACAGCTCCATGGACGTTTTCTTTAAACAAGGGCACGGCCTCGGCCCTGCAGACTTGAATCAACGAAGCCGTTTAAAAATAACAAGAATATTATCCACTTCACGCATTGCTGAGTGAACTGGATGTGTCGAATGCTTCCTGACAAGCTGCATGGAGGCGGAATCTGCCTAGGCTCATTCACCCGCCTCGTTCTCTCTCTCTCTCTCTCTCTCTGTCTCTATCTCTCTCTCTCTCTCCCTCACCTCCCTGCTGATTACAGATCTCATGTTGATCTCGGGTGTGGTGCTTTTAAACTCTGTGCTGTGAAGGCTGCCAAAAAGCCATTTTCCACTACACAAAGTACTAGAATTTTTTTGGCACCTACAACCATACTTTTTCCATTGACCACTGGTCCAGTACCAAAGATTCCATCTTTATCTGCTCAAGGCAAAATAATAGAACTTAGGTATGGAACTAGCAGTACTGTTTATTGCTGATTGGATGTAAATACCATGTCAGAAAATGCACAAACCCAGAGCTGCTATATCAAAAGAGTAGTGAAAAAGACTGAGTAAGCGCAAACACAGATTTGACCGCAGCCATTACGAGTCAGTTAACCAAACAATCAAAGACAATTCACATGTTGATAAATTGTAAAAATGACACACTGCAAGGTCATCGATGGAGGCCAAAATGATGATTATAGTTGTTTTTAATGTCATTGCGGCTATTCCAGATACTATATTATATATTGTCATTATCCATGCTTTTGGTTTTAAAGGTTTTTCAATAAATATACATGCAAATTTCTAAAGATATTTTTGAACAGCTTATACCTTACCAATTGAGTGCTGAAAAAATATGCATTTGGGGTGAAGCAAGAGAAAAAAGACAAAAATACAGGATACTTCAAATACATGATTGTAATTAGAGTCCTGTTTAAGGTTGGCTTTCTGTCTGGTTCCTCCCCCCATTCAAGATTTAAGCATAGTAATGCTGGCTGTAGACCGTCCTTTTAAGCCGAGGTTTTCCGTTCTCATTTAAATGACTCTCTTGGCAGTGTTGATCTGTTTTGCTTTGCCAATTTTCTTTGACTTATTCATCCCAAGAGCCATATATATATCAGTCATTGTGTTGTGATGTGGTTCAGCAATAAGATTTTTAACTCTAGGGGTAACCTAGATTGTATCCAGGCATTACACTAAGATTACTAAGGAACACCAGTCATTCATGTAAGGAGTAGAAGATTAAAACTTGGTCCAGATTGCCAGATCTTGGCTCCAGCTGCGCAGTGCAGCGCTTAGCAAAGCCTATATAGGTCACACAGGAAATGGCTTGTTTGAGAGCTCAATTATCCTATGACTGGCATCAGAGCTCAGAGTTCTTAAACAGTACCACTGTCTCAGACATCCTACTGGAGAGTGTGAAGTCTTCTGGAGACGGGATTCAAGCTTCTGGTATCGGTGTTGGCGTCAATAAGCAGGATGTGGTAGACACAGAGAGGAAAGCAGACGAGACGCCTACCCCACTCCAAACACTGCACAGGATGTCATTGTGAATAGAACAGGATATAGCATCTTCCTTCTTGGAGCTGTAGTATTCAGGTACCCTTTTTCCTCCAACCATCTAAGTATTGAAAAAGCCATTTTGCTTCCTATTCCCAAACGGTTCAGTGTGATAGACTCGGAGATGTGATGCGTTCCGACTTGTTTTCACACTTTCCTGGAGTTCTTCTGTTTTTAGATGGTCCTTGTAACCTTTTAACTGGATGTCAGCATCATTTAAGCAGCATCTCTGCACTGAAACTGACAAAAAGGGCTCAGAGAAAGGACATTGCAAATAAGTGCTGTGCCCTTGTATTTCACACGATGCTTATTCATAATGTTTTTTCTCTTTGAAGTCCTATTAATGTGTGTTAGTTTGTCTGGTTTCATGGCTTCAGTTTTGTTTTGTACTAGCTCAGGGTGAAATGGATGAAACCTCGAGAGTCTTGGCCCAAAATCTGGTCATCAAAGATTCATAGAAATTATCCTTTAGCAATCAGAGAGCCATTAATGTTTCAGTGTCCTGGTTAGATTTCTAAAACAAAGCACAGTGTGCCACATGCTTGACGTTGGTTGAGAATTTCCAGAGCAAAATCACCTTGTACTCCGAGCTTCACCATCCTAGCAGAGTTTCAAGCCGTGTGCTCCAGGAGGCTGGGAAGAATGAGACGCCAGCTGTTAGCCTATAGCAGCTTAGAACATCTTCAAAGTACATAGTGTATTTTATAAAGGTTACAAAGGCCAGATGTTGGAGAAAACATGCATAAACAGAACTGAGGCTTGGTCTTGTGCCTGAATATTGGCCTTAGCTACTACTAACACTCCGTGGACAACACAGGCGCAATCTACTAAAACGCTTTAAACACAATGATTTTTTGGACATCACATTAAGCCTTTTATTGTAGACACTGGCCAAAGAGTTGAGGTGATACAGGATGTCAGGACCTATTCTTGTGGCTGGCTTTCATGACAGTTTCAGAGGAAATGGAGAAGAGGAAATCATGCTGCTCATTTCCTTACCATAACATATGCATCAATAGAGCTCTATGATTGGCTTTAGCGAGGCCGAATCAGGTTTGGCTCATTGTATTCCTCATCCTGTTTTGGATATCCATTACTGCTAGCAGTCAAACTGCTAACTTGGCAATAACATTATTGTCATATCAGCAGCAGCTGGACCAAAAAGCTACTTGTCAAATAATTGACAAAGATGGAACTTTAAGCAAACCATAAAGACTGTGATACACAATATCGCCATACAGTGGAACAGACTAAGGTTTTATTTTTCTCCCTCTTTTCCATTTCAGGCTTCTGTTTTCATGTGAAAGAGCTGCACCCCTGTCTGCTACAGAGCTGCTCATGTCTGCCTCTTTTCCTTAACAACTTACTAAGCATGTGCAGTTATTAACATAGAGGCGCTAGGGATTCAGCTGGGGACCTAGAATGCTAGTGCAGTCCTTTTTTTTGGAATTTCACACAGTGGAAACAACAACTACAGCAACACTAACAGGACAAAGAATAAATAGGGGATCAATAGGATACATTAATGCGACAACAACAAAGTGATGCATTGATTTTCTTTTTTTTTAAGCCGGCAGATTTTACAAGTCACATTTAAATTCGAGTGATAACATGATCAGGTCATGCGGCATCTAATACAGTTCACGTGGTTTGAACCGAAAGGTGATGTGTTTGTCAGAGTTAAACTAAAAATGGCTGGTAACATATCTGCAAGCAGGACGCAGAGATGTAAAGAATGTGAGCGGGTGGGGCGCAGGCTCTAAGCACTGGGGGCTGAGTGTTAATTGAGTTTCAGGAATTTTCTGGAAGAGGCCACTAATAGACATGTGCAATAGCTCCAATGATGGCAGCCTGAATGATTTCATCTCACATGAGCACATGACCCTGTGTTTCTGCTTTAAGGGTGAAACTTGGCAAACATTACAGTGCTGTTAATTCTCTCTTTCTCTTCTTCATTACAGGCTATGTCAGCATCTTGGCAGTGGTACTGAAAACTGCAAATCCTTCACCAAAGGCCAATGAGTATGAACGTAAGCACAAGAGGTTTTCTTGCAAGCCACACTTAGGAACTGCAAATAAATGGTTTTCTGATGTTAAGGCTTTTTGGTCAACTTTCTCTTTTTTTCCCCTTTTCCAGCAATTGAACTGTCCTGTCAGATAGAGTCTATCTCCACAAACGTTCCCAGGATTGAATGGAAGAAAATTAAGAATGGGAGAACAAGTTATGTGTATTTCAAAGACAAAATATCAGGTGATTCATTCCTGTTTCAATATAATTTTGAATGGCATATGTGAAAGTTACATACATGACATGTTACTGCACATTCCTTTCCTAAATCTTGTAAAGGTAATATTTTGGCACTAGTAGGATGTTTAAAAATGGCTTTTGTTTCCTTTAGGTGACTTGGAGAACAGAGCAAAGATTCGAGAGCCTGCAAGTTTAGTTATTCTTAATGCAACAAGATTAGACACCGCATTGTACCGCTGTGAAGTCACAGCCCCTGATGACTTGAAAAACTTTGATGAGATTGTGATAGACCTCGCCATCAGAGGTGAGAGACACTTAACGATCATTCTGTGTCACTATCGGACACTTCAACAATCATTCACACACTATGCATGCAAGTTGGGATAACTAGATCAGACAGTTTTGAAAGGATGTTCAGCACGAGTATATTATATACAAGTCTTGGGATGAGCACCGGACAGTCTTTATGATTACAGCAGCGGTTCTTAGGTACAAATTTACTGTATCCATTGAAGCAATGGTGAGGCATGGCATAAACTGCTATTGGGAAGTGCAGATCTTTAGAACATCCTCATCCAAATCTTTGGACCATCCACAACAGGAGAAAGGGAGTATGAATCAGATTCCATATGATAAGAGCCACAGAAAAAAAAGTACTATGTCGGGATCAGGCACTGTAAATTTGACTATGTAAGAGAGAGGGACATCGACAGTATCAAAACTTTCCTGTTTACCCTGCATGCACAATTTGAGCCTGACTAATCAAAAAGGTTTTCAAACTAGACTTAAGTACTGAGAGTGGGTCTGAATCCTGAACACTATTTGGAAGGTTTTTTCATAGTTGGGGGCAATGTAGGACAAAGCTCTGCCCCCCTACTGTCATTTTCAGTATTGTACTGATAAAGAACCTGCATCTTTTGATCGAAGCAGGTGAGCAGGATCAGAATACACCACATGTTGTCTCAGGTACTCTGGTGTTAGCATATTGGGAATATTATGAAGTGTAAATGGGAACAGAGTAGAACCATTATGAGTATTTCACAGTAGTCAGTTATCAGTACATGTGCCAAAATGTACTTTCGCTGTGATGTCACAGTTCTTTGTCTGTAATAGTTCACTGTTTGGGTAATAAAGGGGGGGTCATCGATTCTGGAGGAAGATATTTGTTGACACTCGAATGCAACAGCCAAACAAATATATGCCTCCCTTCAGTGCTCCTTTAGAAGTGACACCCCCACCCCAAATTTATAGACTTGCATTCCCAAGCAACGACACTAAAAACGATACCATCTCCCCCTCCGCTTCCTACTGTCCTGTGATTGACTGCAATACGCCCCCTGTTGCTGATAGTGTTGTGTGACTTGGTCTGAGCCACTTTTCTTTGTTTCCCCATTTAAAGAGCCAGGGTTGTGTATGAGCACCAGATTTTTTTTCAGCACACACAGAACAAACAGCCAGCATACCGTGAGGAGATAAATTCCCTAAATTTGACTAAAAGTATTGATTAGAATTAGTGACTGCAACTTTAAGCCTAGGGTAACGTATGCTACAAGACATAATTAGCTTACAGTCCTGCTCTTTTATATATATATATATTTACTTTGCTTATGCACTTTATCAAAATTACAATTTCCATTATTGTCCATAAGTGCTCCACAATAATATTTCTATATGAATTGTAATTGCCTTCATCCCTGGCAGACACCACTAGCTAATTAGTAGTACGCTGTTTGTCTTCTCAGAAATGGTGTTGTTAGCGTTCGCCGAGCTGCGCCACTGTAAGCTGAGCTCGGGCACACTACCCTTCTAGCCTTTGGCGCACGTTTGAGGATGCTTTCCGGCCTGCCTCAGGCTCGGGCGTGTCCGTGGCTAAATGGGGAAAATTCTGAAACTGCATCCGAGTTTAATCAGGCGGCTAAAAGGGGAAAGCGTACAAAGCATGGCCTTAATGCTTTCAGATTGGCCCGCTTGCACTCCTCTGATTTAAAGATATGGATGCTGATTTCTATGTGAGTCTCACTTGGGTTATTTGGGTTCTGTTCTGCAGTGAAACCAGTGACTCCTCTGTGCTCAGTGCCTACGTCCGTGCCAGTGGGGAAATCAGCCGAGCTGACATGTGTGGAGAATGAGGGCTTCCCCAAGTCCCACTTCCAGTGGTTCCGAAACAAAGAGGAGATCCCTTCGGACCCCAAGAGCAGCCCTAAGTTCAACTCGTCCTATGTGCTGAACGGCCAAACCGGCGTGCTGGTAAGCACTGGGAGGAATGGGAGAAGGGATATTTTAGGGAGCCAGTTGATGTGCGATGGCTCCAGCCATGAAGGGAATCTGCTGTACTCACTTGCACTTTCCGCAGTGCCACACTCTGCCATTCACACTCAGTGGCCCACCCTGGTCACTCAACCTTCACAGTGCCCTTTAAATCCTGTCCTGGCTGTCAAAATCTCACATTGTCCATTGGAGTGTGCTGAGCATGTCTAAGGGTACTTTTACATGTGCAGTATTTAGGATCTTTAAATTGAACCCTGGTGTTTTTTCTCAGTGCAGTTTGTTCAGACAGACCAAGTGTAGACCCAAGCACCCGGCCCAAGACCATTCTCTGATTGCATTGGGAGCACAGGTCAACCATCTGTAGGAGAGGAACCAAATGTGCAGTGCATTATGGGTTGTGGATGACCGTTCTTGACACATGAGCTGCTTAGAGATCAGCCAGACGGAGCTGGGGTGCTGTAGATATACAGCTTACTGCATATGCTTTTTTTTTTTTTTTGAATTTTTTTTACATACGCAGAACGCGTCCCATTTTTGCGGGCTTCCACTTTTGTCCTTTGGCTTATTTAGCATCTCACATGTCAGATTTGCAACTCACCGGTCAATAAATGCCACCTGAAACCCACAATTATATAGCACTTCATGCACTTCAGTTCAATCAGGATTGAATTTGCACTGCATGAGGCAAAAGAAAAACGTGCCTCCTCTCAGGTACATTACGTAGATTCTAGATTTCTAAAAGGAAACTAATTCAAACCTTTTCTGAACGCGATGTGCTCTGTTTGTTTACAAAGAACCCTTTAAAGGTTTCCCTAGAGGAATCAGCTGAAAACTACTTTCGAGTGCAAGCTTTAACCTTTTTTCACCTCTAAGAGACTCAGCAGCTTTTTCCCCGTGGTCTACTGCAATTTCTGATCTTACACCTTCTTAAACTAAGGTTATTGAAACGGTACAGGAACAAGGATTGGATTTGAACACTACATGTATTAAAGCACCCTACAGTCAGGTTTCTTCTGCTTCAGATGCATGTTATGAGATCATGTTATAAACGATACAGTTAAGAGCCACATGAATGTAGCAGTGAGGTTTAGTGTGAAGTGGAAATGTGAAGTCTAGGTTGAGGCTTTGCCTCCTTTACAGGGAGAAGCATGAAGAAGGACAGGGAGAGAGAAAGCCAAAGATAATGTTTCTAAGTAATAGCATTAACAGTCAGCGTTGCTTCTCAACTTTGGCTGTGATATCAGTCAGTGCAGCTGCCTCTTCAATATTGAAACTTTTACAGCAATTAGAGTATAGAAATATTTATACCCCATAAATAAGCAGGTAATGAGAGACGTGTTATTTATTGTCCTGCAGAAATTCAGTGCGGTGAGGAAAGAGGACTCTGGGCTGTACTACTGCAGAGCCAAGAATGAGGCAGGAGTCGCCGAGTGCAGGCCGCAGATGATGGAAGTCTGTAAGTCGTTGCCTTGCCAGATAAAAACGCTCCATTATCCTCACATCATAACTACATTGTGATTAGTGTGAGTCGACTGCACATTCGACCGTAATACCCTCATGTTGTTTCTCTCTGACATTATTTTCCAGATGACCTGAACATTGTTGGCATCGTTCTGGGTGTGCTGGTGGTAGGGTTGGTGCTGTTGTGTATAATAGTGGGCATCTTCTGCGCATACAGGAGAGGTTTCTTTGCCACTGAGAAGCAGACGGGAAGCAAGTAAGTGAAAAAGGAAGAGAGCCTTTCCTGCTGATTTCATCCTGATTCGCGGACACATCCCGCAGCTGTTTACTGCTCTTTGACTCCCCTTATTAAATCAGGTCTAATTTTGTCCTGAGAGGTCTTTTTAAGGTTCAGATTTCTGAGTGTCATTCACACAGGCAGGCGTTTGAGGTCTTGCACGGGAATGAGAGCAGAACAGGAGTGAGAACCATAAAAGAATCAGTGTGATTAGTAAATTAACTCATTTGTATTAACATTTCCATATTCAGGAATTGGCAGGCACTGTAAAGCTCTTATCCTGCATTACCATCAGCAACACAATGCAAATACAAAGCTGCAGGAAGTCGGTTTTAATGAGAGCTGGCAATTTCCCCCCGTTGCGAATGTTAGTGATGTATAGCGGGCGGGTTGGGCAAAGTTGAACTGTGTCTGGACCCAAAAAACACAGTCGGAGGAAAAAACGGACATAGAACTGTCTATTCCTGTCACCTATACGTATGATCCAAATCACTTAACTTCTCATTTGCATGTTCGTTTCACAAGCATTTATATCCAGAATTTTTATTCTCAGTGGGAAAACATCTGATTTGTGATCAGATAGAGGGATGGTTTAATATACAATATATATATATATATTTAGCTGTAACAAATGAAATCATGGAAACTATCATTAAACTAAAAATAGGAAAGTAAGATGAGTGACACAAGGCAAAAACACGCTGGTAATTATAGAAGTGCTTTATTGTTTACTTGGGAAATAAAATCATTATAAAAGAGTTTAAAAGAATTTCTCATCACTAGACATGTAAATGTGCTACCGATCACATTTAACGCTTTCGCTTTTGCTTACACAGTTAATGAGTCTTAAAATGCAGCAAGAAAACTGAACAGAGAATGGTTGGAAAATAAATTAATTCTCAGAAGTTCTGAAAAAGGACTGGAACCACGTATAACAGACCATGAAGCCTCACTGCATACCACACTGAGCCCCGTGACACAGAGTTTGTCAAGATACACATGGACTCCAGCTGTCAGTGGTGGATTGTTTTAATAGGCAATGCGACACAGTAGTGTACCACACGTCTACGGAGCCAATATCCCCTCCTAAACCCCTTTCAGCACATCATGAGTCGAGCCCTCCCACAGAAACTCTCTGAAAGTAGAGGAGTATGAGAGAAAAATAACTAGTCTGTACACCGTAGACCTTTTAAATAATAATTGATGCAGTGTGATTATTTAAATGAAGCTGTGTAATGAAGTTAAACTTTTTTTCTAGTTACAAAGCACCAGGAAAGGCTGAAGGAGTGGATTACATCCGAACAGATGATGAGGTGAACTGGTTGATTAATTCCACATACATTTGTCTATAAAACATAGAATCCGTCTTGCACCATTTGTTCACTCTGACCTCGTCTCTTTCAGGGCGATTTCAAACACAAATCGTCGTTCGTCATCTAAAATCAGGGAGACATGATGAGACACCCTGAAACATATTGGAGTCATTAGTGCAGTACCTTACAGATAATGAAGGACAACCACACAAACACACTGAGGAAAAAGACTCTTCGCTGTGCCAGGACATGGTTTACATCACAGCACATTTGCTACAACACAATTCATAACTGCCAAAGCGGACAAAAGTCCCGTTTCCACCTAAAAGCATTAAGACCACTAAAGGTTTTTCTCTTTAAACCAACTTTTTTGACCCATTTCTTCACTTTCGCTTTCTTTTTTTTTTTTTTAGTCACACCTTCAGCAGAATCGCATAAACATTTTGCTTTGAATTGTTTGTCGTTTGTATAACTTTTGTTTTGTACCAGCTAAATGTGTCAAATATTTTTTTGATAGAATATATTTTGAAATGCTTAGAGGTTTACTTTTTTAAAAAAAATGTTTGTAAGTTACTAACATGGAAGCCAGTATATTTTATAGACCTATTTGGTGTTTGAAAAAAAGCTAATCATTTTGACCAGTCTGTAGTTTTCCTGAAAATAAATCATCTCTAAATTCTGACATCTGCTGATTTGAGTTTTGGATTCAGAGTCAACCGTCTCACAGCAGTCTCCCAGCAATGCTGATGTGGCCTGGGCAGAATTAAAATTCAGCACCCCTCGCCTAGCTGTGTACGGCCAAAAAGAAATAAATAAACAAATAATTAGATTAATTCATGAATTATCGGCAATCCTGATCGTAGAAAACACCCATGTGGTCTTTTTGACCGCACCCTCAGTTAAGTCAGGTTAACTCCGGCCATGACTGAAATTCAGCTTCATATACAATGATAACATTTTTCTTGATAAGGTCTTACCTACTTAGTTTACTGTTGCAGGCTAAATAGTTTTAGCACAGGGTTCCATGTTAGTTTTTGTAGATAGTCTTAGTAAGAATCTGTTTTTTTATCCAGCAGAAAACACTGTAAACAGCCCGAGCTGCGTATCCTTGAGTTTAAGTGACCTTGTTGACCATGTACATAGTGAATATACTGTCCAGGTAGCCTTTTTTTCCCTCTATTGGTCTTTTACTTCTTGAGAAGTAGTTTCAGTATATTTTTTTAATAAAACAGGGTTTTAGTGTTTGGCTAACAAAAAGCTCCAATGGTTGTATGTTGATTCATTTGTACCTTCCCTCTTGAGGAAATAAAAATCAATTTAGTTTCAATTTTAGATATGAAATGTCCACAAAGAGGCAAATATGACACTCTTTTCACAATTTCAGGTGAACTAATCATGTGAGAGAGAGGATCTGCCTTACAGGCTGCATTTGATTCCTGCATCAGAATGATCTACAATTCACACAAAATGTCAGATGCAATTTATGATTTTCAAAGTGAATACAACCACATGTAGTTCATAGGTAATGAAAACCATTTTGGGGGTTGTTTCGTTTTGTTTTGGGGTTTTTCCCATATTTGAGTTGATTACTTATTCTAAGAAACATTAATCATTCCTCTTGAGTGCCTTTCAGTGTGGTCGTAAGATAAAGATAATGTTTATTGTGTTCTATATAAATAGTGACTTGTTATATACTGTGACGTCTAATTGGACACATCACTGTTCAAACTGACTGATTTTCTAATAAATTTTATAACATTTGTATAAATCACTACAGGTGTTTGAGAGGAATGATGGGTTATTCTGATATACAGCACATATCCAACTGTTTTTGTTTTTTTCTTTGTAAAGAGGATTTAATTTTGTTGTGCGCTGATTTAATGACTACCTTTCTTTTTTGTCAATGAAGTAGAAATAGAGCTTGGATATTGTATTAGTGCCTAAATATAGAGTGAAGTGGTGTTCCAAGAAGACACTATTATTTCACATATCCATTTGATCATGGCAGTTTAAAAACTTGTATTACATTATAAAGGTGTTCAGTGGAGTGTTGAGTTATTAACAGGAAGTGAAGGAGGTGAGGTTATGTTTATATGGAGCACAAAGCTTTACCAAATACCGACTGAATAAAAGACGTTTTCTCCTCTTTCTGTAATTCTTTCCTGCACGGAGGTCCTGATGAAGGAGGTTTAATTGTCTGTTGAGGTGAAATTTACGTATTGTGCCCTTTTTAGTCCCGAAACAGAATTTTTTTCCGTCTCGCATTGATTTTAGGCTGGTACAAATTCTGTGTGAATTCTTGAACAGTAGCTTACGTTTGTGATTAATAAAACTTACTTCTTCAGATTTGTTGTTGCTCTTATTTTACAGCCTGGTGGACACAATTACACAAAGCATACAGCGTGGTTTATAATTCAGAATTTACATTTTCTAAAAATAGAACTGTGTAGATCTAAGTTAATGTTCACATCAGACATGGTTTGTGTATTTCAGTGACTGGATCTGGGCTTTTCATGCACAGCAGTGTAACAGGAAAAAACAGGAGGATACAGGTGACGAGCTTCAGTTAATGTTTACATCAAACATCAGAATGGCGAAACGTTATTTCAGAAACTGCTGCTCTCCTCACAGCAGTCTCTAGAGGTGGTGTGAAAAGTGAAAAAAAAAAAAAAAGGTGGTAGTTATACAAATAGTAGCACTGTGTTACATCCCTTAGTGTTTACAGAAATTATTTTGGGTGACTTTCATTACTTGTTAGCTACATCAACCTCGTAGCTCCAATGTAGCTAGGTATCTATTTTTTTTTTTCACAAAAGCATCAGTCAGGGTGGTATGGTGGTGCAGTGGGTCACATTCCCACCTCACAACCTCACAGCTTCAGTTAATTACTGAGCTTTGTTTACTGAGCATCTCTGTGGGCTTCCTCTGGGTTCTCTAGTTTCCTCCCATTTCCCAAAAACATGCCTGCAGGTTGACTGACTACGCTAAAGTGCCCCTAGATGTGAATCTGTGTGCATAATCCCCTGCAATAGTCTGGTGTCTCATCCAGGGTGTTGTCCAGTCTTCCCAGGATAAGCACTGGGTCCACTGTGAGCCTGATGAGGATAATGAATGAGTGATTGATTTTAACCAGTCTATGCCTTTAATCACTAGAAAGGTCAGATTTACACTATTTTATAGACTTTATGGACCTTAAAGTATGCTCTACATCACGATCAATGTAATGAATTTGAGCACTGAGCATTTGAGCACTGAGCATTGCTCAGAAAAAGAGTGTAATGGAGGGTTATAAAAGTCTACATACTACATGAGTCTATATCAGTCTTGATGATGCCTTGGCTTTTTGTTGCAGACAAATGTTAGCTCAAGTGTAGCTCCAGTGCCTTATTTGATCACAGGAATGCTGTTATGATTCCATCACACATTCAAACTGAAAGCATGCAAGAGTGCCTGCGTTCCTACAAATGCAGTTGTTCAAATGTGGATAGACGTGCCTTATGGGAAAACCACCGAGAAAAGAGAGAGAAATTCAGGCCAACTACACTTCCAAGAAAAAGATCTGTTCAAGAGTTACGAAACATCAGTTTAACCCTCATCAAATAAAGGTGACAGTAGAGTCAACACAACATTTGGAAGCAGTCTTCATGGTCAGGAGGGGATGAGTCATGAACTGAGGCCGGCAGCTGCCTCATAGTTGATTCAGCTGCACACTGCTGTCCCGCTTGTAGAGTCTCTCTACTTCTTTCTTAACATCTGCAGGCTGGTCTTCAGGTTAGATCCCAGTTGCCTGTCTTCCTTTTCAGTCCCACAGTTCTGTGTGCCAGACAGACCAAATCGCCAACATCCAACAGCAGCAGCCAGCTGGATTTGCTCTCTCTGGATAATTTCATTAGCATGCTATCTCCAGAGAAGCAGCACGTGCAAGAGCTTTGAAGGAACTGGGAGGTCATTAACCTCTGCCTCAAAGACCTCCTGTGTGACAAGGAATTGGGTTACTTTCAAACAATAGTGGCTTGTGTATGTAGATTTTGGTGGAGTGGAAGCTATCATACTCGACTTAATATAGGCTATTATCACGTGAATTTTCCCCCAGTAAGAGGCAGATGAGAGGCAACAGCATACAGTCAGAGTCAGAATTACATTTATTGCCAAGTTTTTGCAAGTGCAATCATACAGCATACAGTCTAGCTGCTTGTTTTGAATACTCTTAAATGCATCTTTGTTCATCTGAGGTTGATACAGAAGGTGTATATCTCATGGCCATTCTCACAGTATGTGACAGCAAATATCATCAAATCAACCTGACCATGCCTGGGATCCCAATCCATGGCGTGTTTATAATGAGCGCCCATCAGGATCGACTGAGATGATAAAACTCATGCATACTGCATTCCCTAAGACCACAGACTGGGAAAAAGTTCTTTTGTGTATGCAGCAGCAGGGAGAGACAGTTTCTGACTTCGTCAACTGAGTGCTCAAGATGGTTAAGGAACACTCTGGTCTCCTTCAGGCTGGGGATCAGGAGAACCTTACAAAGCTAGTTGTTGCGAAAGCGTTGGAGAAAGGAATCAGGCAATGTGTTCAAGTTACCTGCATAGATTGGTCTTCCAGAAGTTTGGGGTTTCTTATACACCATGCTATGCACTCAGAGAGACAATTGAATAAGAAGCAGATGAAGACACAGACATCACTCCAGATGGAACAACTCCAGTACTACCAGGCAGGGTCATCAGGATGGTGGCGGGGCTGAGGTTGAGGCGGGGACTGGAGCTGTGGATGAAGACAAGGTGAGGGTTATTTGTTTTGCATGGAACAATCCAGGGCATTTTGCTAGAGACTGCCAAGGTGAAAGCCATCACAGAATTTCTCATTGACTAACCCTAATCCTACAGCACGGGATGAGGAGGGAGAACAGACCTGTACAATATTTCCTAAATTGACCAGTAGTCCTAAATCTGAACCTTATCTTCAACTTGAAGTTTATAGAAAGACAGTTCCCTTTCTTGTTGATACAGGTGCTACCTGTTCAGTCATTAAACGAAGATTTTGCGTGAGAAAAACTCCACTGAGTTTTGATACAGTTGTCACTGTCGGTGCACCAGCTCTTCCATTTTCTGAAGATTTCAGTGAGCTTTTAAGTACAAAACTGCAAGACAGCTCGATACGACATCAGTTTTTGGTTTCAGATTGTTGCCCTGTAAATGTATTGTGGAGAGATCTCATCTTTCACTTTGGCATTCAGATGTCATGCACCCCGGAAGGTTTCCAAGTAGCTAGTCCTCAGATAATGCTGTTTCCAGCCCTCGTACAGTTTTATACAGAGCTATAGTCATTAATTGATACCACAGGATGGGGGAAAATGTTTCCAGGACCCTGAGTTGAAAATCTGAATTATATGTTGGTCCTCAATTTGCCTGCACGTACATTCTGTTGTCTGATCAACAACTGTTGTTTTTCAGTATCTAATAGCATTCCTCATATTTCGTTGGCTAAAGAAGCTGGAAAGTGGCATGATGTAGGACAATGCTGGCATCAGGTGTTACAAATTTCCGATTGCATGAGACAGGATGCAGGGTTTTATTCCCCTAGCATGAATACCCACAAAATTCCTTTCTTCCCTCTTACTGATACACTACGGGCGCATCAGTCTGTCCTTTCAGACTGACTTCCTACACACACCAACTCACAACTACCATTTTTTCAAAAGGACACAATACAGGCTACTGATGCCAAAGTCAGATTATAGGCCAAATAGGGCTCAGTATCCTATGTCTAAAGATGCAGAAGATCTTTCTTTCAGCAGAATTTCAGCAGAAAAGATCTGAAAGTAGCCAAAACAGTGTTTCAGAGTTTCTGACTTGTTATCAACATTTTACAGTTCCATCATGGCAGAGAAAGTGATGGTCTAACTGGTCATTTGTTAATTCTTTTAAATGTACCTGTAGAGATCATTGCCTTGGTTACATTATGTGCATTTGTCAGTGAAGTGAAATAATAGAAAGATAACAAAATATATCAGACAAGCTAATTAACTAATAAATGTCTTTGCAAGGGAGAAGTAGGACCATGAGGGCGGAGCATGTGAATGTAGCATCACCATACTAAAGGTTCTTTAGTGTTAAGGAAAAGAGAGGTTTAAGAGTAAGCAGCACACCCTGGTGGTGATAAACACACAATCAACTAGTGTGTCCATTTGTTGAAGCAGGAGGTGCACTTTCAATCCTCTTTTCCACCAAATGAACTGTCGCTGATGAGGGTACTAATTTGTTTAGAATTAGCTTGTATGCTCTGTTTTTAATTACAACAATCAATTCCTAGAGTGGTTAAATATAAAGAATGAAATGACATTTTTTAAGTTTATAGTATTTTATAAGTATTTCTATGTTTAAATATTTATAACTCTTTCCTGAACTAATGCATTTCTAGTACGGGCGTCGCCACCATTATAGGTGAGGGGGACGTGTGTCCCCCCCACATTTCATAATTATTCATTTGGACCCCCCCACATTTAACAGAAAATATTAGTTCACCCAGCGCTGCTTCTATTACTTTGCGAAAGAATCCATTCCACTTGATGGATATGAGAATACACACATCAATGAAATTCCACTCCAGGTTTCCTGGGTTACCTACAACAACAAACCATACGCAGGTGAAGTGACTCATCAGTACAGCCACAGACAGTAAAGCTGCTCGGTACTGGAGAAGGTGACGTCAGCCCCACTGCCTTCTCACAATGTCCAACTTTTCCTAAAACATTATTCTTTTGTTACATGCCCTCAAAATTAACCCTAGGCCATGTGAAATTAATGTTCAACTAAACAGTGAAATATTAGGAGTAGCCTAAGCTTTGCCTTATTTACTGTAAGTAACAGGAGGG
>JAQQZR010000011.1:7033945-7052494 GCA_030068235.1 Notoglanidium macrostoma | reverse complement strand
GGATTGGCTCCAGCTTCCCCGCGACCCAGATGGATAAAGCGTTATAGATAATGGATGGATGGATGGATGGATGGATAATAATGTGTATGTTTATTTTATATGGAAAAAAAACTAAATAAAATTTTGCTGTGTTTGTGTTAGCTTAAAAGCTGGATGCCCATGCTTTCTTAAAAAGTCCTACTTTGTCTGAAATTGTATTCTACATTTTATTTTAAAATTTGGGCTATATCTGGTGTCATTTTATTTTTGGCATACATTTATGTGATCTATCTATCTATCTATCTATCTAGCTATCTAGCTATCTCGCTATCTATCTAGCTGTAAAACATACCTCAAAAGATATCATAGAACATACCATCACTGTAAATTGAAACTTAAGTAACATTTGAAGATATGTATAAGACAAAATATAATATCATAATTATATATAAATATATATAATATTATGATGCTTTTCCACAATGCATGATTTGTTAAGCCAAAGGCATCATCATGTTAAAAAAGAAAAAGGCTGATTAATGGTATTTTTTAATAAATTTTTTAATTAGAAGGTAAAATGCCCCGTCAGCTACTTCAGTCAGTAAGTATAAGAATATACAGAATCATATGGTGTGATTTATTAAATTCTTCACGTTGTGTTGTCATTCCTGTTCCTGATTGGTCAGGAAGCAGCGTGAGAGCCCGTTGTTGATGTAACTGGCTCTGTGTGGAAAACGACCGCCACCGTGGAAGAACCCAGCAGCACATGGCACCAGGCCTACACAAACTCGGGCTACAGCCCTGCTCCAGCATCACCCGAACACTTGTGCAAGGCCTGTGGAGGCCAGTTGGACACGGCAAGCAGGGTGAACTACACACACACATACGTACACGCACTTCTCACCATCATGAGAGTTTGTTATATAATGTTTAGTGCGATATAAATTTATCATTTTACTGAGCGTTGAGTTCTTGAATCTGATTACTCAGAAGATTTCCTGTAACAGCGACTCTGACAATAATGCCAGCTACAAGACAAATTACATGTTATATTATTGAATTGTGACGTGTAAATGTAAATCAGTTTTCTGTGAGACTCACGAGCTAGTCTGGCCGAACAGAATTCAGTGAAATGGAAAAGCACAATTGTAAAAAGACCTTGTGATTTATTGACAATCAACACATCTGGAATGCGTTGAGACAGCTGTGTAATCACAATGACACCCCCAGATCAGGTCTCAGATGACCTGAGAAAGGAAAAGGGATCTTCTGTACTCCAGGTAGCAGTGAAGCATGTCCGATATCGATGAATCAGTTATTAGCGACTCAGCACATTGGCAGGCTTCAATTGATCACTAATGCCTCGTCCTCCCGATACAGAATGTGTGTGTAGACTGCAAGAAGCACTTCTGCGGCCGCTGCTGGGTGCAGCCCGAGCTCAGGCCCGCGCTGTGCCAGACGTGTCGGCGCTTCGTCGGCACTCGTTTCGAGCGGAGCCAGCTGATGGGGCTGAAGGTGAAGGAGCTGCGCGACTACCTGCACCTGCACGACGTCCCCACTCACACATGCCGTGAGAAGGAGGAGCTGGTGGAGCTGGTGCTGGACCAGAACACGCCCAGCAGCAGCAGCAACAGTAGTAGCAGCAGTAACGGTTGCAGCAACTCCGCCCCTCAGCCAGCCGCTCCAGACGTCTCGCAGTCCCACCCTCCTCCATCCCAGTCGGCCGAGGAGCCAGAGTCTCTCACGGAGGAGGAAGAGGAGGAGGAGGAAGGTGAAGATGAGGATGAAGAGGATGATGACGACGATGAGGTGAAAGCTCTTGTCAAATGGCAAGCTGCTTTTATTGTCTTCTTCACTAGAAGCTTTAGATCTGTTTGTAAGGTAAGAGGAACTAAATGTTGCAGACGATTCGCAGCGTTAAACCTAAGTATAATGGATAAAACAGACGACGTTCTATAGTAAATAAAAATAGTTAACAGTAATCGGCTTCTCGTCGTGTGTGTGTTAGTCGACAGACAGCGAGGAGACACTGGTGCACAGCCGCAGGGCCTCTCTGACTGATCTGAGGAGCGTGGAGGACATCGAGGGTCTCACGGTGCGGCAGCTGAAGGAAATCCTGGCACGCAACTTTGTCAACTACCAGGGCTGCTGTGAGAAGTGGGAGCTGATGGAGAGAGTTACACGTCTCTTTAACGACCAGAAAGACCTTCACAACCTGGGTAAATCTGGTAATACTCACATAAACACGGTGTTATATTCATCACACACTGCAGCTTTAGCTTTTATTCTCCCTTTTGTCCATAAGCCCTTTTTTTTGGCATTTACGTTGGGTTTACTCCTTCAGCTAGAGACTTTAAAAGGGTTTGGGATGGGCAATGATGTAATCAAATATTACTCAGTAAATAATATAGATAGCCATGTCAGCTATGCATACTAAACAAAAGCGAATTCAATAACTGCACCTCTTCCTGCTTTAGGTTAACTACAACCAGCCCAGAGTGGTCTGCTTCAAACATAATAATTCATGAAGCAGTGGCTTTTACACTGAAAACATTGATTCAGATTCATTTATTTAACCTTCTGCGTTTTCTTGTTACCAGAAAATCATAAAACAAACCAAATCTTCAAAGTAGGCCAAATTCAAAATGGCTTCCTGTATACTATAGATGCTCACTACATAGGCTATACGGTAGCATAATGTTGGGTTTGAGTGTGAGTGGTGCATCGTGGGGCCAATAAAATGCCATTTGAAATTACACACAGAATTAAGTGCGACTTCAATATCACGCACACATTTTATTAGAATGTTTTTACAGGAAGTACACGATATGACCCCTAGTGTGTTGATGCCAGACTATCCCAGCCATATACTGTATGGGTCTTCCCCATTCATTGTTGTCAGCTCCATAAACGCATGATGTGCCAAGGCTGGAGTGGAAGAACGTGACCTCAACCCCACTGAACATGAAACTGGAACGCCGACTGCTCACCAGGCTTCCTTGCCTTGCCTGACCTCAGTAACGCTCCTATGGCTGAATGAACACAAATTCCTACATCCACGCTCCGAAGTACGGTATAACTTTCCCAGAAGGCTGTTATTATAACAGCAACAGAGGTGCTAAACCTGGAATGGGAAGTTCCATAAGCACATACGGGTGTGATGTTCAGGTGTCCACAAATTTCTGACCATTTATTCTACATGAAGAAGCACAAGCTTCATTTATCCAATAAGCATTCCAATTTGTCAAATGAAGAAAATTTGAGTAGTACGCAAACTGGAAATACATTTAAGAAATTTAATTTCCATTAAACTTGTTCAAAGGTTCATAAAATGATACAGAGGACAAAAACAGAATGTGGGCTACAGAAGTAAACGATCGTTATATCATGCCGTGGCAAATAAATCCTGAGGTGCTGAGATTCCGACTCTGCTTTTTATTAGCTTATTTTAACTGCTAAAAAACACCTCTTAGGAATATACCTATTACAATCAGGCTAATTTTTAAAAAATGTTTTCTAATCTAGAACATGTAGTAATTTTGGTGAATGTTAAACTGCTTACTTGTTTGTTGCTTGTTTATTCGCAGTTTCAAACACTAAAAACGAATCAGGCACAGGTACGTATTACTTCTATAACAAGATCTAGGTTAAAAGTTACTATAACCCATGTTGAATAAAGTTGGTAATGAGCGGTGTATAATGTAGTACAGTAAAGCGTGTGTGTTTCTGGGTCAGTAGCGGAGCCAGCCGAGCCGAGCGGCCAGGAAGAGAACCTGTGTAAGATCTGCATGGACTCGCCCATCGACTGCGTGCTGCTGGAATGTGGTCACATGGTGACGTGTAGCAAGTGTGGCAAGCGCATGAGCGAGTGTCCCATCTGTAGACAGTACGTGGTGCGCGCCGTGCACGTCTTCAGATCCTGATGCAGGGCCATGAAGAGCCGGAGGACCTGCGGAGCAGAGCACGCCTTTAATATCCACACACATTCCACATGCCGTTCCTGTACGGAGGCCCTGAGAGACGTGAGGCTCAGTCACCGTCCTGTTTGGTTCTCCTTATCGTTTCCACCAAAGCTTTTCATTTTTGGTCAGTTTGCTTAATCTGGGGATCTCAACAACATGTGTATCCTTTCCCGCATCGTTCCTCCATCATCACGATCCGCTGTGACGTTTGACTGTGAAGGGACACGTTCGGTTGCTGGCTAGTTACCTAGCTACTTTTCAGAAACACCTGACATATAACATATCATGAAAAGTATGAAGCTAGGTAAGAAGAAGCAAGCTCACCTTATCTAGGGATCATATCGCTGCAGTTGTAGTCTGTTTGGTTAGCTTGCTATCATTGCAGAATGTTGCCAGCGATGTCTTTTTCGATTCCAGGAGGCCGTACGCAATTTGCATAGTTACCATCCAAGCTGCTTTCCAGTATGTGTACATGGTGACTTTGAGTTATAGACTTTTTTGCTTTTACATCACTGCGTATTATGCCTGTTCACTCCATGCGTTTTAATTGCACACGAGTGGAATACGGAGTAAGGACATTTATACCACAGCATTGTTGAGTTCTCGATTCTGATTGGTCAGAAGGTTGATTAACGGCAGTTCTGCAAAGCGGATTACAGGTTCACATTAGCAGGTTCTAATTGATATGGAATATGAGACTAATAACAATCTGGCAACAAGCTACCAATATTTAACAAAGAAAAACGCGTGATTGTTAAGACGTTGATTTAGCGTTTATGGAAGGAGTCTCAGATTGGTGACCTGCCCAGGGTGTAACCTGAAGTCAGCTGGAAGGGCCGCCAGCTTCCCCTCAACCCTGACGCATATGTGCTATAGATAATGGATGGATGGAGTCTCCCGTATCAGCGCTTCGTAACAGTCAGTACGCTTTCCAGCTCGTGAAAGCCTTCAGAATAGACTTTCAAGGTTTCTGTGTAACATGACAGGCTGCATTTCTTTTCTTATTAACTTCAAGAAAAAGAAAATGAGACATGCGTGAGGGATTAACTCTTTATAGCTGCTATAATGTAATCAGGAATCGATCTCACGGATGTTTCACAGCATTAAACGTAACTATAAGCAGTGCGTCGTTCTTTAATTAATAAAAACACCTAATCGCTAGCCGGGGTTTCCATTAACCCGCTTAGTGCGCAATTTGAAATTGCAAACTGAAAAAAGGACTGGGAACACGTCCATTCCGGAAAACCTCTTCCAAATATCGTTTTCAGACGATTCGATGAAGCGGTATTTTTCGCACAGGAGTCACATGACGTGAAGAGCGAATATAAACGCTCCCTTCCTGGAAAAAGAGCGCTCTGTAAGAGGAGAGAAAACTCCGCTTCGATCGCGTTACATCACTCAGTGGGAACACGGACCATCCGCAATTATGTTTTCGTCGAAATGTGTTAAATATCGCTTCTATTTTGCTCAAACCTGCAATGGAAACCCGCCTACTGTCAAACTGCTGTGGTATAAGAGGAATAAAACACACCGTTGAACATTTTCCTTTAACGGCACACGTCCCAGTGTTTAGGTCGTAGTTTGATAACTGCATGTCTTCTCATGCCATTAATACCACCCTTTGTTTAATACACTGTGGTTTAACAGCGTAGTAGTGTTTTGAACAGCGATGGTGGTGGTGGTGCTGTGACCGTAGCTGCGTGAGAAAACGTTTCAGCTCAGAAAGCTAACGTGTAGGCTGCATGTGCATGTCTATAATCAGGTGCTACTTTTACTTCTTTGCTCTACAAAACAGATCTCATGGGCTTTATCTGTGGAGTTATTTTCTTGTGAAAATGCATCGTACATAAACGGCACAACGAAATATTAATAGTACGAATATTAAGGGTTTTGTGCCGTATTCTTCCACCTCAGAAAAACATGCTGGTTGGTGGATTGTCTACGCTAAATTGCACCCAGGGTATAAATAAGAGTGTGTGTGTGTGTCTGTAATAGACAGGTGTCCTATCCAGGGCGTATTCCTACCTTGCACTCAGTGTTCCCCGGATACGTTCCAGATCACTCTAACAATGAAAGTGAACAAGTGAATCAAATATATTTACATCTCCTTATATTACAGTTAGGAACAAATTTTTGTCTTTACACTGTTCATGTAGCAATAATGAGCCCCAGTTTGCATACTCATACTTTTTTTTTACTATGCTTATGAATCACTGGTCACACTGGCTTGGTTTTAATCATGATTGGATGAACTAACATAACGTTCTGCTAGATTTGTGTACAAGTGAATGTGAAACTCTACAAAATGTGATGGAAAGTACAAACTGGCACACAAAATACATAACTCGAATGTGATGCACGATTTTGCGATTGCATTCGCGTATGATGACTTTTGACAAGAAAATAACTCGTATATCTTTTTTTTTTTTTTTTTTTCTTTACACTAAACCTCCATGGGAAAAGAGCTCCGTGCTGTTCACAGTGTGGCGAAGGTACACTACACAGCCTCATCGCCATCTTATTACTTATGCACAGTCGACCGTTGTGCTGAGCTAGGTGGTTTCTGGATGGTTCCATGGTCTTCCTTCAGATGCGTGCAGCTGTAACACTAGCCTTGATCTGTGTTCGTCACATGGTGCTCTTATTACTGCCCACACATCCACTTAGTACTCTACACCGGAGAGCTTTTTAACACACTCATAGACATGTTAGCCCAGGGGTTCTCCAACCTCAAACCAGGGACCTCTTTAGATGTAAAATAAATAATCCAATAACTGCCTTAGTACAGGTTTATATTACAATTCATAATCACATTTTGGCTGCTTTTTTATTTTTTTGGAAACATTTAACTCAAATCAAGTGACCAAACAGTCTAAAAATATAAGACCTGGATAATAAATGTTATGGTGTCGAAAATCACGGTTTGTAATATAAATAAAAATAATTCCAGACGCCTTGGCTATGTTTGACACCCCGCCTCCACCCGAGGTCCCTGAATCCCACGTTGAGAACCACGGTGTTACGACCATGCAACACCTTCTGAGGCTCCAGTATGTATTTATAGCTATAAATGTAAATAAGGTGTTTCGTTTTTCAGTTTATCAATTACCACACAACCTTTTCATTAGATGATATTAACGGTTGTGGATTCTTTTGTTCCGTTTCGGGGTTTTTTTTGTTTGGTTTTTTTTTTTATTCCGAATGTATTATAGCAACACTTCTGGGCCAGTCGTGGCACCAGCAACAAATGTAGTAGCGTATGCCATATTTAGTTCCACTGTAGGATTTAGTAATAGTCATTTTCTGTCTATTTAGAGGAAAATAATGTATTTATGAATTAATCATATCATTTTCAATATCCAGGGAAATTTCATATTCAGAAATCAAGGTACCAGACTGTACTCTTCCTTGTTGCTGGGATGGGACCATGTTTTGTACCTGGAAATGTGAATATAGTATTTAAGGTACATGAATCGACCTTGACGACCATTAGCGTACCTTTTAAAGCTTTACTCTAAAAGCTACTCGACATGAATAATAACACGTACTAAAGATACAAAAGATACACTTGATGGTACGTGTATGAGTTGACCATCAAATATCAGAGTAGCGTTTTTCATCCAGCCACACTGCACTGTTTCAAGGAAGGACTTTACGTCTGTGTTTTCTGCAATGGTACTTAGTGTTTTATTAAAATATATAGTGTCACATCATTGACACGCTACTGTAAATCTGTAGTATGTACATGAATATCTCAGTTTGAATATTGTTCCGTGTTTCTCCCTGATAAGTTGATATGCAAAGCCTCACTAAGGCTAAGCTTGTGTTGACATTTAGGGATGCACCGATCCAACACTGAGTATCGGACCAACGTTGTCCTGGAACGCTGGATTTTAAAAATAAAAAATAAAAAAATTATTATTATTATTATTTTTTTTTAATTGTTCCATCTGATCCACTAATAAGTGTCTAACTGTTCACCTGAGTAAATTTTAAACTGTAGTTCTGAAAACTACGTAACTATACAATCTGGTTACACATTGAGATGTTTGTACGCACTGAGCTGCTCTCACGTGATTGGCCGATTGGACAAATGCATGAATGAGCAGCGGAGCAGGCGTTCCTAATGAAGTCGCTAGTGAGCCTATCTTTATCCATGCTGTGTTCACACGTGAGGAGTGTCAGTGAGGATAATTATTCTGCATTTGAAAGAAATGAATGGCAAGTGACATCATCACAGTAACGCCAACAAGTGCAAATGCTTGGGCGTTTGGCCGATACTCGGCTGTGACCCTGGTGAAATCAGTGCCTCCCTATTTGTAAGTTCATAACACATTCAAGACATTTTTATTATATATTTTATTACTGTATTTCTACAGGTCACTTCTTGTTATTAGAAGAGAGTGAGTGAGGCATGACTGGGCCTCGGTTAAATTGATCGACTTTTCATTCATTCATGTGAATCTAGACATATAATCTCTGACGACTCATCCGTTAGCGATGAACGAGTAAACGTGAGAATAAGTGGCAGTGTTTATTAACATCGCTAGGGACCACTGCATAATCTTCTACTGGAAGGTCAGCTTCTGTGTGTAACCAGTAATCGTGAAATTATCTACTGATTACAGTTTAAAAATGGCGTGCAATATATAAAGCACTTATTTCGATGTTCTCTTGACTAAGTGAATTAGGTGGCCAAAAAAAGTGTCTTCGTGCCGAATTGTTCTTTCTAGAAACCTAAGCGTCGGTATTGTGACTCTGAATGTGAGCTGAATCGAATCAAGTGACACGAAATGTTTTAGTAAATCAGAAACGACAAAAAACGGTGGCGCGGTGTTTAGAAAGATGTGTTTTCAAAGTAAAAAAAAAAAAAAAAAGAATGTTATGTCCATGGAGAAAATAATGATGAGAAATTCTCAGAGGAACAAGAAAACAAAAGGGTTTTTAGTTTCTTACCGGATGTGTATCCTGACTAATCTAATGATCATGAGCATTAAAGGATTAAGAGCTATCCTATGCTGAAAAGTGACATGTGGTATTGAACAGTACGTAGAATCGGTCTACTGAATATGCTGAATTTTGATGATAATTTTTTTTTATGCGTTTGTGTGTTCTTGTGCGTTAAAAAATACCGTGAAATGATTTCAGCTGAGACAAATTCAACCGTCTTGGATGTTTTGCTTTCCATTTATCATATAACTCGCATGTGAATTCGAAAGTGTTGTCTTGAACTGACTAAGCAGTGAGGCGAATGTGCTGAATGCTGCTCCACACTACAATGCTCCTGGGGTTTATAATTAAGTAAAATGATATATTTTTAGAATTTTGTTACTATACACTGTTGTTCTTGTGCAAATATTCGGTTTGACAGTTTTGTATCAATAAACAAACTTAATCCGTTCTGAATTAAAAAAAACTGTCCTCTTGAGCATCTGTGGTGTTCCTCCTCATCACTCCTATTCCTTTTTTTTTTCCCCTTTGCACTGAGATTTCAATGTTTTACTGAAAGGTTAGCTCTAAATGACATTACAAGTTGCCATGACGTCATACGAGTATGTATCGGTGACCAGAGACATGTGCTTATTGGGCTCAACTTCTAACTTTATATATTTGTTCTACTGTATGTTAAAAAAAAAATGTCATCAAAGTAAAACGCAGTAATATTTTGAAGCTGTATGAAATATATGTGTGCTTTATTTGTAAATCTAATGTATAACCCTGGTGTGGGGTTCTTCAAAGACTCCTTCAGTCCTAACTATTCAAACATTAGACTCATTTTTAAAATATTCACAATAATGTAAGTATTTTGACCATTTATCGCAGCTATACAGCTTTTATTCCTTACATTTCCACATACTACTGTATTTAATAGCATGGCTGTACATGTGTACTGTTTTGACACAGTGTGCGCATGCAGTAACTGCCTTTTTTTAATAGAATGAAAACTCTTGGTCTTAAAAATATCATGGAAGTGCCCTTTAGGGACTAGATAAATGGTAATAGAGACCTTAAATAAAGCCCTCAAAAGTGTCCTTACATAAGATGATTTGTGCTCATGGTTGCCCATCAAACGAAAAAGAAAAAAAAAAAACTCATGAAGTGTCCTAAGGTGCTGCTGCATGCATATAAAACGTGACGAAGCACCCGCAAGGCTGCTACTATGTACAAGAAAATGAGATCAAGTGCCCATCCATTGGAGAACATGAGACTCAGTGCCCTATAAGCTTCACTACATGCAAGAAAATGAGACCAGGTGCCCTCTATCTGCTTCTATGTGTGAGAAAATATGCTCTGGTAGGAGATGCCCTTGTTATATTTTCACCCCTGCCCCTCAGACAGCCTGTGTCCGCCCCTGTTGTTAGGATTATCCACAGGCAATTATGCACTGACAATGAGCCATATGTTATCCCACCATGTTTCTGTCTCCTGTAATGATTCTAATAATGTGGCATTATTTATTAAAATAAAAGATCTTCCTAAAACAATTCTCAAAAGACATGCAGTTTGTGTCATTAGGAATAAACTCATTTTGTAAAAATCCGCGTATTTACAAATCTGGGTAAAAACCTAAATTCCACCAGCAGGGGGCGACAAAGAATTGATACGTAAACGTTAATACTAACGTACTAAATAGTACGCCAAAATAGTACTAATGTAACGTAAAGGCAAGTAGTTGGCATACTATTTAGTACTGTAGAATGTGACCCATTATCCAAGCGCTCCTGTTTGGACTTACAGATATTTTATCTATTAATCTATTTCACGTGTCTTCAAAATATTATTTCATTTTCGACGTTCCGTTATATTTTATTTAAATTATATATATTTTTTAAAACAATCCCACTTATATAATGATAATGATCTTTTCATTACTAACAGCGAAATCCACGTGGTATTGTTTCTGGTAACCATAGAAACCCCTGGGAGAATGGTACTGAGATTTGTTTTGGGGGACATCCAGGCTAAATCCATGAATGGTAATGTTTATCAGTAACACTGTTTCCTATTCCTATAGCTACAAAGAGTCAAATAAACTCGGAGAGATAATAAAATTGAGGATTAAATGAGTCTAAATTGATTTGGGAGGAGAGACTTGCTAACCCGGTAAGATACCCAGATTTGTTCTGCTATTTCAATGGCAAACTAGCTAGCTGTGCTAGCTAGCGCTGTTAGCTGAGGATTTAGCATTTTTTATGGGTTTAGTTTGATTAAGGTTACTCGGACTTTACATTGACACTTGCAGCGAAAATAACTTTCCCTTAAAGGGAAAAAGCACCTGTTAAAGCTTCCCTTAACCTGTAACTCTATTGTTTAGCTAACTTGCTAAGTTAGGCTGGTAACCGGTTAACTCATTAACGTGTAAACTGATCTATAAATTTCTTATATTAGCGTTGGTTTATTTATTTATTTTCAGGTTCGAAAGATGCCTCGCTCTTCAGCTGTGGAAGGATCTGTAAGTCTGCTTACTGTCATGATGCTTACTAACAACAACAACAACAACAACAACAATAATAATAATAATAATAATAATAATACAGTACTGTGCAATAGTCTTAGGCACCCTATTTTTTTAGTACGAATGTAAATTTATGAACTCTGCATTATTGAGTCAGTTACATTTTAGATTTCCAAACATTACTTTTCCAAAAAATAATTTCTATTTGAAAAATGATTGTATGTCAGTAAAGAAAGCAACACATTACACTTTTCACACCAAAAAATATAAGGAAAGCTCCTGGGTTTTGCATGTGTGAGTGTCTCCAGTAGAACTGTGGCAGATTTTCCAAGATGCTGAGGAAAACTTACAAGCTCATTTCTTTGTAAAACTGCATAAATAATCCCCGGCATTATTATTTAAGGAAAAAATAACACTAACAAAGAAAGGGTCATCACACCAATTATTGACTTTGTTTAGTTTATTACTGTTTACTGCATGTTGTAGTATTTTTCTTTTCACACATGTGTATATATAATAATAACTGCTAATAATATAGTCTTTTTAGTAGGGACTTTGGTGTTTTTAAATGGGCATTTTCCCTGTTTTTCTAACTTTTAAACATTTTTCAATTACAAGGAAACATTAATTGAGCAAAGGTTTTCACCGATCATTCAGCTGTTTGAGATTTTTTATTTATTTACATTTTCTTCTCTAAGTGTGAGGTGTGAATACCAAACACAATTATGGCATTGTAAGCAGACTGAATTGGGAATTGTGCATTTTAGACACAAATGGAAAAACACATAGTCTGTTTAACTTAAATGATTTTTAAGTCAGAAGATTTGGTGAAGTTGTCCTTACAGTCTGGCAGCTGCAATACAACATCTGTTCAGAGCCAACGCTTTAAACTCCACCAGCATTCAACTAATCAGAACAAAGAGGCATCTCCAGCAGCTTTGCTTTATGTGAACGGTAATTTGATGGAAATGTAAATCATTTGTAATCCAATCTCTGTGAAATTCAGTTATCCAGCGTGCAATATATTGGTGCAGTGTGTAGCCTTGCTGCCTCACAGCTCCAGGTTCCCTGCTTCAATCTTGAGTTTTACCGTCTGTACGGACTTTTGCAAGTGCTCCCCATGCCCATGTGGGTTTCTTCTGGGTTCTCTGGTTTCCTCTAATCTCCCAAAAAATGGCAGGTAGTGGATTGGTGATTCTAAACTGCTATGCTGTAATAGACTGATATCCCATGCAGGGTGCAATTCCCACTTCATGCTAGCTATCAACCCCTCTGCTTGATATGTGGAGTTCATTTCCATCTATTAAGCAAGTATGATTTATTTATTTTTTTTAATCCTTCCTGCTTTAACATAAACATTAGTCTACTTCCTACTTGCGTCATAAAGTAATTAATGATGTAGCGACCTTTAAATGAAGACTTGGATGTCCTGAAAATATTTCCAATTCTAATATTCATATAGAGGCTTATGAAATGAATGGTACTGTCAATCATGTTGCGTGTCAGTTCAGAAAGCTCCGCTTCTTGTACAAGCCGTCCTGGGTTTTAGAGTAGGCAGAGGATGTACCTGTGAAGCTACTGAATGTATCTCCGAGCATAGTTTGAAAAAATTGAATCAGTGAAATGAGTCATAATATCTGTCAATACAGGGTGTGAGCAGTTTATCGATGAATCCTTTTGATTTAAAGAACTGATGTATTACTCTCTGATTGAACTACAGATCACTACTAATACGCACAAATGCACCACAGGGGATTTTCATCATTTAAAACAGAAACATATTCATCACTGACTACAAGGATTTAAAAAGGACAGATCTGTTTTTAGTGCTTCTGATTTAGTCAGAATATGCATTTCTTAGGTTATTGCTTGAATCAGGAAGTTTAAAGCTGGCAGGAAGGATGTGGTCTAGTGGAGTTGTACACAACGCACCCGTGCAGAGAAGCGTGTACTGTTTGGTAACCCTTATTGTTGTGCGCTGTTACGCGGCATCGCCTTGAGTCGCCTTCTGATTTGGTCGTGGTCACTGTGAGAAGACATCCAGTGCTAATGTAAGAGTGGAATTTGAGAAAAGGTTAGTTGACTTAAGACCTCATTCCACACCTTGCTTTTGAAAGGAAGTTGTAGAGAAGTACTTGATAAATAAGGAGTAAGTATAATGGGCTATGCTGTTAGATAATCACCAACAGAGTGGTGTGATGCAGCCCCGACAAGAATCAGATTTACTGTTGTCACCCTGAAGTTGATCATTTTCCTGTAGTGATTTGCCGAGGATTACAATGTTAAATTTATTATTGTACAAAACATCACACATTTTAATGGTTTATATTTAGATTAATGTTGCGGAATGTCTGAGAAACAAGTTAGTTCCTGTCCTCACTTACGTTATAATCATGATAAACAGTCATTCCCTCACCAGACTCGTGCTTTTTCTCTCTCTGTCTCGTTCCTGCTTGAACGGATCTCTCGTTACTCATCCCTGCACACATTCATGATTCGATTCGCTTTTATGATACTGGCTTCACAGTTTCGATTAGCTATGACTGAGGATATTTTTGGAAAATTGGAATGAAGGAAAATTATGACTGAAAAGACTCCTTTTTATTTCTGAATCATTACTGTACAATAATAAGCATTTTTGTCTGTATAAAACAAAATAAATAAAACACTCGCTATGAAGGAAGGATAATTTAATCATTTAAACTAAATGTACTACAGGTTCAGCATATTTTAAAAATAAAGAAATGTATTTATGAACTCTCCCCCAAAATTTTGATTGAGCAAACAAATTGTCTAACCTGAAAATGATTGATAAATTCTCTCTAGCAGAAATAGAGCTCCAAAGTCAGCTAAAATGCCCGGTGGCTGATTTCCACAACGTGACCCGCACATGTGTTTTATGCACATTGTTAATTTTTGGCATTGTGTCTCGATGTATCGTTACACCTCTAGAGGTTATCATTTAGAGTGAAGTCTAAAGGAGCTTTTTATGCAAAGTTTTCTCTTTGGAGGTAACCAGAGTTTAAAATGCTAGAAAAAATTGTTAGAACTTGACTTGTGGTTGAGATACATGCAAAATGTAAGGAAAGGCAGAAGTTTTCTACTGTACGTAGTTAAAAATATATAATATAAGTAAGGGCTAATGTACAATGACTGTTCAGTCAATTTGTGCTACATATCGAGATATGCTACTTAGTGGTTGGGTTTTGGGTTAGCGCTTCAGTCGATAGGATTTAGGGTTAAGCTTTAAGTCGTATATTTAGGGTTAGGTTTAGGGCTGCAGCTAAGATCGAGTTTATTCTCTGTTATTGTTTCTCGCATTGATTCGCACTAAGGTAGCATTTTTTGACAAGGTAGCACAAATTGTCAGAACATTACATTACCCTGCTTATTATTTATTAAAGAAATCAATCATTTGAATATAAACATTGATTTAAAAATGATTTGATTGATTTAAAACTTTTTATTGCTTCCACTAATGGTCACACACACATGGTCCATAACAATAAATTGTTAGGCATAGCAATGGTCTGTTATACAGAAGTAACAAACCGTGGCACGCCGTAATTGACCAATCAAAATCGAGTATTCAAATGAGCCATGTAACTCTGTGAAGGGTTTTCCCAGGCCGCCACACACACGAAGGAGGAAACAACGGATTTGGGCCACTTTTCCCTGTACCGTGTTTTCTAAAGCTTTCTAAGGGTTTACAGTGTCTCTCTTCAAAAGTGTTCTTAATTGCTGATTATGAATATTATTTAGCAAAACACCTGTTTTTCAGGCTAACCGCTGAGGTAATATGTTTCCAAGTCGCCGCCCCTCAGATTAGCCGAGCTTCTGTAACCTGGGGTATCGCCATAACGACAGCTGCGCGTGAGTGTCGTGCGCATGCGTATTTCCTCCTCGCTAGCACGGGCCACCTCGGATCCTGTTTCTGTGTGCGAGCTAACGGTGTGCGCGCGCGTGCGCGCACATATGGCCATCACACGAGACCGAGTCTGTGTTTGTACAGTTTCTTTGTTTGCCACAGTGTGTAGCCATGCGTGTTTAATACGAGGCAGTGAGTAACAGGATTAGCGGGACTTGTCTCCCATCTCCACTCCTCTCCTCTCCTCTTCTCATCTCCGTGTAAGAAGGCGGAAGAATGATCACATCCATATCCAAAGGAAATCTACTCGATGTGCTGCAGGAGGGATTCAATGAGGTACCCAGCCAGAGCAGAAACTTTCGGTTTTTCAGTTTCACTGTTTTCTCTAAACACTTCGTTTCCGCGCTTCCGCATCCTCCAATTGTGAACAATTTGTTTGCGTAACAGGATAAATACACCCTCCAAACTTAGCTAGAGACTTCAGGTTGTCGACTAAGTGAACTGAAACTAGCGTTTACAAATCTGAGGTGATGTGAATGGCTTATCTCCACCTCCATATGTGCAAGTGTTTTGGTTTAGAGATGCAGCGATACCATACCGAGTCTTTATCGGGTCGATATTAGCCTGGAACACTAACTCGGTATCGCCTTGGGTTTGAGAGATATAGTTGTAGACGTCACGTGACAACGTGTGATGTTGACTTTTTTGCACATACATTACTGTGCAGAAGTCTTAAACACAAACAAAGACGCCTTCAAAAATAATGAAATTAAATGTTTCTACATTACAGAAAAATACTATAAAAGCAGTAAATAGTGATAAATGAAACGGGCAATATTTGATGTGATGATCCTTTGCTTTAAAAATATATTCTGTGCCGTTTTCTAATGAAATGAGCCGAGCATCTTGCAGAATCTGGGCACTTTGTCACACTCGCTTCTTTGTTTGCATGCAAAACCCAGCATCATGTTTTCTGTCTCTTGCATAATATGCTGCTTTCTTTACTGATGTTTAATTTTGTGCTGGAAAACTAATCTTTGGAATCTTTTTGTACCGACTGGATAATGAAGTCCTAAAATGTATTTGGTGTGAATATTTAGCAAAGTTTGTACTATTAAAAAAAATAGGGTTCGTAAGACGTTTGCGCAGCTCTGTAGACCGTGTGATACAGTACAGTACAGTACCATAGCCATGAGCGCACATTTTGTCATTGTTTCCACTTGCCACGTGAACATGTTGAGTCTTCTTGCCAGGATAATAAAAATAATAAACATAGCCATATGGGTGGTGATAGAAACATACTAATAATTGGTTGTACGGAATTGTAACACAAAGTTCTTCCTCAAAGCAGACAGCTAGTATAAAAGAACACCTGGCTGCATGACCGATTATGCAATAGTTAGGGTTAGGGTTAGTAATGTTAAATAGTAAGTGACAACAATAGTCTACGCCACATGTTTCATATTGTGGCTGACTGTTTGGACAATAGTATGGGTTGGGTAGTTTGGGACACAGAGCACAAAGGTTTCAGTAGTAATTAGATATGTGGCTTTAAGATTCAAAAATCTGTAAAAGGTAATAAACAGATATTTGGTGAACTCCGTGTGGTTTGATACTCTATATGGCCAAACGCCTGACCATGTGAATCTTCCCCAAACTGTTGCCACAAAGCTGGAAGCACACAATTATCTAGAATGTCTTTGTTTGCTGTAGCATTACAGTTTTCCTTCCTCAGAACCAAAAGGCTCAAACCTGTTCCAGCATGACGATGCCGCTGTGCACAACGCAGGCTCCATGAACACATGGTTTGCCAAGAGTGGAAGAACTGGAGTGTCCTGCCCTGGCTCTGACCGCAACCCCGCTGAACATGTTTGGGTTGAACTGAAACGCTGACTGCGCCCCAGTCCTCTTCACCCAACAATGAGCACAAATCCCCACAGCCATCCACAATCGAGTGGAAAGGTTTTTTTATTTCTATCAAAAAGAACGCTGGATAGTTATTTCGTCATGTCAAAACGTGTTTATGTGACATGACCGGCTGTGTTTAATATATGTATGAACTATTATAGAGCTTCTTGATGTAAGACAGGAATTCAGTTTCTTAGTACGAGAAACGCAACACAGCTCTGTTCGTTTTTTTCCGTCAACAATGGGGCATTTTACGAATTTACACGATCAGCACCTGTTCAACTGTGTCATTTCTATCAGCTGTCGTTCTGTGTAACCATAAAGCAGGCCAGTGATTTGTTCTGGTCCCAAGCTGCCTGTGTACTATAGAAACAGGAAAGTGCAGGAAGGCGTGACACAGCAGTGAGGTTCTCAGACTGCTTGGTCACTGAGAGAACAGACCGCACGCATGGCGTCACGCCTGGCTGCCCTGAGATAGCAACACACTCCGGCTGTGCAGCATGCTCACCAGCTAACACTGCCTCGGTGCTGTGAATGCTCCCTGTGTTCGGCATCCTCTCCCGAGAAGGCAGCCAGTCTGGACCACTCTGAGCTTTTAGTGAGACAGATATGCTCCAGACAAGGCCATCTTTGTTCTAGCCAGCCCGTCATATGCCAAATATTAGCACTGTTTTTAGAGGCTGATTCAATTCACAGAGTGGCCACTAAAATGTTTCACTATAATATCTGTTTACATGGAAAACCTCCAGAGGAGTACGGGATTGCTTTTTTTTAAGGTTTGCTTGGTTTCTTATTCGTTACTGTGTCGTACAGACTGTCAGGACCGAACACTGCTTTTCAGTTGTGAACTTTTCTTCCGAGTAAGGAGTAACACGACAGGGCGTGCTGTTATAGAAAAAATAATCGGGAGAGGTGAAGTGTTTAATTCCTCTTATACCACAGCAATTTGCTGCTTATGAAAGAACGAACGTCATTCTTTTTTCCATTCATAGTTACGCTTAATGTTGTGGAATACTCATGGACAAGTTTGTTCCCGTTATCATTTATGTTATATCAGCTGTAAACGGTCATTCCTTCACCAGCCTCTTTTATTTCTCTCTCGTGAAGATGAAGTGGACAAAAAAAAAAGCAGCTTGTCACGTTGCACGGAAATCAGAAAGTGCTCCATCTTAAAGACCTTCCTGTGTCAGTAAAGTTACAGCTCTACCGCTGACTTACAAAAGCTCTAACGCTGTAGACTCCTTTTTATAAACCCGAAATAAATGTCTCCTCACACAAAACACTTAAACGCCATCCATCCCATCCATCCATTATCTATACCGCTTTATCCATCTGGGTCGCGGGGAAGCTGGAGCCAATCCCAGCATCTTCGGGTG
>JAQQZR010000011.1:6994779-7014344 GCA_030068235.1 Notoglanidium macrostoma | reverse complement strand
CTCTCTCTCTCTCTCTCTCTCTCTCTCTCTCTCTCTCTCTCTCTCTCTCTCTCTCTCTCTCGCTCACACACACACACAAAATGCAGCAACAATAGAAAACAACTACTCCTCTGTTTCTTTGTAGAACTGTTATTGTTGTAGTGAAAAAAGAAAAATTAGCTAATGTATCTCTGCATCAGATACACTCACAGTGTTGCAGTAGCATATCTACAAGTACAGAAGTTATCAATTTAATTGCATTTTCTACTAGTGGAGCTGTAGCATCCCTACTTTTTAAACCATGTACCAGGTGAGTAGTTTAGAATAGAGTAGAATTGGTAAATGCTACATTATTCATTTTGTCTCCTATGACCTCAGAAGCTCTTTGCTTGCACAGCTTCTTCTCCAGAAGCTGTATATACTATGCCAACTTTTAGTACATCTACAGTAATTACTCAAGTACTCTGGTGTTACTCCCTGGATTTTTCTATCTGTTTTACTTGGTGAAAATAATTGACTCGAGTTTACTGGCTGCTAGAAACAGTCAGGCTTTTCAGACACTGACATGAGGGAAAAATAAAACCAAGAATGATGATGATTAGTTTTTGGATTTTGCAATGGAGCCAAGTTTCTGGTCAAAGTCAGCTGGATTCTTATTGTTAGTTGCAACTTACTATGCATTGCCATTTCTAGAAGACCAAACCACAGAACTGAAAGTGGGCGAGGAACAGAAACAGGGCTACTTGTCTTTATTGAGAACTAACAAAATCAAAGTAATTGAGTGCTTTCTAATTGTGGTTTCATGCAGAAGATGTAATGTTTCAGAGTGTGTGATGTTCTTTTGCCATGATATTTATAGCTTCATTATTATTAAAGTAGCCTGCAAAGTACTACCCATCTGCAGAACCCTGATTGAAGCAGGAAGCAGTGGGTTAACCCACACCATAAATATAGCCAAGAGAATTACAGCTTTTAATTGCAGCTTACTTTCCAGCAAGATCTGACACTCTCCAGAGGTTGCTCAGCTCACTTGCTCTCTGAATGGCTCTTGGCAGATGTGTCCAGTTGACTATGTGAGGTAGTTAATCCCTGTACAGGGAATTAAGAGATGAGGACAGTATTGATCATGGGAGCTCTTTTGTGCTGACTTTTTGAGGGATGTGAGCATGATGAATAAGGATCAGAGAGACTGGGAGACAGATTTGTCTGCTCCTTTGATGTAGACTGAGAGGCAACTGGTCTATGGAGAACTGAGCAGAGATTAGAGTGTAGTCTACTGGGTCTGGAGAACCTGCCAGAGCCGCTGCTTCATGGTCCAGTCAAATCTGGGACACCGCCCTACTGCACAACAGCCACCTTTGAAACACTAGATTACTAACTTGAGTGTTGTTCGGATAGAAAATTAACTAATTCAGTCAATTAAACAGTCACGTTTATTCTTTCTTCTGCATTTATATCTCACCATAGTCCAACCATGCATTCAGAGGCCACACTTATCAAGTACACCTGCATATATGTCTCTTTGTAGGTTTAACATTACTGCTGGTATCACATCTGATGCTGTACACTACTCTACCGTGTCCATTCATGGAAAGAGCACCACTAGACCACAAAGTGGTGGAACATTCTGAGCACAGCAGTGATATGGTGTACCATGTTACCGGATGTTGCGGTGGTACAAATGGGTCAAGCGCCATATTATTCCAGTCATGCTAGTACTAGGATTGTTTGTTTCTTTTTTGCGAGGTTGGAAACCAAAACCAGCCAAAAATATCCAACAAATAGCAGTCCTGTGGTCAGAAACAAACACTAATGAGGGGCTAGAAGACAGAATATCTACTTCTCTCTCTCGCCATATTCAAGTGACATTCAGGGTCATATTAATGAGAAATCCAATGTGAAGTAGCAGAGAATGCAATGCAGCTACACACCAGGGCTGTTCGATGTCACAGCAGAGACCCGGCTTGGCTAGTTTGTGATCTACGAGCTCACAGTGGTGTTGGTGGTATTTGCATGAAGCTTTGGAAGCTGATCTATTTGAGCAGAGTGCACAGATGAGGAGGGGAGAGAGCTGGTTAGACTAAAGGGTTAAAGCATTGCTGCATGGTCCTCTTTCGATAGAGAAGAAGCTTAAATCCCACTTGCACCAGAGTCAGCGGGAGTTGAAGGGCATTGTGGGAAGGAACGGTTAAGTAAAGTGAAAATTGAGCCACATGTAGATAAAAGTCGTTTAAATTAAGACGATCAACTTAGAATTGAATTACAAAATACATCTTGGATGCCACTGAAGATGATATGTTAATTATAAAGTCACTCAGGGTGAAGTTTTCCTGCTAATGGATGTAGCAGATGGCCAAAATTGTACATAGCCACAGAGTGCCTACAGTCAGCAATGGGTGCCTATATGGCAGGTGTAGCTCATAACCTAGCAATACACACACTGTATTGCTAGATACAATGTATGGATGTAATTAAATTTCTGGAAATTATTCCAGAAGTAAATATTTTTTATGTTTAATGTATGCTGTAATTAAGCTTAAAATGAATATATTACTTTGGTGTATGAAATGACTGTTTGGTTATAGTGAAGTTATATTGCTGCTTAGTTTTGACATTTCAGATGGTGACATTGGATCCTTCTCTCTTCCCAGCTTGACAACCTCCAGTCCCAACCAGGTGCCCAAAGACCCCACCAGACTCTCAGAGGACAAGGGACAGCTTTTGAGTGTCCAATTAGGACACACCAAAGGTAACACAGACTCTTATACTTGCACTTGTCTGCTCAGTAATGCTCATTGGCGTTTCAAATGTAGTAATGGACCAGGTTATCTTGCTTCTCAGACAGTATGACAAGTGGCCCAGGCGGAGCCCAAGAGCATGATGGGAGATCTGTTGGTAGTTGTGCCTGGGAGGAGCAGCTTTGGGAGCAGCAGGAGCAGTTAGAGAGGGAGATGATGGAGGCCAGGAGAATGGTGTCCAGCCTACAGGTGCATTCCTCACATTTTTATGTGTATAGACTTGAATAAATGTGTGCATCTAGAAATAACAGGGACTGCAATTCCGAGTAGCTCTTATCTGTTGACTAAGCTGTTAGAATTGATCTTATGGATGCAGAGTGGAAAGACAAAAATAGGGACTCAAATCCTGGAAACAGATATTGTAAAAATATGAGTATCAGATACTGAAAAGGAGCAAAAGTTCAGCGGAATTCTACTCTCATGCTGTTCATAACCTTTACTTTGGCAGATCAGGGAAGGATAGATCATTTTAATAGACAAGTGGTCAGAGTTTTACATTTTTACCAAAGTTGTATGATGGAGCTCCAATTTTTTTGTATTTTTAGAAATATTAACGTGAATGTTAAAGTATATGGACGTTACATGGTTTGGTAATGGGATTGAGCCAGTTAGCTGTTAGCTGACCAATCTACATTGCTAATTAACATTATGATTCTTACACCAGTACTTGTTTGTTATACCATTAATAAAATACAAAATGGAAAACAGGCATTTCAAAGATATGTTCAATATTGTTCAATATTAACTTATCCCACATAATATCGACCTTGACCAAATTCATAGAGGCAGCATAGAACAGGTATGGTGATATAACTTGCATGTTGATGCTACTTTTGCTAGTTTTTGATTTAGATTTCTCTGTTAGGCCTAAAAGATATCTGCTTACTGGTGTATCCTTTTGAAGAAGTTATTATACAGCCATGTTTAATGCTGAAATCTTGCAATTCACAGTGTCTGATAACTGCTGTTACAGCAGTGGGGTAGGTAAAGTATTTTCAGTGTAAAGTGTGTGGTGGTAAAACCTTTTGGATGCCGCTGTTTCTGAAGTGTGTGTGGTGCTGGGTGTTCACAGGCTTTGCTTCTCCACGGCTCATTGCCTGCTGACGAGCAGGAGGTTTCACTGGGCTTGGGAGAGGGCGTGGAAAATGCCGAGCAACAACTGGTATGACTTTTTAACACCGAGTGTTTGCTTCTCATCTTGAAATCCTAGTATTTCTGTTTTGTTTCTCACTTGTTTCAGCCTTTTCAGAGGAAACTCCTTTACATTCCATCTCTTCTTCCTCTTCTTTTTCTCACACTTGCTTATTAGCCCTCTATCTCGCTCAGTTCTAGCAGGTTAGATCAGGTTACTGTGTGATGCATTCTGCTTTGTCTGAGTGTGAGGAGCGAGTATCCATTTCCCTTCCTCTCTATTCACCTGCGTCTCCGTTCAGCTCTGTTTCTGCCTCATTCAGCTACTGTTCGGTTGTCTTTTATAGCAAAGTGTGTTTAGTCTGCAAGTGAATTAACCTTCTGTTGTTGGTACAGGTAATACTCCGCAGTCGTCTTGACCAGAGCATGGAGGAGAGTCTGGAGCTGAAGGTGGACCCTTATTGTAATAGTATTGTAATATGATGCTTGTTTTTACAGCCATTTCCTTTTCAGGAATTCTGTCCTTTTCTATGAAGATTCTTACTTGAGACCTAATGAGCACGCACATTAATTGTGTGACTTGAGTATGAATCAGCAGACAGTTGTTGTTCATCTTTAGTGCATCTGTGCACATTAACATTGCTTTTCTTGTCTGTGGTTCTTGTTGTTCTCATTGTATCTGGTTCTCCTGTAGAGGGAGCTGTTGAAGTACAAGCAGGAGGCTCGCAACCTACAAGGAGTCAAAGTGAGTTGTTTAGATTCAGCACTTACGATAGTCCTTTGTAGCTGCACTCTTCCACCATTAGATCTGTAAGTGAAACCCTGCTTTCATGCTCGCAAGTGACAAAACCACATATTCTCAGTTCTGGTGTAAATCCACCTGAGCTGTGATTCTGGAACATTGTTGTTGACATGGAAAATCAGCTGATTCAGATGAGTGGCTTCAGGAAATTTCTCTGACCAAAAATGGGAAAGAAAAAAAAAACACTCGTAACAGTACTATTATCTTTTCCTGTGGCTTTTCTTTTTATTAGAGTATTTAAAAAATGGAAATACATTAAGTCATATGGTGGCCACTTGTTAAATTTTTCAGTAACTATTTTTAATAACTGTGTGTATGTATATCCTTCTCTCATCTCCCCTTCATGGGGCGTGGCATGTGTGTATGTCTTCCTCAGCCTCAGGTCCTCTACCAACGCCTGGGAGTTTGAGATTTCTGTGCAATATGTTAGCTTTTCTTAGAACTGCTCATTTCTAGACAAAGACCTCAGATGTTGTACCTGGAATCTGTTGGAGTCGCTCTCCAAGTTTGGGAGTCACGGCCCCTAATTCTCCTTTTACCATGGCGACCACTTTGCCACATCTTAGCAGCTGGATAGTACAGTGGTAACAATGCCTTTGGAACAGGAGACCAGGGTTTGATCCCCACTCAAGGCAAGTAGTAACAGTGCCTTCGGAACAACAGACTAGGGGCCCAGGGATCAATTCCCAGTCAAGGCAACAATTTCCAGAACAAGACTGGTCAGAAGACCAACGTCCAGTATTCTTGGCTCAATGAGCCAATGAAACATCAATAGAAGATGCTTCTCTCACAGCTAGAACTTGGAAGACTACAACCCCAGATTGTCAAGACTACAGATGATGGAAATAATGAGCAGTCACTGGCACAGAGAAGTACACAAGAACTATATGACACCGTGCCACCAGTCATGACGGAAGCATGAAGATGAAGATTGAGGCTGCACTACATGCAGTCAACCCTTGGGTGCGAATGCCAAAGTTACTTCAGAGATTCTTGCAGACGAAGGTTGGAAGCCAAGATCAGGGACATCAGCCAGCTTACAGAAGTGGAAATTGTGATGGCTAGGCGACTGGGTCCGAGCATCTCCAAAGCGGCAGGTCTTGTGGGATGTTTCCAGTATGCAATAATTAGTACCTACCAAAAGTGTTCCAAGGAAGGATGTAAAGGATCTGCCACTAATATCTTGTTGCCAGAAGCCACAGCTCATCTTCAGAGGTCTTTTTTTTTTTTTTTTTTTTAGTCCATGCCACCTAAAAGTGGCATGTAGTATTTAGAACTACATGTCTATATACTATATCTGATTTCTGACAAATTCAACTGCTTACATTAATTGAAGCGTTTCTATATATGGCTTATTTTACAATTATGTATACAGTATATGCTCTTATTTAGCTGAATGTTTACTTTTGGCTGCCATCGCCTCCACTGCAAATAGTAACTGTTCTAGAAACATTAAATGTCACTTTGTAAAATTCTCATGGTCCGATACATTATATACGTAGACTATTCTTTTTTTAAAACATATATAAACACTGTAAATCGGTATACAAGCAACACAACAGTATGTGCTGATGGTATGCTGTGTGTGCAGGATGCTCTCCAGCAGCGCATGACCATGCAGGAGTCATCTGTGTTACAGCTCAAGCAGGAGCTCCTGCGCACCAGCATTAACCGTGATGAACTGGCAGGACATAATGTGAGTGTGTTAGCAAGTGAATGTGTGTATGTAGAATGTACTTAAGGCATTGTACTATATGTAGCGGTGTGTGTGGTAATCAGTATGTGTTTACGGCTCCACAGGCAGAGCTTCATAACAAGCTAGAGGAGAGAAACAGGCTTCTCAGTGAATATAAGGTATACTCGGTACAATTTGCACTAATACACAACACGCATATGGTTCTCACAGATGTGATTAATCAAATAATAAAAGCATGACCTACAATGAAAAGGGCACGTATTTATTGTGCAGGAGATTTAGATTTTAGCTACAATAGCTGGTATTCTGGACTGAATTAATTTAAGAATTCACATAAATTGTATTCTTGCTATGTAGAAAGAGTCAGGACAGAAGGATCGCCTGATTCAGCAACAGCAGTTCAAACTGGATGAATCTCAACGCAAGCTTACAGAGCGCGATAGCCAGCAGGTACGTCCTTCATCAAAGTACAAAACACAGACTTGGGGAAACCTCAGACATATCTCTACAAGCTTCAGCTGGTGTTATTTATCATTATGTAACCTTCAGGCTGACCTGCAGAGGGAGCTGGAGCACAAGCAGAGGATTCTTCAGGGGTTGACGGATCGAGACGAGGATGAGGTGCGACCAAAGCAAGTGACAGACACTTTCAACCTGTTGTTATAAGCAATTAGGAGATTTAAGGACTGTTTTTTTTTTTTCTTTCTTTCTTTTTTTTATGTTTTAGCTGCCAGGATCTCCAAGCAACGGCTACACACATCCAGCAGTACCTGAGCTCGGCACAGCACGATCACACAAAGCAGTGAGTGCCCTGGCTGAATCATGTATCATGAACTTTCATCAGACCCATCAGCCGTCAAGTCATTTGTTAGAGTTGTAGTTCATATTAGAGCCTTGAACAAGTCGAACAAGGCTTCATACTTGAATTCAACATAATGGTTGTATGTACATTCAGTGATTGTAGACTTTTATCCTATAGTATTCATCTTGAAACAGTTAAATATCCATTTTAATTCTGAAGCAAATCTGTGCACATGTGAAGCCAAATAAAAGTGTCCTTATTAAGCAGATGCTTGATGTAAAAGTTCACATGGAGCTTAAGATGTCCTTTAAAGGATTGTTGTTTTCCTGGCAGACGGAGGAGTTGCAGTTGGTGCGGGATTCTCTGCGCAGTCTGAGGAACAGCTTTGGAGGCCACGATCCTCAGCACCACACACTGGACACACTGGAACAGGGCATGGCCAGCATTATGGACCGCCTCTACACACTGGAGTCACGGACCAGACAGGAGAGGAAGGTGAGGGAGCGTTTTCTAAAACTGTGCCGTCTCCGACATACAGCCTTCTGCTCTGCAGCCTTTTGCCTTTTACCTCCATGCACAGTGTACAGTAGTATGATTTGGATTTAAATCGGTTTTCAAGACTTAAATAATGTTAAGGCAAGGCTCTTCAACTCTTTCCAGGCAAGGGCGAGGTCTCCAGGACACAAGGCCACTCACACAGACAGGGACTCCTGGCCTTCCAGCACAAGTAAGTGTCTCTTTCTAATAAGAAAAGATGAAAGCACATCATTCATTTAGGAATAAATCACCACAGAGTGTGCTGTCATAGGAAATTAATCAACAGCTGAATTTGATTATTTTCCAGTAACAGCACACATTCTTCCTCTTATATCCTGGCAATTTACCACAAATACATTTTTTAGTAATTAATGAAAAACACTTACTTTTTATATATTGTGGAACATCAGCATGATAGTTCCTGTTATCATTTACATTTTAGCTGCCATAAATACTTATTCCTTTACCGGCAACGTTTTTTCTATCATGATTGTAACAAGATAAATTCACGCTATTGAGAAAGTACACATATTTTTTTATGTCCGAAAACTTAGTTACAGCTTTAACTGCTGCAAATCACTGACTCTAGAGACTGTTTCTCAAGGAATTGTATTGTTAAAGCGGTGTCTGCTTTTTCTGTGTGCTTTGCTGCAGAAATGGTCCACTCTCACAGCAGCCCTATGCTTACTTCCTCATCCTCTACCAAAGTCCTCTACTTCACAGACCGCTCGCTCACACCCTTCATGATCAACATTCCTAAGAGGTGAGTATAAATCTGGCACATAAAAAACACCCTCTATGCTTCTAATGGTCGAAGATCTGAATGAGAAACAATCTCCCAAACATGCAGTTATTATCAAGAAGATGTACTCTGCACTGCTAGGGATAGAAGAATGGTATTATTATACAGAATGGCATTAGTATACACGCTGTTAAACTTTAAAACATAGTGTATATACTTTAGAAGGGGCTTATTTGAGCATTTTTCCACTCAACATGGTTTTAAAGAATAGTTATTTGAGTTACTGTCACCTCAAAGCAGTCCGGTAAATCTTTTCTGATGTCACTCATCAACAAAGCATTTCCACCTACAGAACTGCTGCTCATTGAATGTTTTTTGTTTTTCACACCAACTCTAGAAAATCCCAAACGTCAGTAATTTCTTAAATGCTCGAACCAGCTCATATGGCAAAAACAAACACGATTAAAGAAGAGATTAGAGATCACATTTTCCCCACGCTGATATTTTTGATATGAGCTTTATCTAAATATCTTGACCTGTGTCTGCATGATGTTATGCATTGCGCTGCTGCCACATGATTGGCCGAGTGCAAAATTGCATGACTGTGCAGGTGTTTCTATTAAAGTGGCCAGTGAGTCTATACTTTTATATTTAATTAGACCTGATGCTGACAGGAGGAGGTCTCAGAACAAAAGACGTAGTTGTCTACACTAGTCATTAAAGCAACATGGATGTACTTTACAGTATTACACGACTGCAGTACACTCTTTGGTACATGATGTAAAATATTCATTTCCACATGTGTGTTGATGCCAGGTTGGGAGAAATTACCCTCCGAGACTTTAAAGTGGCTATAGATCGAGAGGGCAATTACAGATACCATTTTAAAGCTCTGGACCCTGAGTTCGGCACTGTGAAAGAGGAGGTATGTTCATGCCATTTTATTCACCTGAACATGATTAAGATGTGGAGGTGCTTACACTTTTGTCATCATTAGGAAATACAGATTGTATAATTATGTAATGTAATATGACCGTGTGTCTCAGGTGTTCCAGGATGAGGCGGTGGTGCCTGGCTGGGAGGGGAAGATCGTGGCGTGGGTGGAGGAGGATCATGGCGAGGGGAGGTAAAGGACAGAAAATGCACACAAATGTACTTTAATGTCATTTAAAATTTTCCTGGAAGCACCACCACCAGGGCAGCGCAGGGGTTAGTACTGTCGCTTCACAGCAAGAAAGGTTCTAGGTTCGGACATCTATGTGGAGTTTGCATGTTCTCCCCGTGCTTGCATGGGTTTCATCTGGGTGCTCTGGTTTTCTCCCACAGCCTAAAGACATGCAGATTAGGTCAGCTTGATGCTCTAAATTGCTCAAAGGTGTAAATGTGAATGCTTTATCATGTCTGTGTTAGCCCTGCCCAGCGTGTACCCCGCCTCTCAGCCTAAGTCAGTTCGGATTGGCTCCAGTTTCCCCATGACCCTAACAGATAATTGGTATAAATAATGGAGGGATGGATGGACAGCACCACCGTGTTTTTTTTTAAAGCGGGCAATCATTGCTACGTCACAGCTCCAGGGTCCCTGGGTGGTTCCTGAGCTCTAGTTACTGCCTGTGTAGAGTTTCACATGCTCATGCCCATGTGGCTTTCCTTTGAGTTCTCTGGTTTCCAAACACTTCTCAGAAACATACCAGTAGGTGAATTGGCCATACTAGGCTGCTCCTAGGTGTCAATGAGCGTGTGAATGTGTGTGTACATGCTGCCCTGCGACGGACTGTCATCCTATCCCCAGTGTATTCCCACCTAACGTCCTGTGTTCCCGGATAAGGCACCGGATCCAAGATAAAGTGTTTACTAAAGATTTACAGACTTTTTTAAAACTAGGAGTGAAATTAATCATGGATGTATCTTCACGGTAACATAATGAAACTTGCAGCTTAGAACATTTTTTCAAGCAGCTTGCCCATCACTGTACTGCGGTACAGTACAATTGGTTTCACACTGTTTTACAGGCTGTCTCTCTTTGTCTCTGCACAGGATCTAACAGGAAGCCTGAGAAAAGCCCCGCTGGGATCAGACGCGATGGGAAGGATGAACTGTGCTAGTCCGTCAGAATAAATGTGCTTGTGCCGGATGTACAGATGCTCAGCTGTCTCACTTGGAATTCTAAAATCCTCCTGTTCTGTGTATCTCTGTCTGTCTGTGTGAGTCGAGTGAAAGCAGGACAGCAGAAGGGACAGCCGGGGGTTAAATAGATGTGCAGAACCTGTTCCTGTCCATTCGGTTCTCAGAACATCTGTCTACAGAAAAACAGCTTTTCCTTAACGAGTTGCCATACTTCAGACATCTGTAGTGTCAAATTAGTGTTTCACTGTGACCATAAGAACTTCTGTTTAGACTTTTAAAGAGCTTGTCGTCTTAAATCTTGTATTTTATAGATGAACAGCCCGAGATTTTATACTTTTTTTTTGCAGTGGAAAGACTAGTTTATGAGCAGGTAAACTGTATTACTGAGACATGAGTAAGTGAACACAGTGGTGTGTAATATTTTCAAAGATTTTTAGTAGGGTTTGTGTATTTTTTCTGCCTTAAATAGATTATTAAATCCAAACCCAGTTCACATTATCTATCTTAGATTATTGGTAACTGTTGACACTGAAGTAAGAAGTGTCGAATACACCAGCTGCCTACAGACTGAAGCTCTGAAGGAATTTTACATGCAACATGATGTCAACTAAACTGACTGATATCCCATTCGAAGAGGTGTGTGAAGTTAAAGGTATACGCTGCCTTCAGTGAAGGCCAGGCTCGTACCAGCAATTTAGTCAATTTTCCCTCTTTTTGTGCTCTTCATCAGATAAATTTTTGAAGTTTGTGTTTTCTGTATTTTTTTTTTTAATTGTATATACAAATTTTGGTCAGTCAGCTTTCCAAAGGCAGAGAAATAACATTATAATGAAAGGCTTTACTTTTGTTTCTCAATACATAGCCCAAGGTTGAGGTTACAGGACCAAAGTGAGGTTAAGATATTAAACATTCTGGTTTGGTACTATACAAGTCAGGTCTAGTCTGAGTGTTTCTCAACACCAAGAGTGTGTGAAATGGAGTGAGTGAATGAGCGAGGACATGAGCAGAGATGATATGCAAGGAATAAAACACACCGCCTACAGCCTGTAGCCAAATCGAGTTAATCTTACCACCCAAGGTGATTATTTTTCAATAACATCCTATTAAGTTTTATTCCTGTTATACTGCAGCAATTTGCAGACTATTATAGTTTTTTTTATTTATTAAAGAATGTCTTACTTTTTCCTCTGTTTACAGTTACATTTAATGTTGCGGAACATCAGAGAAACAATTTATATAGTTCCGTGCTATAGCCTCGCCTCACTTTCTCTTGAAGTCAATAGGATAAAAATTGCAGAAAAACTGGAACAATCCTGGCAGGAACTTAAATTCACAGCTTTACCTCTGACTGTTACAAAGCACCAACACTGGAAGCTCCTTCTGTAAATGTTAAATAAAAGTCTCCTCACAGAGAGATTCAATATTATATACTTTCCTTTGTTCTTTATTCAACAACAGCAAGTTATTGATCTATTTATGTGGAGGGTCCGCCGCACAAGTCCCTGTGAAGGAGCGGTTACTATGGAAACGTTAAAGCATTAATATAAACCTGTTGTGATGACATCTTTCACAATTTTGATGTCATGTCATAATATTACCCACTCCCAACAGAGAATAAGGCTCTTAAAGGATGGGAGTTGATTTACACTTAGCCCTTGTGTTAGCAGCTTCCAGGTAGCTACCTTTACCACAGGTGGTTTTTGCCAGGTAGCTAATCAGAGACGCAGCCAGAAAAAGGCTGAAAGAAACCAAAGGAGCAAATATTCCACTGCTATATATAAAGGTAGTAAGGCAGCAACCAGTTCGGGTAGTATCAGGGACACTCTTATTTAACTCACTCTTGGTTACACACTCACTCAATGTTGTATTTGAACTTGGGCAGTAAAAGATAACAACAGTGAGTTGTTATGAGGGAATGAAGTAACCAATTAAAACGCACATTATTAAACACCCAGAGGATTTTAAGATTGCCTTAAGACTAACACTGAATGGCACAAATAAAGTATAAAAGCTCAATATGTCTGCCTCGTCTTTAACCATCTATAGACATCTCTGTTATTATATAAGTTGCATCAGTGTATGAGTGAGAGTTTAGCGCTACATTACATTGCACTGATGGCACTTGGAAACTGTAGCAGAGTTTACAGAGGAGAACCCGGTTGTGCCTGGACTGAACTGTTCCTGAACCAGTAAAAGGCCATCAAAATAAGATTTGTACCAGAGTGTTGCTTTTACATTTGAAATATGTGTAAATAGGTTTATTTTTCAGAAAGATAAGCTTGATATGGTTTTATATGATCAGTGTTCTATGAATTCTGAATGTTATATGACAATATGTTTGTATTCATGAAGAAAACTTTACATTTTGTTGTATTGCAAGTTGCTATTTTCTTTTTTTTTTTATGTATGTATGATTTCATGTTCTGTTTTTTTTGTCGCACTTGAAACCTCAGTAACGTCACTCAGATAACATTCCTACTAGTGATTGCTAATAACAGTTGGATTTTGGATTGCAAATAAACAATGTGAATATCAGCATTCAATTCCATTTTACTCGTGTAGCATTTTTAAGAATATACACAGTCACAAAGCAGCTTTACAGAAATCTGGATGTATATTCGATGCCTAATGAACAAACCAGAAGTGATAGTGGGGAGAACAACTCGCTGAACTGACATGAAGAAGAAACCTTGAAAGAAACCAGACTCAAAAGGGAACCCATCGTCTTCTAGGTGATGAAGGATGAGATGATAAATCATTATATTGAACAGCTGTAGATGAGTAAAGGTGAACAAAAGGAAGGGTATGCCGTATGAGTGTATTGTGAATAAGAGTGCTAGGATGAGCACAGCACAGTCTTTATGATTACAGCACCATTTCTTAGGTACAGGTGTATAGTATCCATGTGAAATTATCCACTGAAGCAATGTTAAAGACTTGGTGTAAATGTTTTTGGGAAGTGCAAGCTATTTAACGAAATACCTGAGATAAATAGGTTTTGGGCCATGTGTTCATGCGCAAATATAATGAATTATTGGACATTATATTCAAATGAATGTCTATATCTCTGTCAAAGACAGTGCTTTGTGGTATTTTATTTGAGATTTTTGCTTATAACCAAATCCTGATTCATACTTTTCCAGAATGTTGTCATGGACTTGTTTTGACCTGCTCCTTGGTCTTTGTGTTGGTGTTTGCTCTCTAAAAGACTAGGGCCTTCCAGCAGCAAATGTACTCACACTGACATCACGTGACATTTTATCTGACTCCATTCAAATAATTATGTGAGTTCTGATGGGAGTTGGTTGCACTAGAACCATTTTAGGGGTTTCCCAGCAACAGGGGGGTGAATACTTATGCAGCCACTGCTTTTTTACTTTTAGAACTATATTTCATGTCCCTCTACTTCAGTGTGATTCGGTGTCTTGTGTAGATTCATGACATAATCATACATAGGTCCATTTCAATTCCGGGTATAAACAATACAAAATGTGGAAATGTTCAAGGGGGGCAAATTCTTATGCAAGGCAATGTATACATATGTTACAGGTCTTAGGACAACAAAGCAAGTTTAGGAGTAACAATCTAAACGTTTGACTCCATTTTGATTTCTTCATTTTAATTATTGCAGATAATTCGGGGGTGTTCTCTGGTTTCCTCCCACTGTCAAACTATGCAAGTAAGGTGGACTGGTTACAATAATTACTTTGCTTTGCACTGGATTAGCATCCCATCTTGGGTGAACTCTTCCACCTGGCACCAAGTTTTCTCCGGATAGGCTCCAGATCCACTGTGACCCTGACCAGGATAAAGCAGCTACTGCAGATGAACTACAGAAAAATGATCAATGACTGTAAAGGATCATGGATGGCGTGGCTCCATGCCCTTCTGTTCTGTAGAAATAAGGCCAAAATTTCTCCTCCATTTTGTCAGAGTTTATGAAGTAGGGCCTTTTCTACTGCTGTCTGGAGCCAGAGTCTATGCAGTAGAGAGGAGGTCAGGAACGCCTACACATTTGGTAGGTCCGCCCCCTTCTCCCAATACCAAGGTCCAGTGTGTCACCAAGGCTGTCAATCACTTCATTCTCAAGAATAGCCACGCCTTCTTATGATAAAGTAGAATAACGTTTTAAAAACTAATTGCTGGGGGAAAATTAAAAAATGGGCAGATATCAGCATAGGGGGTTCAAATTAGACACTGTAGATGAAAAGACAGTTTAGATGAGAAAAATGACATAGAAAATAGGCTGTTTTGTCATTGAAACACATGGGGATGGGAGGTGCTACACATTATACTGCATTCAACCAGCAGGGGCGCTAGACCTTTATTTGCTTTACTTTTTAAAGACGTTAAGCGGGCCATGTTTTTTTTTTTTGTTTTTTTTTTAAATACAGTCATTGATAATACTAGTTCGGACGCCCCTAGTGGCATATTTAGTATGTTTTACATCACTCCATTCCGACAGGAGGCGCTAATGAGCTTTCATTCCTCTCCACAGTGATCAGAGTTCACGAAGAACAGGACAACGTTTCCGCCACATGCTGTAGCTTAAGAAGTGTGTTTAACTGTCGAGTATTTACATACGTACATTGCGAAGAAAATGCGAATAAAAAAAGGAAAAGAGAAGAAAAACCTTCCTCAGGACCCAGTGAAGAATTTTGAGAAGTGGAGAAAGAGGCATGACAAAAAAATAAAACAAACTATACGGCCGAAGAAGAAACGCGAGTGGGAGGTAGAAAGAGAAAACATAGAGAAACTGGTCGCCAAATACGCAGAGGCAAGTTAACACATACTACTGTGCATACTTTTGTACTAGATAGTATTTGAAAATAGCACAAAACCAGTATTTTAACATACTCTTTATTAGGTTAGTAAGCTAAGAAAATGGACTTTGCTGATTCCACGCTGTTCCACGTTAATTCTTTTGTTGCTGGATGCACAGGTGTGATTTTATAGTGTTAAAATTAGTAATTAGTCCTAAACTATTAATTTAATTATAATTAAATCAGTGCTTTAAATGTGAATGCTAACAAGAAGCCATTTGGACTGTAGCTTATTATTGTCGTCTCGTGCGTTAGCGCATTACGTCATGGCTCATAGGATTGATTTAAAGGCGCAGGGTTTAATATTTCCTTTAATGATACTTTAAATATAAACTGCTCATGTATGTGAATTAATTTTAGGAACAAAGCTGCTTAGTTCGGCTCAGGTTGATCATACTTTCAGCAGAGGGTTTTTGAAAAGGGTGGCTTCAATGAGTCATTTGGCTTAGCTTCATAACATAGCAGAATTCATAACATAGCAAAACAAGTCTGTAGTCAAGGTGAGAGATACAGCCTATGGGTGGGCTGAGACGCATCATCAGTGATGTAACCTGGGACTATCAGACACCCTCATCCAGGCGACCCAGCTGGGGTTGATCATCAGCATTCGTCCATGGATCCGCTCTCTTGAACCCAAGCCAGCTTGTGGCTTCCTCAGCTTTAATAGTGCATCTGATGTCCTTCCTCTTTGCCTCCCTGTTAATGCCCAGTAGCATAAGCGCTTTGCAAAGTGAACGCCCTGCAAATCCCTGCCAGCCCACCCACATGGGCTCACAGCGAGTCCATTCCCTCTGCCCATGGCATTGAGTTCAGGCACAAACAGTTGTTTAGTTGTTAAGACATGTAAAATAAGACCGTCACAGAGACACTAGCCAATCCTGACTGATCCGTGCGCTCATAAATGCAGAAGAGGGCAGATGGCGCTTTCCTCTGAGTGTAAAACGCTTCCCTGTGATGCAGCAGTTTGAAAAGATGTGGCTGGCTGACTTCATGTGTCTCAGAGAAAGCACACCTTTCGGGAGTACTTGGACTAGCACTTTATTTATTCGTCACTTTAAAAAAAAAAAAAAAAAAACCCTTTCTGTATTACTTGCCACAGAGTTTTTAACCTGTTGGTATTCTTAGCCCAGGTCCTAGTGAACCAGCATCAGGATATATTTACTGATCGAGACTTCAAAGCACTTGTGTAAGTCTCTCTGGATAAAGCCGTCTCCCCAATTAGTAGCTGTCGTATGATGGGGGGAAACAATGATACATTTTGTGTATCACAGAAATGCCTTTGAGCATCGTGATATATTTTGGTGAAAGTTTTAGAGTATTTCTCCAACAGAGGTTAGTGCTGCAGCCTCACAGACCTCCAGGGTCTCAGTTCGATCCTTAGCTCAAGTGACTGTGAGGAGGATTTGTAATCTGCTGGGAGAAAACATCTCCCGTGGTGTTCTGTATTACTCTTCAGCGGTCCGAGTCTTTGGCTGAAGGTGTTGCTGCGACTGCGTACTGTGCTATTGAGCGATTGAGCAGTGTTCTCCATGATGTTAAGGAGTTTCCTCCAGCAAGTCTGACTGCACACCCAATATGGATCCAGCCTTTCTGATTAGCTTGTTGTGTACAATTCTGGAAGGCTTGTGTATCGCAGCGTGTAGCGTTGCTGCTTCACAGCTCCTGGGCGCTTGGTTTGATTCTGAGCTCAGGTTACTGTCTCTGTGAAGTTCCACATGTTCTCCTCATGTCTGTGTGGGATTTCTCGGAGTTCTCTGGTTTTCTTCCACCTCCCAACACATGCTGATCGCTGAATTGATGACCCTGAATGGCACTTAGGTGTGATTGTGTGTGCATGGTAACCTGTGATGGGCTGGTGTCAGACCAAGGGTGTATTCATGACTCACCTCCAGTAATCCTGGTTTAAGCTTTGGATTCACTACAACTCTGACCAAGATAGTGGTTTATCATCATCCAAGCTTAGTGCTGGCTTGAAGTGATTCAGTCTTCTGGATGGAGCTGCAGCCAATTTGTATCCAAAACCATACATCTTGTCGTAGCTTTATTATTTTGGGGACATGTGGAAAATTGGGTACCTTTTTGTTTGTCTGTGCTCTTCATGAAGCACCTGTTCTCCAATCGTCATTCAAGAAAACTGAGCAGGTCTGTTATTTTTGTCTCCTAGATAAATCCAAAAGAAGCTGTTAAGTTCTCTGATTTTCCACTCTCGAAGAAGACTCTGCAAGGTATGTTTGATATGATCATATCATTTTATTTTAATGCAATATTTTAATTTGGGACCCGGGCTTGTAAGAGCAAAACGAGCATGTGTTTATCATTTTGGCAGGTCTGTTAGGGGCTCAGTTTCGGCAGCCCACGGAGATCCAGAGACAGACCATCGGCTTTGCTCTGCAGGGAAAAGATGTCTTGGGTGCTGCAAAGACCGGCTCGGGGAAAACTCTTGCTTTCCTCATTCCTGTGAGTTACTGCTGAAGGACAGAAAAAGACTGTGAGGCTTTACCTCTCCCACACAGACCTTCAGTCAACATGCGTAGGTTGATTCGTTTTTATGCTTTTATGCCAAATTCTGCAGGTGCTGGAGTGTCTGTACCGTAACCAGTGGACAGCCATGGATGGACTCGGTGCTCTTATAATCTCTCCCACTCGAGAGCTGGCTTATCAGACATTCGAGGTGCTGAGGAAAGTGGGGAAGAGCCATGAATTCTCAGCTGGACTTGTTATTGGTGGAAAGGTGTGTACTCTTTTTATAAGGGAAATATGGTGCTGCAACTTGTAAGTTACATGTGATGTGCTGTTTAATAGTGGTTGTACAATAGCTAGGTATGCACTTACTGGGGAAGACGATTGATTAAATATTGTGAGTTATTAGAGGTACGAAGGTGACCTGCTGTAAGTATCCATCCATCCATTCTTAGTCAACATAACATTAAACCCATAACTGGCATTTTGCATTACAAAAGCTACATACAAAGTGAAGAAAAGGTTTCAGCATTAAGCATTGCTTAATAATGACTTGGCGAAGGCTTACTTATAAGCTTATGAGCTCAGCAGTGAGTGCCGTGGATTACTGCAAATTAATGGCACAAAAACTGGACCACATAACATTATAAACATCAAAGTGACCTACAGCTGCAGTCAGAACTTTATGTACAGTCACCATGGACATGAACGCCAAGGAAGTATCGGGCTTTGAATAATTTCTTTGAACTGTTCGTTTTCATTAGTTTTAATTTATTTTGGGTTTTCTGAGATCAACACAGCGACAAAATTGTGCATATAGCCACTTGGGTTATTAATTCAGTGGTGTTCCAAACTGTAGTTTAACTTGCCAAGGACTCTTAACTTCCTGTTAGTGATCATAGTGACGATAGCTGGTAGCTTCTCTGTGTCAAAATAAAAAGGTTGTTTTGGACAAGTACAAATTAATGGAAGGTGTAGCAGCTTTGCCAAGGTCTGGAAGAAGATCCAAACTGTCACCCAGCACTGTAGCAACTGTTAAGCATGGTGGTGGTAGCGTCATCCTGCTCTTGGGCTGTTTTGCACTGCACAAAGTGGATGGAATAATGAGGAGCCTCAGACTTCTTCAGCATAACCTCAAAGCTGGTTGTGGAATGGATGCAGCAGGCTAACATTAAGCTTAAAACTAATCCTGACCTCAACCCTATTGAAAATATGTGGCCTGCGCTTAAAAGTCAGGTTTGTGCCAAGAAACGCTCAAATTTAATTGAACGATACTAATTCTTCCAAGAAGAAGAGTGGGCAAATATTCAGCCAGAATTCTGCCAGAAGCTTGTTGATGGCTACCGAAAGTGTCTGGTAATATTTAACCAAATATTAGATGTGCTGAATGCATGTTTTTGACACTGTGTGTATAATCGATACCCTGTGCTGATTTCAGAAAGTCCAAAGTAAATTAAAACTTTACCAAATTTAAAGATGTATGATGTACAGTCGGGGTGGTTAGCCTTGTCGCCTCACAGCAAGAAGGTCCTGGGTTCGATCCTCGGGTCACGCAGGGTGCCTTTCTGTGCGGAGTTTGCATGTTCTCCCCGTGCATACGTGGGTTTCCTCCCACAGTCCAAAGACATGCAGATTAGGTCAACTGGCTACTCTAAATTGCCCATAGGTGTG
>JAQQZR010000011.1:6978622-6990338 GCA_030068235.1 Notoglanidium macrostoma | reverse complement strand
TATATAGATAAATGTATAGATTCATAAGTTTATATTCAGAATTTATATACTTTTGTGAAGCTGCTTTGTGACAATGACTGTTGTTAAAAGCGCTACACAAATAAAATTGAATTGAACTAGCAGCAAAACAGTAATGTTGCATTAAAAATGTGAAAACTGACCAAAATGTACATGATTTTAGTATTGGAAGAAGGAAAAATGAAAGCTGATGTTAAACTTTTGCAGTACTCTGAATCTTTAAATTGTTTACGTTTTTGGAGCTTGAGTTAGAGTTTGTACCTTAAGCAAAAAGCATAAATGTTCTTAGAGAAATATTGTGATGTTAGTAATGTTTCAGAAAGTAGTATAGTTGCATAATGTATTATACCATCATTTTGTCCAACTTTACTTTGTGTACAAAAAGAATATTCAAATTATTGGAACTTTGTGAACCGGAGTGATTTTCTTTCAGAGATTCATCCTTGTTTACAACGACGACCAACTCTGAAATCTTCTGCTTTTAAATAAATTACTTGTCATTGATGTATAAACTGTATATCCTTTTGTGACATACCGTCTTTATCCCATAAAATATGAGAAATGGAATTTAATCCTGGCCCAAGTTTGTGGCGTGCATTGCTAACATTAGCACAATTTACTTTGAGCAGCTTCTTTTTGTTCAGAATAGACAAAATCAGTCAATGTCCGTATCATTCATTCATTCTTCCCTAAAGGGTCTTAGTGCTCAGTATATGCTGAATGATTATATGGTAAAATATTTTCTCAAAGTCAGGAGTAGAAGCAAAGGACACGATTTGTCATAGTTAGGATCACTTTGCTGTAAGGAAGCAGTGGAAAATATACTTGCTCATAAAGGATTTTTTTTTTTTTAATCTCTACCCACCCCATATGTACAAAATGTGTGTTTGAAACAGGCAAGGAGTTTGGCATGTTTCCATGTGCTGAGGACAAATAGGAAAAAAGCTGAGGTTGCTTTTATTATTAATGTTTCAGGCAAAGATTCTTATCACAGTACAGGGAAATGAGCCAACATTCTTGTGTGGTAATCTCATGTGTGCTACAAATGCAGAAAATAGAGATTAGACACGGAGAAAAGTGGCTTATTCTTTGAAAAAATTAACTCGGCAAAACGCCACTGGTTCGTTATAAGTGTGAAATGGCTGTGAATGATTTGAGCTTTAATCTGTGTTTACTCTGTGTGTGTTTGTAGACTTTCCTGCCGTGAACTGGGTGCTTCAGTTTGATTGCCCGGAGGATGCCAACACGTACATCCACAGAGTGGGCAGGACAGCCAGGTATTGAGCAACGTGAGCTTGTTGTATCTAGTTGTGTTAATAATAGTAACAGACGTAAAAGACGTCTCAGTAGATGGCAGTATTGCTCAGGTGCTTATCACTCCAAGTCAGCCATGTGTCCACAGTGGCAGTCCGTCTGTCCTCCTTTATTTATCCTCTGGTTGTTACGGTTTGGCTCACCTAGATATGTACCTTTTCCACACAAACATTTATTATTTGCATTTTCTCTCCCAGCACACCTAAATCGAGCATTTAAGAACTGAGATGTGTGGTACAGGTATGCTGGAAGCTGGGTAAGAGCAAAAATGACGTGGAGGACTGGTTTGGGAAACATTAATCTCGCAAGTCAGAGCTCTAGCATTTACTTTGTCACTACAATTTGTCAAAAAAAGAAATATGGCCAAGACCTGCCTATGTTCACAAAAAAGAGGAAATTTGACAGATGGTTGATTACCAGCTACAGTCCTTTTCCCCTTATACTGATGGCAGAAATGAGATTCTCATTTACTCACTAATTACTTTACATAAAATGTTTAAAAGGCTGATTTTATGAGGTTTCTTTTTTTTCTTTTTGGGTGAAATCCGGAGACTATGTACAGTGCACTCCACAATTATTGGCACCCCTTATCAAGATTACTTAAAAAAAAAAAAAAAAAAAAAAAAAGGGTTGAGGGAAAAAAACCAAAATTCTGAAATGAGACAACCCAGTCAGTTTTTTTTTTTTTTTTTTTTTTTAGCCCGTCTACTTCAGAAAACATGTGCTTCAACAAGCCGTTTAAATTAAACTCCCCATTCTATCTGACAAGGGGAGCTCATTAGAATTATAGCCCAGCCATCCATGCATCTCTAACCATGCCTTGAGAAGCATGAATTTTAAGGTCAAAAAAAATTTTTACGGTTAAAAAAAAAAAAAAAAGTCATGAATTTTTGGAAAGTGCTTCCTGATTGGCTCGCTGTAGAGGGGGTGGGGTGAGCAGTGACTCATTACTATTTAAAGGAACAGGCACTCAAACTGGAACGAGGCTGTTTATACAGGGTGAGAAAGGTGCTGTGGCGCTTCATTTTTGGGGTATTTTGATAAATGTGTGGCACAGACATTTCATGAAGACCTCAGAGAACTTGTAGAAAAGGGATATGTCACTTTTAATACATTCGTTCATTTCCTTACACAAAAATACAAATACTTTCCCATAACCCCACACTCTCCCTGGTGCACCATGCCTCCCATAAATCATGGCTGTCTTCCCATTCATGTCGGATTATGATAAGAATCCTAACATATCAGGTCTACAAAAAAAAAAAAAAAAGAGAGAATGAACAAGTATTTATGGAAATAAAATTTCAGTAACATCCATCTTTTCTACAAAGGATAAAAAGGCTGCCACATTGTATAAAACTTCAAAGCACGTCCTCTTATAGAACGTCTAAAATCTAGGATAAAAGATGCCCTGCACCATGTGATATTAAAAACCATTAAAGGTTAGAGGCAATTTTTCCTTCCACTTGAGTAAGATACCTCGCCAAGTAAACAGGGTTGTAAAGCTTAATACGTTTTTAGCATGTTGAGTTAGTTTCTGTGGAACAACTGCAAATGTTGCAATAATAGGAAATGTTTTTATGGGTACTTTCAGCATCTCTGACAGAGCTAGTACATATGTCACAGGGTGGCTGTTTACAGAAGGGGTCTGTCGCAGACAAACCGTACCCATAGTAGCTAATCTTATGTTAGACCAAAGTAAACAGTGAAGAATTTTGAATTGAATTATGATGTCATAAATAAATATTTATGGCATTTTGCCATGCTTCGTCTGTTAATTCTGCACCCAAATCCTCTTCCTATTGGTTTTTTTTTTTTTTTTTTTTTTGTTGATCAAAGCATCAAAATTGTGCGAATAAAAAAAAAAAAGAAAAGAAAGAAAAAGATGTACTTGGTGCTAATTACCCCTTTGGTAGTACTATTGAACTTCTAAAGATTTGGATGGTAGGGAAGGAAAATTATCCTCATTTTTTTTAATTGAAATTGAAATTTTTTTTTTAAATGGAAAATAAAAATGTGACGTTCTCGTTTTGAACTGCAAATTGAAATGATCTCTTAAATTGTAACTTGAAATAGAAATGAACTTTCTTTATCTTTGTACCCACAATGCAGCAGCGGCCTCGATCAGCATGTCGACCTTGTTAATTAAAAAAAATCGCACAATCCTGCAAGGGCCCTGTTTCTTTTGTTAAATTTCCCAAAAGACTCTTAACCTATGCAGAGTACATGAATGAGGGAATTTCTGTGCATTTAAACAAAGAGGCACAATTTCACTGGTCTATTATATGGACTTCCTTTTATATCCATGCCCTCTTGCGTGCTTCTATCTCATTTAACCACAGTAAGTGAGAGAGACAGGGCTTTGTGCCTGTCACATGATCATGCTGTTCACCTGCGGTTGAGTAAATGTTGTGTGTTGGAGCCTGACTGAGCTTGTTCAGGGCCTCTGGCTGAATGCTGGCACCATTTCTCTGACTGCTGGCAGCAATGTAACAGCTGTATCTTTTTTTTTTTTTTTTTTTTTTTTTTTTTTTTAAAGTCCCAACACAGTTTTTGTGTTACAAACTTGATTTTTTCACTCCGGCACAAATGGGTTTTAATAAGCTTCTTCAGCCAGCCAGGTCTTATACCAAATAATCCAGTAGACCTGAAAAATCTGGGGGAAAAAAATTATTTTGCAATCATAGTCTCTGCATCCAAAGATGCTGTGCAGTGTATGCATGTGAAAAGTTTCTTTGTTAATATTTAAAAAGAAATGAGTAAGAAGTATTTTACACACGCCGTTTTATTTTCCAGGATACGTTCTGGCCAGAGCAACTCTATGCACAAGTATCAGCTAGCAATCTAGACTCGCTCGCTCTCTAACATTAATCAAAACTGAGCTGCCTGTGTGGCTTGGCTATATGCAGCTAAAGTGGCACGTCGCGTCATATACTGGTGAATGCCCCAAAATTAGGCGTGTTATTTTCAGTAGCATTGGAATACTGGCACTGAAATCTTTTCCATTCAGGATTTCAATATGCTGTAAATCTCTCCTTTTTCACTTACTAACAAGACTAATTATTCACTCACACCTTGTTCTGTGTTGTTGTTTCTTTTCCCCGTCTGCTTCCTGTGCATTGATCTGACTGGTAAAGAAGATTTCACTTGGCTGTTTTCTGAAAACTTTCTTTTTCATCTTTGGAAGGTCTCTGCTGTGACCAGAAAAACATTGTTGGCAATTGTTTTGTTTTTTTTTAAAAAAGTGGACGCATTTCTGTTCGCATTGCAACGGCGTCGCGCTGGATCACTTGTAAAATGTGCATTGGCGGTTGAGAAAAAAAAGCATGCAAACAATGTAATCAGAACAAGGTTTTGATGATATTTCCAATGCCTTAAAGGAATGACTCCGTGAGGGGGGAAAAGCCCAACGTGCCCAATTTTTACACTTGCGTCAAATCTGTTGAGTCAAATGTGTTGAGTGTCTGTAAAAAAAAAAAAAACAAAACTTTTATACAGTCATTTATAATATAAAGGGCACGATAATTTGGTAATCCGTGGCAGTGTAAACACCTTGTTGATGAGAGAGTAGAATGGCCAGACTGGTGTGGGTTGACTGTTGGTCTACAGTAACTCAAATAAGCACTCTTTACAACTGTGCTGAGCATCACAGAAGGTGCAAGAGCTCAGACATGAGGTGGGAACAGGTTGAAGATTAGCTAAAGATTATGCAATGTTTTTCTAAGCTTGTGTCTAATGTAGCCTTAGATTCTTGTTCCTGGTTCACAGGAATGGACCCAGCTCTGGTCCTTTTCTGCTGTTGCTGATCCAGCTCAAGTTTGAGGTTTTGTGTATTCTGAGGCATGTTTCTGCTCACCGCAGTTGTGGTCACTTGAGTCAATGTATGCTTCCTGTCTGCTCTAACCAGTCTGGCCATACGCCTCTGACCGCCTCGGAGTTTCCACCTGCAGAACTGCTGCTCACAGGATGGTTTTGTGTGTATGTGTGCGTGTGCATGTGCAAATCCAAAGATAACTTTTTATTTATTTATTTTTTTTTATTCTCAACCCAGCCTTTCTGGCACCATGCCATGGGCAAAGTCACTGAGATCACATTGTTCAACATTATGTTTCATATGAACATTAGCTGAAGCTCTTTGCTGTGTGTGCATGATTTATATTCAGCTGCCAAATCATTTCCACAAGGAAATGATTATTCTTCAGGTGACATTAAGTCCCGCTGTGTCCTAAAGCACGATGGTACATCTGTGTGAACTGGGCGCAGTTTTACAGAATTGATGAAAAAGAAAAAAAAAATTGCATGAGCCAGACTTTCGTTAGTAACATTAGCCTCAACTATCCCAGTGCAACAAATGAGCAGTCGGTTACCAAACATATGTATACAAACACCGAATACATTTGGTGAACGTGGAAAACGGTGTAGGTTCAATAACTGACCAAATGATTCCTTTAAGAGGAATGAACTAGGAGCTGCGCTCTTAATAAATCTCTGCGGTCTGTGTGCAGGTATAAGGAGGGAGGAGAAGCCCTGCTCATACTTCTGCCCTCTGAGGAGAAGGGCATGATCGCTCAGCTTCAGGAGAAAAAAGTCCCCGTCAACAAAATCCAGTAAGTGTCCCGCTCGATACGTTAATGATGAACACAGTGACTGATGAACAGCTCTGTGGCTGTAATTTGTGTACATGTTTTGAACTATGGATCTGTTTGCGCAGGTTTTCAGCTCTTTTTGTGGCTCACGTGTACCCGTAATATTAGGAAAACACGCCAGGTTTGACCGGCTACACATAAAAATGCGGGAAATGCAGATTTTTTTAAAAAAAGCAAACCTTTCTTTTTGGGTACTGACGTTCATTTTCATTTAGATCCAAATCAGTCAGCCGTGACAGGTTTGATGTCGAAGGTTTCCTCTATAGTTTTATCCAAACATAATGAGATCCAAATCATCCTCAAGCCTTGTTAATCTGAAAGTGCCTTTACAGTAGAGGATAATAATCAACAATAGCCTGATGCGAATCAGAGTTATTTTTTTTCCATCCTGAAGCTGGATATTTTCCTATTTTTCTTATACCACCGTAGTTTGTCAACGGTTAACATGTTCTTTATTAATTAAATACGATCACGTTGTACATGTTCTCTTTTTTGTAGTTGTATGTAATGTTGTGGACCTTCCATGAAAGAAGTTAGTTCGTGCTGTCGCATTCTAACAAATGTAAACAGTCGTACCGTCACGTTCCCTCTTTTTTTTAATTTTTAATTTATTTATTTTTTTCTCTCTCTCTCTCTCTTAAAGTTAATAAGACAATAAAAAAGCATTTTACAAGAAAACCACAAAGCATGAAGTAATCTGTTGGAAAGCTTAAAGGCACAGCTTTACCCTTTAAATGTTAGAGTGCTGACGCTGGAGATTCCTTCCAAAGATGATGAATAAATCTCCTTCACAAGATCAGTAATTATATAAGATGTCTTAAAAGTCTGGATCCATAGGTACTTGTTTATTTAAATACAACAAATGCTCAGATCGACGGTCCTGGACTTCATGACACATTTTAAAGCTGAATTGGATGTTCTGTTGTTCGTTTTGAAGCCATCTTAGGAAAAAGAAAAAAAAACCAAATATAATATTTCATATAAGAAAAACTTTTTTTGGATCCAGACTTTAGGGCCTCTTTAGGGAAGTTTGTTTTGTTTTTTTAATCTACCCACTATTCATTTTGTTCTTCATTCCATCAGAGAATATAATGACGCTTCAGGCACTTTAATTTAAATTTAAATCAAGCCAATTTTTCATGATTAGAATTTTGAACTTTTTATTCAAACAGAGATGGAACTGCAGTTAAACAAGCAAGAGGCGCTGTGCCATAAAGCAGTCTGCTGCCAATGGAAAAACTAGCTCATGCTGTTCATATCCTACTTTCCTAATCTAGTCGGCTGTCGACACCACTGTTTGTGCATGAAAATTTGTGCAACTGCTTGCAAAAAATTTTTCATGCCTCCATCATCATGATGCAACTCGCACTCTGGGCTAGAAGTGGGCTCGAGCCTCTCTTGCTTCAAACGGGAAGCAGAAACCGTGTGTGTACCTGCGTGTGTGTGTAGCTGGTGGTCCAGCTGGCTGCTGTGTGTCAGTGTGGTGGTTTATCAGCAGGCTGCAGTGCTCGGTGCTGCTGTTTGAGGACAGATGATGGCCACACGCAGTCACCTAACCTGAGAATAAACACCGGCAGCTTTAGTTCCAGGCCAGTACACGGTTAGCTCATGGCTGCGTGCGCATCAATAGTGCTTCAAATGAATATGCAGCTTGATATTAAGTTAAGAACCTGCAAGAGAAATGAGCAGGCAAACTTTGAAAAGGAAAGGAAACACCTTTGTCGTTATGTGTAGTATATTTGCATAATCACTGATGGCGGAATCTGGAATGGAGCTTACAACAGTGATGCTCCGTGCACCGTCGGCTTAATGCATATTAATGAGTCGTGAGAGAAATGTGATTTATGAGCTTTTGGCGGCGACTGTGATCAGGCGTGTTGTTGTGCCGTGCAGGGTGAACCCGGAGAAGCTGACATGTGTGCGGCAGAAGCTGGACGCCTTCCTGGCCCAGGAGAAGGAGCAGAAGGAGAGAGCTCAGAGGGTGAGTGCCGGTCCCACACTGCCTCTGATCTATCTGTCTTTAATCTGCCTCATTACGCTACAGTTATGGCACGGCTGTTCGGGATTTGAGCCGAAGCCGTTGTGCCTTGCGACTCTCACTTGAGGGATGTCTTTCTAATCCTGATTCAGAGGAAATGCTGTAGAAATTGTGATAAAAGCACAGTCATGTTTGTCTTCGGTTGATGCGACTTGCTGCCCATGCCTGCTGGTGTTCACTGCTTATATATCTGCCTGTATATTCTTTTTTTTTTTTTTTTTTGCCTGCAGTGTTTCGTATCGTACCTTCGCTCTGTCTTTCTGATGAAGAACAAGGATGTCTTTGATGTGTTTCAGCTGAAGCTCCCAGAATATGCCATGTGAGTAGATTCTTAAAATAAATTAGGAATCCAACGTGAATAGTATCCCCTTTTCCCCAATATAAAATAGCTACTGGTTCCGGGCAACTGATGAACCTTTTGACCAGCCCATTTGTCCAGTAGTTTGAGAGTGCAAACAAAACATAATCACTTGAAATACATTGAAACCTAGGTTAGGATGTTGGACTACTGATTGGAAGGTCATGAGTTCAAATCCTAGCACTGCTAAGCTGGCACTGCTGGCCCATTGAGCAAGGTGTAAGTGGCTACAAAATGTAAGTCGCTCCGTATAAGAGCGTCTGCCAATGCCGCCATTGTAAATATAATCATTTAGCATCTATGCTTAACACAGCATCAGGGACAATGAATGTATACAGGAAGAAAGGGTGATGTTACTTCTTCAGGATTTGTAACATGTGGCACTACTCATATTAGTGAAGCTTAGCTAAGATTTTGCTAACAAGCCACCAAGGAGGCATTAACATTTACAGAAAAAGTACCCAACAAAAAAATAGAAAAGCTAAGCTTATACTAAGTAGATTGTCTTTGGTTAAAAAAAAAAAGTACCCTTTTTTTTATCATTACAATTTTATCTAAAGTAAGTTTACAATTGAGACAGGAAACAACTGAATTGTTGAGGGAACCCAACCGTGGCAGCTTGGCACAGCTGAGATTTGAACTCGTGACCTTCTGATCAGTCATAAAATGAGTCACAGTGATGCTTGTGGGGGGATGATTGGCAGGTCCTCACAAGGAAAACTGTGTTAACTCTCGGAGGATAGGGTCAGTGTTGGGCGTAAGCATTGCATGAATTGGCTGCATTAATAATTATTAAGGTGTTCGCAAATATTATGAGACAAATGTGTATGATATGAACAAAAACGAGGGTCAATGTGTCTCGTTGTTTCTGGATCAGGTCTCGCATATCCTATCTTTATACAGCCCCTGCATCTGAGCCACGGTAGTTTTGATACAACTTCACAGGAGTCGTTATAGAGAAGCGTTTCCCTTAAAGTCTTGCAATTATGGGCCTCAAAGATGTTTATGTAGAGCATCTGCCATACAAGTCCCAGTGAATTAGATTTTACTACAGAAGCGACAGTGTGTTCGAAGGAGCACTTTAATATAAACCTGTTCTTTGCCTTGAAGCCAGAATTACTGTCAGAGCTGCTGTTATAGAAAATAAATTAACCCGTTCTTACCATCAGAGCTGAGAATTCAACAGTACTGCGGCATACTAAGGAATATGGTTTGTTAATTGACCTTCCATTGTACTTTGTTATTGTTCAAATGCCCTGCAATGTAGTTAAAAGCACCTTTTTTTTTTATACACTTGTCTTCAGTATGTGTATTACGTGAGAGATTTCTTTTTGTAGGTCTCTGGGTCTGGCTGTTCCCCCACGGGTGCGTTTCCTGAACAAAGCTCAGAAACAAAAGCACGAGGTGACTCGGGAGATCAGCACCGCAGCTGACACGGACTCTGATCAGGAGCTAAAGAGCTTTAAAGCCCACTTCAGAAACGACCAAAGCAGCAACTCTGAATCTGAAGAAGACGAAGGGGAGGATGAAGAGGAGGAGAGTGAAGAGGAAGGAAAGCAGGTGAAGCCAGGAGGCCAGCTCTGCAGTTCTGATGACGACGAAGATCTGAATGATCTGGACCTGCTGACCGTTAAACGGAAAGATGTGTTTAATGTCAATGAAGACGAGGAGGAGGAAGAGGTGAATGACAAAAATACCACACTCACGTCATCTGTGGTGTTTTTATTATACAGGGTGTCTGAAAAGTCAGGAACCAATGGGAATGTGTTGCGCAAAATCCGTCAAGCACGATACATTGGCTGAGAATATGTGTAGGATGTATGCGTGAGCATGTAGCATGTGTGGTAAATAATTAATGCAAAATTAAGTAAATGTAGTTTCATTGGTTCCTGACATTTCAGACACACTTTAGAACAAAATCATTTCAAGATTTTTATGGAACAGTTCCTCTGCAGGCTAGGCGTTTTTGGATTTATTGCTCATTTGGCTCACTAAGCAGGAAATCTAACCAGTGTCTCTTCATTTCTAATAACTGATAGACCAGACTCCCACCATCTCGCTCTCTGTTTAACTAAAAGTGTGATAAGCCCTGCTTCCTTTCTGGTTTTATTGCTTGCCATGCTAAACCGCTCTCAGAAAGAAGACTTAAAAATTGTATTCAATTGTTACATGAATGTGAAATAATAAATCTGAGACAAGGACACTATTGGCAACATCAAGCTTTTAGAAATAACATGCGTTGGCATCAGTGAACTATTATTAATCAAAGGGTGGATTTCGATTTCGATCATTTCCGGGTTCTGGAAACAAAAGGAACATATGAGACGGTGTGAGGGGAGAAAATTCCTTTCTGAACGCCTGTTTAAGGTTAATTACTTTAACCGTGTTAGGACTTTGTGCATTTCATTTCAGTTAAATTTCTGGCCAATGTATTCCTTCATTTAGATGTTTTAAAATATAAGCATAATATAATATTAGAAAATGAATTGAAAGGCCTCCGTAATTAAATATTCCTCTTGAAGCCCCCTAAAGATCACCTCATTCTCATATGCATTTTTTTTTTTTTGTAAATTATGGGATTTGACAAAAAATCTCACACTACTTGTATGATGACATTTCTTCAATAATTGCTGGCCTTGAGTATTCCCAAAACAAGCGCTGCATTTAGAAAGTATGAGAAACTGAATTCAATGAATAAATAAATAATAATACGTAGTTACATTTGTATAGCGCCTTTCACAATCCCAAGGTCACTTTACATAGGAAACAAAAAAAAAACCCTAGTACTTTAGTAGTTTTATTTAATATCTACAAAATTAAAAACACAGAAAGGAAGGAAACTAAATTAATTTGATTTTTTACAGAGTTAAAGGGGCCGGCTCAACCTTCGCAGAGTCCTTTTTCGATGCCATCGATACTCTAAAAGCAATCCGCAACACTCCGGCGAAATCCTGGGCCATAGATCTTAAACTGTGACATGAAATTGAAGATATTTTGTCAAAGCAATTATATTTGAAATTCTCTCCACAGATCCATTCCGTTTTCGTGTATCGGACCTGAACCGGCCTCGGCCATCTCGCAGGCGTTTTATGTACAAAGCTTCCATTTACGACACGTAGATGAAGAAAACATTTGAGATGTGTTTCCAAGGGATCACTAACGGTGCATTTGCCGAGGTTTTGCAGCGCAGGAAGCTAGCAGGTATCAGTCACATGTTTATAAACATGTGAAGGGTGATCTGGCCCCTAAACTACTTCTAACCAGAGTTTGTAACTGCTGTTAAACAATAGATATAGGTTAGTATAAATTATCCATCCATTCATTATCTATACCGCTTTATCC
>JAQQZR010000011.1:6951494-6978294 GCA_030068235.1 Notoglanidium macrostoma | reverse complement strand
CTCGCATTCACATCTATGGGCAATTTAGAGTAGCCAGTTGACCTAATCTGCATGTCTTTGGACTGTGGGAGGAAACCCGAGCACTCGTAGGAAACCCACGCATGCACGGGGAGAACATGCAAACTCCACACAGAAAGGCACCCTGGGTGACCCGGGGAACCTGCAAGGACCTTCTTGCTGTGAGGTGACAGTGTTAACCACTGCACCACCGTGCCGCCCTAGTATAAATTATTTAATATATATTAACATACTTAATTGTTCTATTCACTGAATAAAAAAACTTTTTAGTTCGCTGTATAAAAAATGATTTTAAAGAGCGTGCACTGCAACCTGATTGATCCCGATGTTAATGTTGTATTGCACAGCAGCAGCGGAAATCGAGCAACATGTGTCGCTTTTCCAGCCTTTGTTCTTTATTTTGACTTGTGTGTTATTTTCAGTAGACCCTCTAGACAGGACCCATTATGTAAACACGTCTCCGTTTATCTCTTTCTGCATAAGAATTGCAACTTCTCCTCTGCAAGTCTTTGAAGTCTGGAACCGAGTCAAAACTATGAGTCACAAACGTCTGAGATACGCCGAACCGCCGTGCAACAACAAAACACTGTTCTTTGTTGTTGCAGTCACTATGGTTCCTGTTGCTTTGTGTGTGTCCTCAGCATACACTGTAGGTTTTAAACAGAGTTTGAGGTGTGTGTGTGTGTGTGTGTGTGTTGCAGCGTCTGTTCTAAGCGATGATTGAAGAGTGGTGAATGTTCCCTGCAGGTAATAATGTTATATCTGCGCATGGGCTGAGGAACTGCTGCAGAACTATTGACTAGAAAAAAAATGCTATTTGTCTTAGAGTCTTGCTCCACAAGAGATCAGGATGTATGGTGCACCGTGAGAGAGGCGTTATCACAATACACATTTTACACCAATCAGCTTCAGCTTTTCATGCTGCCACATTAAAAATCAGTCTATTTAAACGTGTTATGCAAGTGAGTTGGAATCATGTCTAATTTATGTGTTATGACACTGCTTACTGTGCATAACTTTATTAATTTAGACAATCTGAGCCTGTCCTCTCATCTATTGTGTCTTTTATGTCAAGCGTTCTTAAACTTTTTGCAGACGGGCCACTAAGTGTGAAATAAATCCCATGTACCTCCTCAGCACAGAATTCTCGTATGAACATAGAAGAACTGTTGGAGTATTAAGCACGTTATTTAAATGTGTGCTGTAATATTCGGGCTATTTATTGAAGCCATGGAGATTTTAGTTCGTGAACATTCCACTGATGGACTGTAGCTTGTTAGATTAAGTTGACATTATTTATGAGTCTAATTGTTTTTGTGTTCTTGAGGATGGGATTAAACCTCGAGGCCTACTGAATGGGAAAATCTCTAGAGAGACTATAAAACTGTTGTATCGGTTTACGAGACTAAGTCCAGTTTGAATCAAAACCAGAAATGGTTAAAACCTTATCGATGTGGAAAATTGATCGATATGCACTTATCAGTTCGTGGGTACGTACACACTCCCAGGTTTTTATGTTGTATACTACGTAAAATGATGTGTATCATCATCTGAAAGAGAGAGATTGACCCCCTTAATTAAACGCATTCAATTCAAGGGTCTGGTCAGATTCAAAAGAAGACGTTGAATGTACTCTGATGGAGGTCGGTTGTGCTTTCCACCACTACAACAAAAATCCGTTGAACCCCTGGCTATGCTCCAGACACCACTTTAAGAACCACGGCTTTATCTTGTTCATCGGTTTCCTTTCCTGCAGAATCTCGAGGCCAATAGCAAGAAAGTGTCCAAGTTTAAGGAAGCAAAGAAAGCGCAGAAGAGGAACTTCAAGGTGAACACCAAGAAGGTCTTCACAGAGGATGGAGAGGTTCGTATGATCATCTTGCAGGTGTTCATCTCCATCATACTAGTTAAGGAGCGTGTCGAGTCATTTTGTAGTCCACTGCTGGAACGCATAAGATAAACATTAGGACACATGAGATTCTTTGCTTTGCTTGCCAGCACCAGTTTAATATTAGAAATATTTTCCTTTTAAGGCAAAAGCCAGTAATCTGATTAAATAAACAAGACGGATTTTTTTATTTATTTATGGATCCTCTAAACCATGAAAGGTAAAATTGCATGGCTTAAGAATTCAAGTTTGAAAAATGGAAGACAACGTGTATATAAACCTTACATTCACTTACTAACCCTAGATCTCTCCCGCTGATCTGTCATCCAATATCGGGTCCATGCCATCTATTGTAACAAGGATATAATATAAATATTGTGCTGTCTTTAACTCTTACACACATTTTTAGTAATGGAACAAATTTTGGACTTAATCAATTTATCTAGTGTTTAACCAAATGAAGTAGCAAATATTGAGTAATTAATTAAATGGATATGTAATTAGTACTCGGCTATTCAAGTAAGCATTGTTCATTTTGGTAATGCTGGCTGCAGGCACTGCAGCAGTGGCCTCCGCTACAGAGGACCGCAGTGCCAGGTGATGAGGAAGACGACGACGGCGGCGATGACGCGACGGGCATTAACGTGGAAGCGGCGAAAGAGCGACTGCGCAGGGAGGACCAAGAGTTTGACAAGAAGGAGTACAGCAGGAAGATTAAAGAGAAACACCGGGTAAGCCCTAACTTTCCTGTTTATTACCTATACAGTTACAACCTCCACTCTGATTGCATGGCTTGTTCTGAGCAATTTAAGGGAGAGATTCATTCGTCATCTTTCCATACGCTTTAGCCTGGCTCTGATTTACACTGGGTTCTGAAAGTATACTGACTCCTTCAAATTTCAGCCTTACTTTAGATTGATTCAGTTACTTTTTCCTCATCAATCTGCAGAAGGAACAATCATTAAAAAGCACAAGCATAAACAGGCTTTCACAGGTTTTCAGATTTTGTTGAAGGCAGCTTTAAATCCAGGCGTTATGTGTTTATCACGACTAACAAAAGAAGATTTAGAGATCTTTCCCCATTGCTCTCAGCAGAACCCCTCGGGTGTAGTCAGTTTGGACAAGGCGTATTATGTAGCTATTTCCCGGTCTCTCCAGAGAGGGGCCACTCGGGGACTTTTACAGACTCGTCCAAAACGCAGACTTGTCCTGGCTGTTTAAAGCGGTGAGGGGAAAATACGAAGGTGTCTGAATATTTCCTAGAACACCAAACAGGATAAAACAGGACTCGAGCAGAAATTGCCACATGCATGTAGAACCAAGCTACTTGGCTATTGTCCAGGAGTGCTGCAACTTCCTGTGGTTTCACTCCATCCTCAGATGAGATCACAGGTTTGAATCCTGATGCTGCAATTGACAGCCAAGAAAGGTGGTTTTGTTTTAAAGCGATGTCAACTTAAATAATTTCATTATCTGTTTTACCTACCAATAGTGATCAATCTGCCAAACGGTATATACTGTATATTGCCTTGCCTTGAAAAAAGGAAAACTTGTCCCTTGTTGAACTATCACAGGAATTAGTTGCCAACTAATACTTGAAAATGCTGATCAAGGAATTGCAATATAATAATTACTTTCATAATATAGAAATTTATAACTTCCCAACCTCTCACTGTTGGCACGATTACCTCTGCTTTGGACACGAGGCTACCCAGCACTCTCCTTACACTCCTTATTCTAGGCCTTATTTCTTGAAACCGAGCCAGTTTGATTTAGCCACTGGATAGACTAAAAGGAGCCCTTCTGTGTGTGTTATGCTCACATGTTGAGGCAGATAGGAATAGCTGAGATGCCTGTGTAGGGTGCACAGCGTTGAGCTTCAGGCACTGTAATGGAAGCAGGCTTTTGAGTTATTACTGCAGATGCAGCTTTATGATGAGTTTCTAAATGATTTCTTTCCAGCAAGTTCGTACAGTTCGTGGCGTTCAGAGGGAAGCCATTTTTTTTTTTTTTTTTTTTTTTTCCTTCAGCATCAGCAATTCTGTTCATGTATTGAGAAGAGCTCCCAATTTATGTCGACCTGCGGAATTCAGGTTATTGATCTCCAAAGAAACTCTGCAGTGAAGAGGCACGAAACGGTGCCTTCTGAAATTATGTAATAAAGAGCACATGCGCTTCGAATTCATCAGTCCAATTTGTCACAGCCTCCTTCCATTTTCTCAAAAACAAAGCCTCTTGGTCAGTCTAACTCTGAGATGAGGTGACTGCTGTGAACAAATACAGTTCCTTTCATTCTGCTTGCATCATTCCCGACCCTGGCAGACCTCAAGAATGGCTCCGAGAATAGCCTCTCTGAATGGAGTCACAGGTGCATCTCCTGCATGGCAATTAAAATGATATCAGTCTTGCCTAAACACTTGGCTTGACATGGGGCTTGCTTTCTCGTCCCGAACAAAGTCACTCACTGCTTTACAGCTAATATAGTTTTTTTGCCCTCCGGCTGATATTGTGCCGTGGAAGAGAAAGAAGCAACGTGCAATACCAGTCAAACGTCTGGAACACTTACTCATTCATATGTTTTTCTTTATTTTGACTATTTGCTACTGAAAACTTCAAAGCTATGACATGGCACACGTGGAATTATGTGGTAAACAAAAAAAAGTGTTTAAAAAACCCAGAATATGTTTCACGACAGCGCTGCATGTTCTGGCATCGTCTGCATGAGGTTGTCACCTGCAGTTAACAGGTGTGTCTTGTCAAAATTAATGAGTGGAATAAATTTTATTATTATTATTATTATTTATTTAAATCTTCCCTCCTTGATGTGTTTGAGTTCATCGGTTGTGTTGTGTCGAGGTAGTGCTGGTATACAGTGAATAGCCCTGTTCCACAACTGTAGTAATCTGTTATTTCAAGAACCACTCGACTAAGTAACGAGGAACAACAATCCATCATTACTTTAAGACATGAAGTGTGTTTTAAGTAATAAAAATAAAGAAAAAACATTTCATTAGAAAGTGTATCCGAACCTTTGACTGGTGCTGTATATGCTGCCATTTTCGCATTAAAATTTCCTCTTTCTAATCTGCACATTTATTAATGTCTCTATGATTATGACTATTAGCGTTGAAACCCGTAGTCAAACTTGTGGAAATTAGCTTCTGTTTGTCTGACAAAGCTACATGTAATTTACAAGGCTTCAGCATGAATAATCTTTATATAATGACCACTTAGTTAGGATGTACTTACGGACTTAAGGATAAGTCTGATTGTGTGTTTACCATGTTTGTGAACGCTCCACATAAATGGCTGCCTTGTACTATTCACTTTGTCAGCCTTGGTATTCAAAACCTTTTGAAAGTTAAAAATATGAATAATAATTTTGACATTGTTGGCATTTATTGATGTAGCTAAGTTCAGTTAGCTCCCAGTGTGCTATGTAATCCACTATTATGGCCATTAATATGGCCAGCCATTATGGTTGCATGGAGGCTTTTCATTTAATAAGTAATTTACCGCCACATTTTAGGAAAGTGCTTTTATTCCCAGTATTTTTCCTCCATAATCCTGCCTTTTACATTTTCTCAATTAAAGATTTCCTACCATCCATCATTAGCTAGCCTATGCTCAGCATTCCTATTTCCCAGTTGCCTAGCAACAGTGTTCTCATTTCTTTAACCACTTGAACATTGGAAATATTGGGTTTTTCTTTCCCATGATGAAAGTGTGAATTCCATTTCATTCCAGTTAGACATGCCATAAGATCATGGCTGTGCTTGAAACGGCCCCCTACTCACTAGTCCCCACATAGGACAATCAAGAGTACTACACAGAACAGAACACTTATTTTGTGTACTATGTGACGGTACATAAGATAAAAATGAGAGAAAAGATAAAAAGTGAAATAAAAATGCCAGCTGCATTCATGTGCCTTGTTATATTGTGTGTCTTTTTTTTTTTTTTTTTTTACTCCTCATTGGCTTTGTCTGGAAGAAGCAGTACTCCGAGTAGCAATTAACTTCTGTGGATGATGAGTCCAAATATCATTTTCATTTGTCTTTACGTCCTGTCGTTGACGATGTGAATCAGTAATCCCATAATTAGCAATTCATACTCAACAATCTTATCAGATTCCCTGGCTTGGTTATCTGGAGCCTCGCACTGCATTTCTTTTCACCGTTCCTCTACAAGCTTCTTGAGGACGTGCAGAACTTGATTAAGCTCGGACATGTTTCCCCCACACTCCCAGATCCAAAAACAACCTCATGAATTTGAGTTAATCCAAGTCATGGCTTTACTCACTGATCCTGTTGCTTTGTAGCAGCAGTTTTAATCTACAGTACACCAAGAGCAACCCAAATCAGATATTTATGGATATTCATGGCGCGCACATTCTCTCAGCCTAAAAGCTTTTTCATCAGTCTGCGCATTGGATATGCATGACTAATATATATCCGTATTCACTGGTCCAAAAGCAAGATTTATCCGTGCATATCGTTAGAGAGTTGTACCTATTTTTCCATCATCTCCATCCCAAATAGGTTTAGGTACATCAAGACTGATGGAGCGATTTGTCCATGAGTGGGTGCTTTATGCTTTTTAAAGAAATTAAAAGCTCATGACGTACAGCTGTTAACTCCGTCTCTCCTCCGTCATAGCACTTCGGCTGTTATAGTTTGCTACGCTGATAGTCCATTTATCTTTCAGCCCGCTGCATTAGAGAAGGCAGTTTACTAATGAATGTTTAGTTTTGTTTTTTTCCGTCTCCTCCTTTCTGAAGGACATGTCCAGTTTCCACCGTTCAGCCCATGCCCCGTCTGCCCCGTCTCCGACTCTTCCTATCGCTCCCCACCTTTCTCTTTTATTCGTCCTTTCCCGTCTCTTCATCCAGCACAGCTGTGTGTCGCTTTGCTCTTTAGTGTGACTGATGATATGTTTGTTTTCGTATCGTTCTCTGCTTACGTAAGGGCACCATGGTGCTGGGCTTGCGTTGGCTTCAGCTTCAGTGCAGTTCATCAATCTGTTTTTTGTGTTCCAAACAGGAGAAAAGGCTGAAGGAGAAGGCGGCCCGAAGAGAAGCAAGCAAACAGGCTAAAGAGGTGAGTTGGAGCTTCCGCAATGTGCCATCAAACCTGGAGACTGGATCGCACTGCTGTTCTAACTCAATAATCACCAATTTGAGAGTTAAACGGATCGATTTCAAACTGTTATTAAAAAAAATATTTTAAAAGCCATGTTTCTCACAGTGAAATGCTGACACGTGAAAACATGTTATTAGACCTGTGAGAAACGGCGCTTGAATCACACCAACAGAGTGTGTCCTTACTATGCAGCCTGTCAACGGACAGCCCATAATTTTGCACTGGCAGCTGTCACGTATCCACTCTCTCTCGCCACTTGGGGATATCTCTGTCCACATCCATATGGAAATGCAGCTGCTCATTCAATTGTCTTCTGATCAATGCTGAGACCTGCCCAAGGACGGTTCATTATTCATCACCCCCAATACCAACCCCCCGCCCCAACCAAACAGAGAATTCCCCTGGCTCCTGGCACTCTTCCCAGCCCAGCACAATGTCACATCCCTGCCCTGCCTCAGTGTTCAGCATGCTCATCCAATCTTCCTGCCTCTGAGCCCGGGGGGATCATTGCACCTGTAAATGAAGTCACTACAAGTGTAGCAAGGGAGAGATTCATTTTAATGGAGACCTCTGCTAGAGATGAGTCATACAAGTGTAATTTTCTATAATGGTATGCATTACAGTGCGCACAATTTTATTAGTCAAAATTAAAAAATGAAGGCTAAAAGGCTTTTGTGGCTTACATTTAGATTTAGAAAGTACTTGAGTCTTTTAGAAATAATAATTTTTGTGCATCATCTATTCCAACGTCACAGTACGGGGTATATATTTTTGAAAATGCAAATAAAGTCTGAATGGAAAACCCTGAAATAAAAAGGAAAAATATTGCAAGAAGTGTTTGGCTGAAATGGAAAATTTGGTAAGAAAAGATGGAACCAGGTTTTGGAAAATGTATAAATAAAAGATGACGCACAAGTGTGATGTACTTTTGTGATGTACTGATGTAGCACTTTTCAGTACTAAATCTAGATATCTAAACACGATCATGGCCACTCTTACACTTGTACTGGACAGACGAAGAAATAGATGATTTCCTTGGTTATTCAGTGAAAGCTCCATCAGGTATCTCTGTGACCCTGGCCAGGATAAAGCAGTTACCGAATATAAATGAATGAAAGAACATTAAACATTGAATCTGTTCATTAGCTGGCTGCTCCCTAAACAGCTTCCTTTGGGTTTCCATTTGCCTACTTTTTCGAAACTGGTTTTTAAAATCATGTGATATTTGAATTGGAACCCAAGTATTATCTATTTGCCATTGGGGGCTGCTTCCAACATCTCAGCTTCAGTATGCATAGTATTAAATCTGATATGAAAGCAAAAACAACATGCTGGCTTCGAACAGCTGAAGCTGTAGTTATTAGAACTTTAGGATCGTCTGCTGTAGCCTATAAAAGCATGAGTTATAAGTCTACTAAAATTCTTTACATTTTTTTCTTTAAAATGTTTAACTTCTTTATTTGCACACTCATTTAACGGTAATGAAACAAAGCAGAGAACAAATATCCAGAAAAGCTTTATAGGCACCCATAAAGAGGTGCTGAGCCACGAACCAGTACGAAACCTCTTAACGTTCTTAATATACTACTTTTACAGGATTCAGTTTGGTTGTTGTGCGCACTGGCTGAACTTTTTAAAACTTTTTTTTTTTGTTGTTGTTTTTAAGAACACATCATGCTTTGTCCATTTCTAGTTGTAATTAATGTTGTAGAATGTCTGTGAAACAAGTTACTTCCTTATAGCACTGGAAGTATGCCTATTAGGAATGCCATTTTGTGGTCTCGAAAGCTTTAGTAGGAGGTGAAAACAGTGTGAGCTGGTGCTCATGCGTGCTTTAATTTAATAAAAACAACATTAGGGGAAACGGCACACAGCAGCTCAGTGCACAGAGAGTAGTAGTACTAATAATAATAAAGGAGATGCGCAGGAACAGTCACATGCCTTATTTCAGCTGCAGTGTTTTCACTCAGAGCACATGCACGTGCTGAGTAATGCTAGTGGGGGGAAATGGCGGATTCAGCCTTTGAAAATAAACTGCAATAATATTTGTAAGTTTGAGAGAGAGAGAGAGTGTTGAGTCTGACTCGGAAAAGACCAGCCTGACATTTCTCTGTTCTCGGATGAGATGGACAGCACAGCGCTGCAGCACGTATCTTTCGCTTTAATTAAAGTCATAAATTTTTAAGGATTCTGTTATTCTAGGCTACTTTTGTTGTTTTACTCGCTCACCTTAAAGAGTTCCCAAACAGCCGAGGTCCTCAGCGTTGTCTTCCGCTTAACGGCCGGAGTCAACCGAAGTGTGGCGTAGCAAAAAAGAAAACGAACAACGTATCTCTAAATCCCAAAATTGAAAACCATATACCTATCCAATGAATGAATATCTCATATTTGGGTCGAGCCCTATTAATAATACAATAAAAATGCAGCTTGTTACCTAGAAATTGCTAAGCGCAGTGTCCTCTCTTCTGGAGACTTACCTATGAATGAAAACGTTTATGAAGAGCTTTACCTCCTGACTGCTAGATGCCACTGAGCCTGGAGACTCCTTCAACAAACGCATCCTTACAGATAGATTCATAATATAAATAGCTTTTAAAGTGCTTTTTTTTGTACAATTTGCTTTTTTATAATTAAGTTGTGAGGCATCTGCATGTCTATGTGAATGAGCTGTTGCTTTAGAAACTTGAGTCATTAATATAAACCTGTGATTTGAATGACAGCCGATATTATTGCCAGAGCTGCTGTTCTAGAAAACTAATCCACACCTTTTGACCAGATTCAAAAATTCATAAGTGCCACTATATATATTTTTGGCGCACAGCTCTAGGATCGCACAGCTTTGAAAGTGGGCCGAAAACGTATTAGTTTCTGCTTCATCTTCCTCAGAAGCGATGTAAGTACCTGAAGTATTCAGCCGATTGATGCATGTATACACCAGCATACGTAGTCAACTTTTGAATGGATGCTCGAACGTAATTGTTACATATCATGGGCATGTGTTGATGCAAGGAGCAATCCAAAAGCATTATTCTCATTGAAGTGTTGTGTTTTGTGGCAGAGGAGGTCATGAATGAACAAAAAAAGGTTTCTAGTTCATTTACCAGTATGCCTACATTGTAAATGATGATTACTGTGTAGACTTTTAACTAGGTAATATCTATGTTAAAGCACACACACATAATCGGCTTGAAAGAAAAACAACCTAATTTACTTGTGGTCTGTGAAGTGTGAGCGTGCTATAGCCTCGAGGGACTTCGTAATGTAGTACGCTTATGAATGATGAATGCTGTTTTAGGGCTAGATCAGCTGATTAATTAGTGTTCTTTGTAAACATGCAGCCTTAAACCAGAAGCTTATGCTAGTAGGGTCAAATAAAAGAACCTTGTATCCCTGTGCTATTAATCATATATGACTAAAAATTACAGTGTTGCACCAGAAATTATTTTTAGGAACTTTCCATGGACTGCAGCCTGCAAGAGAAACACCCAGTTAGTTAATCACATTTACATAAACTTTATAACAAAAGCAGTTCACACTGAAAATGTGCTGGCCGTATTTTCAACTGCGTTTATACTGACATTAAAGGTGGGATGTGGGTAAGATGCTTTGAAACAACAGTGTGTGAAATTTTAATTTCAAAGAGAGTAAGGTTGCTTTCACACTTTTTTTTTTTCTCCCCTCTACACCCTATTGCACATTTTCTGTGTAATCCTACAGGAAGCATCTGCAAGGCAGATGGAATGTGGCTGGGTTTTAAAAGCGCTGCCATCTGTGTTGAATTTTTTTTCCCTTTTTTTTTTTTTGTGACCATGGAGCTTCTGAAATTGACAAAAGTCAAACTTTTCAGAAAAGCACCCAGTGATTTCAAGTGCTTTTTTTTTTTTTTTTTTTTTTTTTTTTTTTTTTTTTTTTTTTTTTTTAAAACCTCCCAACCAATCATGTAGCAGCTTGGGGTGGAATTGAGAAAACAAAAACAAATGGAGATACTGACACAAAAATGGGGAGAAAATAGTACAGTATCCGGTGTGAAATATAACCATGTCCGTTCTGGAAACAAGACTTGGAGACAGAGTAATGGGTGGGGAGAGAGAGAGAGAGAGAGAGAGACCCCATGAGCAAGTGATGGGTGGAAACAGACAGACAGACAGAGACTGAGAGAGACAGACTGACAAACAGACATTTTATGTAGACAAAGATTTGTATATATATGGCGAGAGAGACAGGTGGAGAGAATGTGAGAGACAGGTAGCGAGAAGGGGGGAGAGAGAGAGAGACGGGGAGAGAGGTGTGGAGAGAGAAAGTGAGAGGCAAAGAGAATGAGAGAGGTGGACAGAGAGAGCGAGAGAGACGGATGGAGAAAATGTGAGAGACCGGGAGGGAGAGAGAGAGAGAGAGAGAGAGACGGGCAGAGAGGGAGAGAGAAAGTGAGAGTCAGAGAGAATGAGAAAGGTGGACAGAGAGAGCGAGAGAGACGGATGGAGAGAATGTGAGAGACCGGGAGGGAGAGAGAGAGAGAGAGAGAGACGGGCAGAGAGGGAGAGAGAAAGTGAGAGTCAGAGAGAATGAGAAAGGTGGACAGAGGGGAGCGAGGGAGACAGACGAAGGAAGAACACAAGAGGCAGGCAGAAAGCAATAGAGATATGCGGAGAGAAAGTGAGACTGACAGAAAATAGAGACCGGTAGAGAAAGACAGTGAGAGAGACCAAGAAACTAAAAGGGAATCGGAGGAAGACCGACAGGGAAGGAGGAAAGAGAAACCTGGAGATGGAGAGTCCAGTAGTGTTGGTTTTTAACATGCGAGTTGTCAGTTCAGCTATGGTCATGTGACATGAGGAACTAATCAGAGACATCAGTAGTACGGTCATTGTGGGAAATAATGAAGAAGTACAGAATAAAGTTTGTTTTGAATGCACTCCCTAATCCTGACTTCCTGTCTCGAGCTGTGGGAGTGAAACGGTGCCGTTGCATGGTGATTAGAGTTTTTAATTGCGGTACTGGCGTGTAATTGTGATTGGTACATGGTCAGTGCATCCTACAGAAAATGATCACATGTCCGCCTGAATGAACTGAGGTTGCAACATCAGTCTGGATGCTTTTCCCCCCTACCTTTTTTCCACAATATTTGTCACAGTAAATGTGACGTACCGTGACCCGCAGAGCCGAACCTCCTTAAATCCAGAATATCAATACTGCACATCAACAACATGTTCAGGAAGTGACACCGCTCTGATGAGATTGTAAAATATAAAATGGTTGCATTTTTTTTCATTCAGTTATTCAGGCTCCGACACTGGCTGTGTGGTGCAATTGCTTTTGGACTTGTGTATGTGCGTGCATGACGTTTATATACACAAGAACTGATGAGACGTGGTTTATGGGATAGATGACATGAATTTCAAGTAGTTGCAAGCTGCAGCCGTTTTAGGAAATGATTTCCCAAGCTGAAGTGATGGCGCGGATTTTGGGAGGGTGAGATTGAGGAGTTATTTAAAGCAGGGAGCCAAGTGATGAATGTGTAAATGAGAATGTGTTCAGCGTTGTGACTGGTGAGACAGGCGCCTAGGCCGAGTTCAAGCAAAGGCGGAGAAGGAAAAACGACGCTGCATGCTAACCTAATGCGAGCTAATCACACCTTGCTAACAGTAAGTGTGTAGCCATTTATATCCCTAGCTGTTGGAGTGTATTCACACTCAGGTGTTTGCCATATTGTGCTATGGCTGTGCTCTTCCTCAAAATCCCTCTCTCACACTTCCCCTGCTTTCTTTCTCATCAGTCATTGTAAATCATCGAAGCTTTAGTTTTGCACATGTGGATGTGTCTTAAAACCACTAATGTGTCTGCAGAATTTTTAATGAATCTCGCACAGAACAGGAACCCTTTTTTTTTTTTTTTTTTCCCTCTCTCACAATCCCTTAATACACGAAAATGTTATTCTAATCCCCAAATTTGCAGGGGTACATCCAGAGTAGTGACTTATTCTGTGATTCAGCTGAGTGGGGTTGAACAGTAATTTCTAAAATCATCACTTGGCTGATTTTGGAACAGTTAAAAGCAACAGAATGCAGCCTTTTCTTTCACATTGTTTCTTTCGACATGTCGTATATTTTAAACAAGTTAAAATGACCTTTAGCATTAAGAAATGTCCTCAAGGCCAGTTCCTATTGCGTATCATCTATATTATTACAGTCATTCCATCAGCAGCCTAATAGTTAATAAGAAGTTAATAAGACAAAAAAAAACCCCAGCTTGTCATATTAGAGAGAAAACTGAAAGCACCAAGTCCTCTGTCCTGGACAATTCCCCGTGGTGGTAAACATGTCTGTTACAAAACATTGAAACTAGGAATTAGTTCCATAAATATTAAATTGTTAAATCTGTCAAATGTTACATTTCTCAAATGTTAGAGTTTCTTTGTTTGAATTTTTTTAATGTTTGAAACATTGACTATATAAAAAAAATGGACAGCGCGTCACCTCTACAAAGTGAAGTCACCACAGGTCTAGTGCCCCTGCTGGCTGGCTGCAGTACAGTTCTTAGCCCCGTCCATCCCCATGTGTTTCAATGTGTTTCCAGGTCACTTTTCTCATCTAAACTGTCATTCCCAATTCAAACAGTCAGTTCACCCTGTGCTGATTTCTGCCCGTTGAGAACTGTGCACTTTGTGGTTTTTCAGTAATGTGTAATGAATTTTTTTCCCTTGGCTTCTAAGGAGAGAAAAGGAGGCAGGTGAGGGATTAATTTATCAGATGTTTATTAGCAATAGATGTAATAACGCAAGTGATGACTTGTTTCACAACAATAAAACAGATGAAATAGTATGAACTTTTATTGATTGATATAAATTCAAAATGTAATTGATGGCACATTGCTGTGGTATAAGAGGAATGAAGCACTGGAATGAAGGAATGAAGCAAAATGCTTCTGTTAAAAAAATATTGTAACAGTGACTCCATGTCATCATATCATATCCTGTTGTCGACTTTTTCCCTATAATAACACACACTATCATGTTTTATTTCTTACATATGTAACACAAGGTGACTTTAGCTGGGTTCAAACAATATTGCGATTGATTATATGGTATTACTTTAAAACATTTTAATTGCAAGTGAATTTGCACAGTTTACAAGGAATGTGTCGAGACTGAGTAGGTCAATAAATTAAGAGGGAACTTGTTGAGTCACACTATTTTAATGAGTCTCTTCCCACTACTCAAACTCATCATCCGTGTAGAAGCTGGTCTAAGGCTTTCTCCTGACCACTTCAAACAGATAAACAGAGATTTGTCTAGCTTTTATCTTCCACACCATTTTGATTTTGCCTGCCGTGTTTCACAAGTTTGGTATATGAACAAGACCAGAAATGATTTGTCTTAGGAGAAAGCTGATAAGAGGTGCAGATACATGTATGTCATTTTGGTCCTTTGTTTTGAGAAGAAGAAGGCGGCTGGTGTTGGGGCTGAAGATGAGGATGACGACGAGGAGGATGTGGTGGCGTATTTGTCAGGCGCTGATGATGAAGAGTTTGACCCCAGCACACTGCCTGACCCTGACAAAGTGTGCAATTCAGAGGATGAAGATGAAGAAAGGTAAGACTGCCTTAATAAAAGGCTTTAACTGAAAGATTTTCATATTATCTCTTTTAAATTCTCCTACCTCTGGAAAAACCAGCCCGTCATTTCAGTATTGTTGCATTTCTTCTGCTGCTTCTTCCACATACTGGTATCTTTTTATTGCTTCCTGTCTTTTCTTTCTTTCTTTCTTTCTGAAATCTACATAGTATTCTACAGCCGCATAACGATTAACATTCAATTTAATTGAATTCAGTTTTATTTGTCTACCACTTTGAACAGTAGACACAAAGTGAACAGACAAAGCAGCTTTAAAGAAAGCTGATTACTGTAACTTAATTAACATTAAGAATAGAAGTTTGATGATGGGAGACAGTTCCTGGAAGTCTACAGTGTCTGTGTGAGATTATCTTCTGCAGCAGGAAGGTGAGTCTTAGGCATAAACTGCCAAGTGATTTGTATGTCATGCGTTTGTAAAACAATTCAGGAGCCAAATAGCTTCACTGAACCGCCAAGCTGCAAGTTTTGCCATCTGATCCTGTAAGAACTGGTCCAGTAGCAACTTTATTCTTTCACATTTATTCTTTCACAACTTTATCATCCCCCATTGATTTTCAATAGGTGGAAGAAGACATGCAACTCTATTTTGTAAGTTATCAGCACAAAAAGCACAGAAGAGCTCACTCAATTGGATGAGGTTGAGCACCAACTGAGTGAATATTATTTGGAGGAAGGGAGCTCATTCGTCCAATACAGTTCCAGAGACTTGTAAATTCAATGCAAAAGCCTCGAATGTTGGAAAGTGGGGCATTATCATATCTAGCTTGACTTGACGGTTGTGTAAAAACTACTGAAATAGTCGAATCTCTAGGCGAAAAGTCTGACTCAAACGGCAAATGCAAATGTTTTGGAAGCAGAAGGCTCTAGGCTTTTCTGCAAATGTCAGCAATACATTTCCTTCTCTTTTCTTTTGGTTTCAACTATCTGTAAAAACATCTAATCGCTTGTTGAATCGATTTGTACAGACAATTGCACAGCTGCTCTTTCTTTTTTTCTTTTTTTTTTTTTTAGATGTGATTTTTTTTTTTTGTGTGTGTGTGTGTGTTTTTGCTGCATTTGAGCTGAACACAAAAAGTGCCACTCGGTGGGTGCATCTGCCTACACTGAAGTCACGCGCATACCCTCTATAGGAGTTCCCTCTCAGTACACTCTGCACAGTGCTCTGTAGCATTTCTCGCAGTGTACAATATGTAATTTGCTGCCTAATGAAGCATTCCAGCTGTTCAGCTATTCTACAGTATGGCGCTATATGAAATATTCATACCATACGGGAAATTGAAACTAAAATAAAAACCCAGGAAAAAAAATAAATAAATAAAAACCCAGTACTACTTCTGACATGGTAAAAACACTCTTCTTAATTCCAGTTGAAACTTTTTTTCTCTGCAGTGTGGATATCTCAAGTGCTTGATTTTCTGCCTTGTTACTTTTGTGTAATGTGCTGAGACGTACAGTAAATCAGAAGCATTCTATACTAAAGTGACCCAGAACATCGAATCATAAGCCTCTAATTATCTCAAAATGAGAAATTGATTCTTGCTGTACTTAATTACTGCAAAGGCTCTCACCGGCTCTGTTGGGTCTACACTTTGATTAGGTTTGCAGCACAGCCACTCTTGTGTGCATCAGCCTCGGACTGTACTGCATAATTGCTTCTCAGAAGGAGTTATTCCCTTATAGAAGAACAAGATTCATTTATTGTTGGCGGCGCAACACATTGATTCCTGTGCTGGCCGTGGGCTGTCCATCAAACATGAAATTGCATTCAGATTTAAAGCAGGAGATGTAGGGAAAGAGGCAATATGTCTGAAGAGTACTGTACATGAGCTGTAGTGTGGGTGTGGTGCTTGAATTTGTACCCTTATTTTTAAATGCGAGTTGAATTTGGACTTTGCAGCACATGTACAAGAGCAGATTTTGACATGTGCACCTTATCACAGTTCCATAATATTATTTACTTGATAAACAAAAGTCTATTGATTAAAAAGCTTTTGACTCGGCAGTTGGCTCTCTGCTCCGCATGTCCCCGCTTCATGTATGAAAGGTCAGAATTTCCTGCTCAGCACAGCTTTTCATACAGCAGCTGAAAAATCACTTGGGTCTCACATCGTACACTGGTTTTTGCTTCTGTAGCAACCAAGACAAAGCCATGGGCACATTCACTATTGCTTCTGGTGCGTTTTCCCCAATGCGTTGAGCCACTTTTGAATAGAGGGCTATACATTTTTGGCTCCATGGGCAAATCCCTTAACAGAAGAGCACATCACATGTGGCACTGGTACATTTTCAGCCCTTTTAGGCTGCAGTCATACTGCCAGCCTCATTGTTCAATTCAGATTTTTTGCTCAGATCGGATTTGTCTGTCGTGACGGTTCACATTCATATTTACAAATGACCTGTATCTGACTTTAATGAGAACGCGCCTGTCTTCCGAAACGCATGCGCACGGTGATACGATTTTTCACGAGCCATCTGCATCAACAACAACAACAAAACATATTTGTGAGACAACTCATGGTATTGAAAAAGAGGAAATGGACGCACAGGTAGCTAATGTATGTATAGCATGTTGCTCTGGAGTACGGCAAACGGTTCATCAGCTGTAGCTCTCCTCCGCTGCTGTTTTACTGTGTTGCCGGTGTTATAATTTGTGCTAGGTGATACCGTAACGCAAATAAAGGCTGCCGATAGCAGGGAATAAACTTGATTTCAGGCACAGCCCTTAACAATACCCTAACCTCAACCCTAACACTTAAAGCTTAGAAACTTAAAGTTAATCCAAAAACCTTAACTTTAAACCTAACACGTAACCGCTAAGTAGCATATCTCAATAGGTAGCACAAATAGACAGAACAACGGCGCATGCGTATAGGCAAAAAGCCACATGAATTCTGAAAACTACACAACAGCCAAAGACTCTTCCCCAGTTTCTTCTTGATTTGGTCATGGCCAGTTTCCACTCTCCAGCCAGCGCTCCCTTATCATATTACAGTTACAGACCAGGGAGGGTAAGGGGCTATCCACCCTCTTCTGCAGACATGAGCTCAGAGGTGCCCATGATTGGCCAGTTGCTGTGACAAGGGCGCAAGAGGGTGTAAGTTTGATCTCTTGGACTCCTGGCCACAGATGGTTGTGGCATCGTCTGACTACCAGGTGCCGAAACATTCTCCAAGCTGCTAGATGGAAAGAATTTATAAATTACTACTAATAGCACATCACAAGGCAATTAGAAAATCTCAAACATCTATTAATCAATTTAGTCAAGTAATAAGGAAACTGGAAAATAGCCACCAGCTTTAATTAGCCACAGAAAAGGCATGACTACTTTTTTGATGTTTTAACATCGTCTGACAAAGTACACACTGCATTTTCTCTCTACATGAGAGTATTTTTGGACAGTTAGGCTAAAAGGTTTTTTAATTAATGCCTAAAGCTCATATTAGTGTGTTTATTAAATTTGGGCTTGTAAACTTTCATGTCTGCTCCTTTTTTTTTTTTTTTTTTCTTTCTCTCCTCTCCAGTCAGGAGCATCAGCATTCATTAGGCCAAAAGGTTATCACGGAACCCTGAGAACTGTAGAAACACTGTTAAAAGCCTTCGTTAATTTTTTTTTTTTTTTTTTTTCCCTGTTCTGTTTTCTACTTTAATGTGGTCTTTCATTATTTTAGTTTCTTTGATTTTGTTTGTCATTATTTATTTTATTTATTCTTTTCTTATCTATTTCACATTCCTTCCTCTCTCCCTCCCCCGCTTTCCTTTTCTCCCTTTCCTCTCCACTGTTCCTTTTCTACTTTCCCTTCCTTCCTTACTTCAATTTCTTGTTCCTTTTACTGTTTCTATTCCTGCTTTGCTTTTCTGTTTCTTTGTGTCTTCTTTAGTAAATGCATTCATTCATTCATTCATCTTCAGTAAGCTTTTTATCCTGGTCAGGGTCACAGTAGACCCAGAGCTTATCACAGGATCACTCGGTAATTCCTTTTCAGCCCTCCTCCCAGTTCCCTGCACTTCTCAGCACTGGTGTTTATTAGAGATGGAGGCAGGTGATCTGGGCCACTCCCAGCACCTCAGACAGTAGCGCTGGCCCTGATTAATGCCTGTTGGCTGACTGTTTACTGCATGGCTACACTTGCCGAATGCAGGAGAGGCTTTAGGCTCTAAATCTGAGCAGCTCGCTCTCGGCCTCCCTCCACAGGCCAGCCTTAATGTGAAACAGCCGCTGTCGCGTTACGCCTGGGCCCAGAGCCAGGTCCTGCACTACAGCCCTGGCTCATTTATGTGTGCTACCTGTCCTCCCTGCTCGCTCCGCTGCTCTCACACATACCACCTGTCACTGACTGCTTTCTTCTGGCTCCACTCCATATCCTCCCACCTCTGGAGCCGAGCTACTTTATCCCCTGTCTACCTGCATTACTCACATCTTAAAATATATTGTTCCGAGCTCTGGCCTATTCTTTACGGATGGCTCCGTCGATGCCTCTTGTTCGGAGCAGAGCGGAGCCAGCGCTTCCTGTCCAAATTGATATTCAGCAGTGTGTCTCGGTGCTGTTAGGAACTGGCCAGTGATTTATGGGAGTGAGTGGAAGTCGACATGCCTTAAAAGGCTAATGATGTGTGCTTGCTGACTGTTAAACAGATTGAATGACATTTAATGCCCTTTCATGCGAGTCTCTGTGACTGTGTGGATATGAAATGTTAGAATGCACATATGGTTGAACAAGACAGTTTTATATAGTGAAGCTGCAGCCATGTTTACATGCAGTATAATATGTTAATAAGCCAGTCTTTATGTGGATTAATCAAACATATTGGGAAAAGTTTGTATATGCATTCCTAACTCACTACTGAGTAAACCGATTCTGCTTCTTTCCACTCGAACAAGAATGGATAATTTGTTCAATGATTTGTTAAATAGAAGAATAATGAGGTAGGAGAATGACGCAGGACACAAATGTTCCTTCTCACTTTGAATTTAATAAAATGTTCCTCATTTGGCATATGCTTTCCTGAGATTTATATAATTTGAGATTTGTTAAAGCCAGTGTGAAATGGTAATCGTAAAACATTTTTTCAAATGACACCTTTACAAGACAGGATGTTCTGCTGGGGAATAATATTTGACTAGGCTTAATATTTGAGTTTATCCCTTAGGATTGTATTGGATCACATTAGTGAAAGGACAGCCGTTCCCACAGTGTTGAACCCTAGGTAGTTAGATTTTAGTTTTTTGGCGTTCATTTTTCTTTGTTTAACGCCCAAGACACACTGTACCTCAAGGGCTTTTAAAAATAAATAAATAAATAAAATTCAGCTATAAGTCAGATTAACTTTTTTCTCCACTAACTTAACTGTCTGGCTGCCAGCAGGCAAAAATTTAAGTATTTTTATAATGTTCATTTAATGAAGAATTTGTTTTTAATGATCAATTAATTAAAGTTTAGAGATGTAAAAGCAGCATTAAGATTTATTAAAAAAAAAAAAAAAAAAGACCAATGGGGGAACAATATGATATTAACTATTAATAAAACTGTGATGGAAAGTGAAGATTTTCTTTTTATTGTTTTTCAAAATAATACATGCATAATATATTTTCACCACACTGCAATAATCTAATGTTTCATCAAATACAGTATTTGAAAATTTTAAATGTCATCTTTTGATAAAAACCTTTTTGGTTTATTCATGTGAACTGTGAGTGGGAAACCATTAATATTCAATTATAAATTGCCTCTTGTTATGGCCTGCAATTTCAGAAGGTTAATATTGTTCTCTGCACGGAGACATTTAGGGGCAGGCAAAAGCCATGAATAAAGACAAAAAAGGTAAAAGAAAGACTCAAAAACTTGAACCAAGCGCTTTTCGACAGCCGTCATTTGCCTTAATTGTATGCTGATGCTTCATTATGAAATGGTGAAACAGTGATTGAGGGATGTTTAGATAAGAGGCTTAAATAATTCAGCAGCAGGCCTAGTTGAGCTCATTTAGTGGGCTGATGCACGGGTGTGCTCATGCATACACGTCCCTCATCATACAGGAGCCAGCGAGCTCTTTAAAATCATCAGGAGCGTGGAGGGAGTGCTTACGGCAAAGCTTGGAGGAAATTACAGATACACAATCCGAGTTCAGGCTGCTCGCACAGCCCTGTAATCTGCAGAGAGATCCTAATTTGATATGATAAGAGAACACACACAGCACATACAGGCTTTATGGGATTTCGTGTGCTTCAATTTCTTTTTGCAAACATGTACATTAGTATTACTGTGCTAAGTACTTAAACCAGCTTTTCATCACTGTGTTAATCTTTTATGCCTTGCCTCTTGTAAAGCAGTGATGGCCCTGAGCATGCAGGGAGGAAGAGGACCCACAGCAGTAGCGAGGAAGAAGATGATAACTGGGGGACAAGGAGGAAGAAGGCCAAGCAGCACCGCTCCGAACCTGAGCCTCTGGACACTGGTCTCTCACTGGCAGAGGATGAAGAGTTGGTGCTGCATTTGCTGGGAGGCCAGAGTTAGTTCATTTCCATGGAACGCAGGACCATGTGACTGTGACCGCAGCCTCAATCACCTCACACTTCTCATGAAATGGACTATAATCATGTTATGTTCCTCTCATTCATTTCTTTGTGGGATTAGGTTTTGTTTTGTGAATAAAATTAATGACTAAAATAGCCGTCATCTTATTGGAATGTGCTAGTCCGTCTTTCTTTCTCTGTATCTAACAGCCTGGCTTTGTCCACCAGAATCCACCAGAGAGAGATATTGAAATTGAAATTTCATGGCTTTTCACGTGGTCTACCAAGTGTCAGTGGGATGCACAGATAACTGCACAGCTGATGCCAATCTTAAAGCCCCTGGCATGCTACATCCCTGATAGCTATTTGGGTGAATTGGGGGACCAGTCTGCATGAATATTTGCTGACTTTAAGGTTTAGATATGTTAAACCAGAACGGATTGTCTTTACGTGTAAAGCAGGAGGGTCTACGTGAAGAATAACAATCAACAACCGGTCCGACATGAAGCAGAGTTACTATTGAAACACTGTTGATTATTGAGAAAAGAAGTTCCGGTAACAGCAAGCTCTGAAGTGTTTTATCCATTTCATACCCCAGCAATATGCCAACAACGGATTTTTTTTTTTTATCCTCCCCTTTAGCTGTTACTACACAAGCAATAACATGTTAGAAAGAGCACATTAATATAAACTCGTGATTTCTCTTGCAGCTGGAATTACTGAAAGAGCTGCCAAATTAGAAAATTAATCAACACCACCTGGCCAATCAGAATTAAGAATTCACAGCTCTGTAGTAATGCTTATAAGAGTTAAGGAAACTGACATCTTTTGACTATTAAGAGAAGTTGAATATTTTTCTGAGAGAGTACGTTATCATAGCATGGTTAGCATTTCAGGTTGCTCATACTCACGATGCCGTTTAGGAATGAACATGCACAAGCTTTTATCAATTCTGTATGATTAATGAGCATCATCAGGCTTAGGATCACTGAGGATGCTTTCACCTTTGAAGTTGTTTGTTTCTGCCGCTCGTTATTATAGATGCCATGTTTTCAGGTTGTCTGCGAGTCCATCCGAGATTCTCATTAGCATGATAGCTCAAGAATGAACGAGTGGTTGAATGTTTGTAAGATTTATGTGGAATTGTGCTTGTATCCAGCAGATGAACTGATTAGATTTTGGAATTGATCCAAACAGGGTCACAAGGTTAAATGTCTGAAATAGATTTTCTTCAATTGCTGCCTTCTTGTTTGAAGAATATTTTAAGGCTGTTTCAGGCAAGCACATGAGTGGAAAAGAAGGACCGGATTTGTTGGTAGCAGAGACATTCCTGTCAATGCCATAGCTGCTGTTGCCAACGTGACATTTTGCCTCCTGACCAATCAGATTGCAGCTTGGGGAGCAGATGAGAAACTGCAGATGGAAAATTAGTCTGGTTAACGAGCGTATATGAGGTGATGTATGACATGTACATGATAGCTGAATGCCAATTTTCCAATGATGTGATGCAACAAAAAGGTGTTTACTTTTGGTATATTTAGAGCTTCGTGACGTGACGTCCCACTTTAACCGTGGCTGCATACAGTCAGTTGGCACAACCAGATCCTTTTCTCTCTTTTTTTTTTTTTTTTTTTTTTTTTTTTTTTTTTTTTTTTTTTTTTTTTTTTATTGTTATTTTTTATTACCTCCAAAGCTACACCAAAAGCAATCAACCCCCATCATCATTGTCTTTATTACTGATAAGAAATCTAACACCAATAGCCAGTTAGGCTAATTAGTTACCTGATACTAGCTTCGACTGGTTACAGTGTTGTTATGGTTACATGGTGCATGTTTTGTGACCTGCTTTTTTTGTCAGATCTTGGGCTAAAGGTTCCACAGCTAGTGCTTTTATGAAAGCACTCTAAGGGTGGCACCTTTTTTATACCAAGATGACTATAATTTGTAACGCTGCACATTCCTGAGTCTCCTTTCCTGCGCTTCTTTCCTGAGCGATGTATCAGGCTGAGAGTCTTGCACAGTGGGCTGTCAATCATGCATATTAATTAGAATATTAGTCCACACCCATTAGGACAGTTTTTGGCTTGGTCTGTTCAGAGAGCTCAGCTTGTGTTTCGTCTCTTGTATATTTTTGTTAATTCAGACTGCTGGATGTTTATTGTAACACCCAAGTTTTGTGTAATCCAAACAATTTTAATATTTTACACTGGAAATTTAAAAGGAAAAACACATTCAGGAACCATCTGTATCTTCTTGGGCTTTAACTGCACTCGTAAATTTTTTATTTATTTTTTTTCTTTTTTTTTTTTTTATACGTGCAACATTGTGCATCTGTCCAATCTCTGTCCCCTTCCACTTGGCATGCACGAGGGTTATTTCCTCTATTCTTCTTGCTGAGTTGAAATACAAATGTCTAGAATGGAAAGACCCTACGAATGGCTTGTTATTCTCCGTCAAAGCACAAAGGCCATCTGCTGAAGTATGTGTTTATCAGCATCCACCCAGCTCTTCTCTGGAGAGCCTGTGCTTGGGCTATATGAGAAGAATTGACTCTCTGCCATGGTTTAACACATGCGTGACTTTTGAAGTAGCAGACAGAGTCCTAGGATTTGTGCCATGGAGGACATTATTAAAACTTGTCCTAGTTGTGCTGTTTTGATTATGGCAGCTTTTTAAAATACACCAGCGCACTTTGTTGTTGTTCAGTCTGGGGCGCTAATTTCTGCTCATTATCTAGCAAGGCCAAAATCTGAAATGGGGCAGATGGTCTTGTGAAATCACAAGACCGATGCAGTTGCCAAATAGTTTTATCTCAACTCTGAAGTGATTTGTTGCACAGCAGATAGGGGAAGTAAGATACGTGCAATCCTGCGAGTCAGAGCTGTTTACATGGCCGGCAAATGTGTTGATGAATTGTGTCTGTGTGCAGGCTAGCTGAAGTGACTCTTTGTTGTGTTTCAGCTTTTTGCAGCTGCATATTCATCGCATCCTGCCTGCAGAGAGCCATTTCCTCCCTGTTTCTCTGCTTTAATAAACCATTTCAGCTCAGAAAGACGTGGAAAGGTTCAGTTCTGCGCCTGGGCCATTTCTGAATTACAATAGACCAGAAGCACAATGGGAAGACGATCATTAGAGCTAATGCACAGATCGCAAGCGCTCACTCATAGATTGAAAATGCAATGCTTGCTGCATGTAAATTCCAGCCTCCAAGGCAGCAAAGAATTTTATTTTTTTTATTATTTATTATTATTTTTTTTTTAAGAAGAGTCCAACCACATTAAAAGAGTGGGTGTGGGAAGACCTGATTTCCGTGCATGCTTTTTATTGCCTAGTGCAAAGCTGTTCTACACAGGATTGGATTTGTGCCTTGGCATAGGATACACCATTTATTGACGCGGGTAATTACAGTATATGGATCCATGCCCATGCCTCCTGGGAGAGGAGATGTGCTTGCTCGTCACAGTCCAATGGGCCAACACGGATTTATCGTATTTGGATCGTCTCCCTCAGTGACTCACTCGCAAGGTGTGAGAGCAGCTCCTAATACCATGGGGCTTTGTGAATGTCTGCGTTAATGAGATGCCTTGGGGAGATATTTTTTGTTTAATTCACTTTTCACTTCTGTGCCTCATGTACGTCTTTTTATGGTCAGAAAAATGCACTGAGTTGAGTTAGATAAGCAGTGTTGAAGGTATAACTCAACTATAATTTAGTTTTCCCTCACCCTAAATGTAGTAAAGAACAGCCAAGATATGATGAGTGTTTTCAACTAGCATAGCTACCAATTAAGTGCATGACTATATAATCACGCGCGCCTCAAATCATGTGGAATTGTCAAAACAAGTTTGTGTTTTTGATACCGTAAAACGCTTATTTCTAAAAATGGACAAAATGATGCTGCGAAGTTAAACGAGTTGTGGGAGACGAAATATTTTGGTGTCCAATAAACATGCCAGGAGGTGAATTAGCGAGACTAAGTTGCCTGTAAGTGTGAAAGTGTGTGTGCATGGTGCTCTGTATCCCATTTATGGTGTATTCCTGCTTCACACTTAATGTTCTCAGGGATAGACTCAAGATCCACCGTGACCCAGTCGAGGATTAAGTGCTTAATGCTAAACAATTAACTATAAATTTCCTCACTTTGTTAGTAATGTGAGTTTTGTATCTCCCATACAGTACTAAACAAGGAAGACTGGGGAAAGAGAAATTGCCTTAACTTATTTAAGCCAACTGGTTTTTTTATTTGTTTGTTTGGTTTTAGTTTTTTTTTTGAGAGATTTGTAGAAAATGCTGCAGAATCCACACGATAATAGTAGACGTGAATGTTGTTTATTATCTTCCGTTCTGTTTTCCTTTATATATAAAAAAAAAAAAAAAAAAGCTTCTACTGAATACATTTGAGAAGAAAATTGTGTCCGAGTGACTAGAGGGTGAAATTGCTGGTGTTCAGTTCACTGGCAAGTGCTGTTGGTCTTCAGGCTCTGAATGTTCTGGATTGACAAGTCACATTTGGCACAAGATAAGATGATAAAATAAAGTGCAATCAGATGGGTGATAAAGGGTGGGCTGCTACACAGCATGGCCTTTTATGCCTCATCGTGGCCCTTGCTTAGAGTGTACTTTATTTAGTCTTAAGAAAACAATGGGGGAAGAAAGTACAGGCATTGGATCATATATTTTTTAAGAGCACTGGTTTGTGCTATGATATCACAAGGTTCCTTTACAGGAAAACCTCACATCACATATGAGCATAAGTTTTTCGTATGTGTTCATGTGAGTAATATAAGCTTATGTAAAAAGATCATGTGAGGGTGACTTTCACCATGTTACACCCTGAGATTGCGTGTGAAATCAGCGCAACCCTATGTGTCTAAAACCCGCATGTATAATCTTCACACTACCCGTGGAACCCTTTTAATAAGCTAAGAACCTTTGAAGGGTTTATAAAACCAAGGACTATACTTTACTTTGAGACCTTGGCATTATAACTATAACTTATATAAGTATAACTTACCATAATAAGTTATATCTGAAATCACAGAATTGTTCAAATGAGCTGTATAATTCCAAAGTCTTATATGGAACGTATTCTCTTTATGGCAACACCCTAAATAGCATATCATGATTTTGGTAGAACCTTGGACCATTATTCTTCCATACTGGCTTGGAATTACAGTGTGTATTGTCAGAACAGGGGCTGTTGAGGTGTGTGTGTGTGTGTGGTTGCAAGCAGCAAACAAAAAGCAGTGCCATTTTATAGGGCGAGACATTGCACAATTCCACAATGTGCTTTTGCTGCCCCTGGCAAAACACACTAGTGTGTTTTAACGACAATGAAGTTATGGGGTTGCTATTTTCTGAAGTCGTTTCTTGCAATCTGATTTTTGTAGAACACTAACCTTGTTCATCAAACTCTGTCTTCCTACCCAATAAATCAGTCTACTGAATTCTGAAGCCATGGACATTTCACACTGACAAGGATTCGAATCCTTATTTCCATCCTTCCATTATCTATAGCGCTTTATCCATCTGGCTCGCGGGAAGCTGAAGCCAATCCCAGCATCTTCGGGTGAGAGGCGGGGTACACCCTGGGCAGGTCGCCAGTCCACCACAGG
>JAQQZR010000011.1:6933865-6949642 GCA_030068235.1 Notoglanidium macrostoma | reverse complement strand
ACAGACAAACAACCACACACGCTCGCATTCACACCTATGGGCAATTTAGAGTAGCCAGTTGACCTAATCTGCATATCATTAGACTGTGGGAGGAAACCGGAGCACCCGGAGGAAACCCACGCATGCATGGGGAGAACATGCAAACTCCCCACAGAACGGCACCCTGGGTGACCCAGGATCTTCTTGCTGTGAGGCGACACTGCTAACTACTGCACCACCATGCCACCCCAATCCTTATTTATAGTTCCAAAATAAGAATGCTGTTGTAAATACAGAAGATCCCGTACCAAATGCCAAGACTTAGCTACATGACAGGCAGGACAGGAACATGTCCCTGAAGGATGACCACTTAAGTCGCCATAAATGCTAAATGTCAAAATGCAAGAGTAAATTGAATATTTATGGTCTTCCAGACTATATTTGAAAGATGTCAATAAATGTGCATGTGGCATTTTCAGAATATTAAAAGAGGAAGTGAAAACAAGAAGAGGATGATGTGTGCAAGCTGGTCAGTGGTTAATAGTGAAGATAAATGATTTAAGGATGACTGTAAGACAAGAAGTAATGTAACATTTGCTCAAGTTGATTTTTTTTTTTTTGGCTAGCGATAAGCAACTAGCCGAATTGGCACTTGTTTTGGAAAATAATATTAATAATTTAGTTTTTTGGCAGAAATCTGCACTTTGTCAGTGAATACCCATGCTACCTTGATGGTCTGCCATTTTTGAGTTTATACAGCCTGAGATAAAATACTCATATGTTAGCAAAGGTACTGTTTTACTTAGTTTTACAGTCATCTGTTTATGCTTCTTAAATATCACCATCACAAAAAAGAAAATACTGGACTGTAAAGAACATTCAAAAACAATAACCCAGGCTTCTCGTGTGGCTGTTTGTTTTTTTTGTTTTGTTTTTTTGTTATAGCAGATATAATAGTGACTTACTTTGTTCACTGTAAGCCGTCTTGGATTGAGAGTGGAAATACTCAGGGGCAGCAAAAATTCGGATGAGTAAGAAATAAAACAGGATGTGGTGTGCCGTTTTAAGAAAATAATCAATGACTGGTGTGATGTGAAGCAGAGGGCCATTACCCTACCAAAGTTGATTCTTTTCATGTAATAGCACTTCAGGTTGTGTTTTATTCATCTTATTACACAGCAATTTGCCAGAAATTAAAAATCTATTAATTAAACAATGACTTTTTGTACATTTTTATCAGTTTATACATTTGAAGTTGTGGAATGTCCATGAAACAGGTTAGTTTCTCTTATGACATTATTACAGCAGCTTTAAACAGTTATTCTCTTATAAGCCTTTCTTTTTTTCTCTCTCTCTCTCTCTTGGAGGTAACACACAAATGCAGCTTGTCGTCTTTCTGGGATACTGGAAAGCTCAAACTACTCTGTCCTGAAGACTTTTTTCAATAAACCTAATATCACAGCTTTACCTCTGAGTTCTGAGACTGGAGACTCCTTCCAAAAATGCTAAATAAATGTTCTTTAAAAAAAAAAAAAAAAAAAAACTTATAAAAAAAAAAAAAAAATGACACATAATGTCTGTTTTTGTGCAGTGTATTGTGGCCAGTGAGATAGCTGGTACCATAGAAATAATAATGTACTAGAAGAAGCCAATATGTAACCTTATCAACAGTCCATGAGTGTAGACACCATGCATGAAAGGGCTTTGACTGACAAAATGCCTAGAGGCTGAAATTGCTCGAGTGTTAGTTCTTTGTCTCAGGCCGTCAGTCTTCAGGCTCCGATGTTCTGGACTGACAGGACACATCTGGCACAAGACCAGCTGCTGAAATCGAGCGCAATTAGATGCGTTCCGAGGATGGGAGTGTCACTACATGGCAGTTGGCGCTTTGTACCCTGTCACGCTGCCCAGTCCTGTTCCAGATGATCGATTATTTGGATGGATGCATTAGATAGGGAAGACAACAAAGTATGTAAGACAGGGGACACCATGGACAGGACTTGTAATCACAGGTTTAGCCAGCCTCTAGCATATATATTAAAAATGCTTTCAGCACTGCACAGTTACAGAGATCTCTCTATAAAGGCATGGTGTGCAGTCACAGGGGAGTTGGTATAACTCTACTTAAAGGTCCACTATATACAATTCACTTTAACCAACTGAGTGCTACCATTTGTAAAAAAGTGAAATACAGAAGAGCTTTGCCCCTTCTGGGCTACTGTGGCGGCGTAATATGGTGGCAATTTAGATGAGGACCTGCATCCTATGTAGATATAAAGGGCACATTCTACAGTTATTCCTAATTGCAGGTAACTATACACTAATGAAATCATACTTACGAGTACTAGACTCCATACTACATTCCATATCATAGATGTTTTGACATAAGGTTGCTTTACGACTGACAGATATTCTAACATCACATTGAGTTTTGTGTCGTCTCACAGCTCCAGGGTCCCCGGTTCAATCCTCAGCTCAGGATGCTCTCTATGCAGACTATTCTATGTTCCTTTTTCCTTTTTTGTATGTGCTTTTTTCCACGTTCTCCAGTTTCCTCCCACTTCCCCAAAACATGCCAGTAAATGGAATTATCCATGATAAAATGCCAATGGCTGTGAATAGAATCCACAGCATGTGAACATGAGTGTGCATGGAGCCCTGAGTCCAGGGTGTGTGTTACTGTGATATGTTCTGGATCCACTGCAACCCTGACCAGGATAAAGCAATTACTGAAGTTGAATGAAAGGTAATGATGTGCGGTTCACTGAAAAATTGTGCAAAGCACTAACATCATAGAATGTGTCGTAACTATTTTCAGTTCTTTTCTTATGCAAGTGTCATATACTCTAAAATAAGAAGGGTTTCTTGTGGTTTTAGATGAGTTGAGAGTACTTTGCTTTCTAAATTGCTTCACTTTTTACTCTTTAAGGAAGTAATGCAGTCTCATGTAGAGTTCAACATAGGCGGTCCATCAGAGGACAACTGAAGAACCCTTAAGCATTTTAGATTTAATTCTTTGCTAAGAGGGTAACTTTAGAAACTGCTCTTCAGAAAAGTCTTTCTGTGACTTCTTTAGTTTGCTGTATTTGAATACAAACTGAAAACAAAATACAGGATTCCCAGACAGGCAGAAGTCCTTCATTAAGCATTCATTGAGGCGCTGAATTGATTATTTATAACTGCCTAACCGGAGTGAGTGCTCCATTTGACCCGCGATGACACCGAGACGTTGGGATGATGATGACGTCAGTGCCTGAGATCTTAGGGGTGTGTGCGTCTGTGTGTGTGCGTACATGTTTTTATATATTGGTGGGAACCAAATGTCCCCGTAAGGATAGGAATATCTAATAGATTTGACCTCGTGGGGACATTTGGCTGGTCCCCAAAGCCAAAAGGCTTTTGGTTTTTAAGATTATGGTGGTGTTAGATTTTAGTTATAATATTAATTAGCTGCATTAATAATTATGTTAATGAGAAGTCCTCGCAAGGATAGGAAGACAAACGTGTGTGTGTGTGTGTGTGTGTGTGTGTGTGTGTGCGTGTGTGTGCGTGTGTGTGAACAGGGGACTCGGACAGCACTGCGCCCGCACAGGTTTATCAGCTCCTGACCGCTGGAGCACTGTGGGAAGCTGGACTCGTTTTTACTTGGAAACGTTTTATATAAGACGATCAGAATATAGTTAGTTTCTTCAGTGTGGTATTTATTAGCACAGAACAGAGGCGACTCTCAGGATCCGGACATTCACTCTTATTCCTCTTCCAACGCTGTCCGGTGAGCTCGGATTGTCGGTGGAACCGGCACCACGGCCATTACCGGGTATTTTTGGCTGCGCGCACAAGGAAACCGACGCGTAACTGACACCCAGCCCGGCATCTTTACATTGTGGTATAAATCCCTGGAGTCCGGTGGTGATGAGTTTCAGGAGTACGGAGAGTTGGCGCTGCGTTAACGGCACTTGCGCAGAGAAAGTTGAGCCCTTTCCGCCGCCGCTCTCCTCCACCTTCGCGCTCATCCTCCTCGGCGTCGCGATCGTCGGCATCGTGGCGCTTTCTCTCACCACGCACCACTGCCACAAAGGCAAAATGAAGAAACGGAAGATCCAGCGAGCTCAGGAGGAGTATGAGAGGGATCAGCTCAGCCCTGTCCCGGCCGCAAGAAAAGCGGATCGCTGCGTGATCGCGCGTCCTGCAGCCGGACTCCCTGAACCTCCGCCTGGCCATGATGACACCGCCGCCTCATCCGCGCACAACGAAGCCGTGGAGGCCGGAGTCCTCGAGGCTGTAGCTGTATCACGATAACATGCAGATCTAAAACTATGTGGGACTTGTATATGTCCTGGATGCATTGTGAAACACCCATGCCGCTCCGTATTACTCATAGCATACGTGGGAAATGTCTGCATTTTTACGTTTTCTTCTCCTCTGCAGGAAAAGGAGTAAAAAAAACAATACTCATTTAGGCTATGTGAATATGTTTTCCCTGCTTTCAATATATTCAATAGCCATCCATTTATACTGCACTGTGTGTGGACATGAATGCTGTAAAGAATTTGAACATCAGGCCAGCTGTGGACTGTGATGAAGCTCATCAACCTTGAACTGCAGTGTTACAGATTGCTGCTGTCCAAGGTGCTGATCATATGACACTCCACACGGAGTTGCCTCCTGCTCTAGAGCGTTTCCGATGGACAGATAATGTTTTTTATGTAATACGAATTAAAACAAACTCCTTTTGAATCAACTGAAGGGCTTTAAGGTCTGGACTGTATGAAAAAAGCTTTGCCTGAACTTGCATAAAGAGTGAGAAACATGAGAAAGTCCCTGACAAGTGATGGCTAAAATAATGTGAATTGTTCTGACTTGTTTGTGTTTACTTATTCATTTGTCTGTGTCATTTTAGAAGTCAGCTTAGTCAGAAAGTCAAACAGCAATTATATCAAACTTATATAATAAAAAAAATCATTTGTACATGACGCGTTTACTTAAGTATAACCTGCCTTGGCAGCACAACTGACATGTTTAAAGAATTGAAAGGAAAATAATATAATATAATAATATAAACTTTTATTGTTATTTTTCTGTTTTGTTTTTTGAATATTTTATAGTGTAGTAATGGAAGTTAGCTATTGTAGTTGCAAATTATTCATGCAAAATAAAGGTTATTAAACTATGCACTTGGTAAATTATTCATTATGAATTTCTGCCATGTAAATCTAACATAGTTCTTCTTCTTCTTCTTCTTCTTCTTCTTCTTCTTTTTAAAAGATATATGTGGTGAAATTTGTCTTATACACAGCACATACCTAAAAGGGTAAATCTAGAATTCTTAAGGGTTCATTGGTTATACATCATAAAGTTCTATACAGAACCCAGCAACTGATTTAGAAAAAGTTCCAAGTAGAGCCTTTGATTTTTATTTCTAGCGGTGTACAGTACACTAATAATCAGTTCCTAGTTAGCTTGAAAATCTGTATTTTTAGTTGGATTAAATTTAAGGTAAATTTCAGAATAAAGTCTAATGTGTAATGTGCATCAGTTTGTTTACAGTTACATTTATAGTTTACAGTGAGCAAAACTAACATGGCACCACACGTCATAATTCCTTGATAATCAGATCTCGAAAGATGCTCCAAAGACATTTGTACTATAACTTTCTACCTAAATATACCACAATATGAATGTGCATTCAATCACCTTTAGGAATCCAAAATAAACTTGGAATTGAATAATTTCACAATTTGCATAGAAATAATAATTGATGTGTGACTCTTTTGATATTTGAGTATGAGATCTGCTAGTCTACTTTTAATGTGAGAGGCCAGTACAGGCAACACAGCGCTCTGCAGCCTCCAAGAAAAGCTTGTTAATGATTACACATATCACTAATCTTGGGACTTTGCCAATATTACTATAATTTCTTTTGCATGAGGCAAGAAGCTAGCAAATTATCTTCTGCTACTCCAAATGTCAAGGTTTTTTTGGAGGATTTTAGAGGTTGAGATTTAATTATTTCCCAGTACTTTTCCAGTGCAGGGTCTGGAATTACCCAAAAACATTGTCAAGCCTTACAGTTACATAACAGGTTAAAGCAAGGTAAGCAAGGCTTGTGATTCAATATTGCCAGCAGATCTTTTTCTGTTACAGCATGCCAAATACCATCAACTGTGCTGGAGATATGATTCTTTTTCCTTTGGGCAAAAAACCAACTTTGGAATAAAGTTTTCACCTGTCTCTCACTGGTAAACCCAAGCTGATTTATGAGATCAGGCATCTTTTGTGGCAAACAACATCTTTATGTCTCTTTTAGTATCATAAAACTCAGGGTGAGATTTCAGGAGTCTGTCAGTCAAGCTGTTTTGGGATTTAGACAGTATAATAGGGCACTTTTAAGTATCAATGAGAAGTTCAAACAGAAACAGCTCAACTGTATTCAGGCCATGGATTGTTGAACCACTCCTAACATGTCTGAGGCAGATCAGTGCCTGTAGGGGGGACGCTGGCCTGCCACTCAGTTAAGCTTGAGCATGTGACTTACACTGGCACAGAGCTACAGCAAATCAGCAGCAGCCAACGTGAGCAGCCTGTGTAAAGGCTGGTTTATTTAAAGGCTGAAGAGGGTGTGGGTCATCCTGACTGAGCACCAGGACTCCTTTGCAAAGACCTGGACCCCAGCTCTGAGACAACATGGCTGATACAAGCAGTAGAATCCGTGGGGGGGCAGTCAGATTTGGAGCCACTTATGGAGGCAACCAAATATTCACAGGGGCCAGAGGAGGTGGAGGTTCTAACATAGTTATGTCCCGTTCACTTGGCCTGGCGAGAGGTGCAGGAAGCACTGGTGGAGGTTATGGTTTGGGGCTTGGAATTGGAGGTCTAGGTCTAGCTCTGGGTGCTGGTGCAGGTGCTGGTGGAGCAGGTATTGGTATGGGCGGAGGTGCTCTTGCCTTAGGTACTGGTTTTGGTCTGGGAGCTGGAGGCGCCAGAGCTGCAAGCTTCAGGGCCGGTGTGGCTCCTCTAAGAGCTCGCCTGAGTGGCCGAGTCTTCAAGGTTGGAGCTTATGGTTTTAACCCGTCCTTCTTGAGCACCACCACTACAGTGGATGCAGGTGTCAGTCCAGTGCCCACCATTGACCCCTCACTCCCATCCATGGATACCGTGCAGATCACACGCATGAAGGAGAAAGAAGAGCTGCAAGTCCTCAATGACAAGTTTGCATCTTTTATTGATAAGGTAAGGTCACTCTCAATATAAGGTACATTTTGTGTTTTTTAGAATTAACCGTTTTCTGTACCTTAGAGCAACATAATTTGACCCAGAGAAACCACTGTTGCATCTCTCATAGTCCAGGTACATTGTTGTACTTTGGGGCTCAATAGTAATAATGTTTTATTTTTTTAATGTGAACGTATAGCATAATGAGTTGTAATTTTTTAGAGCAATCAGGTATTTTTTTTACAGGCATCAGTTAAATATCTCTCTGTCCACAAGAAAGTTTAATTGTCTTACTGTGAAGAAACTCAACATCAGAAAGCAAAAACTGCAAGAAGAGTCAAGAGACATTCATGAAATTCATAAAAAAATCTGTTCCATGCTCATACATCTGCCCCCAGGAGGAGCATCATGCTCATTACAGACGTCACTCAATTAATGATGTTTACTGTGAAATGTCTACAGAGATCTAACCCCGAAGTTATGTGTGACTGATGTGATTCAGGCTCGGTCGCTGGAGCAGCACAATGCTATACTGAAAGCCAAGATTGCCATGTTCACCAATCCTGACCAGGGCGGCCCTGCCAGCACCTCCATTCTGCTCACGTCAGCTATCGGAAGCTACAAATCCAAGATTGATATTCTTACTGCCACTAAAGAGGCTATTATCGCTGAGATTGAACACTATAAAGGCATCATCACTGACGTGCAGGCCAGGTAAGAAATGTGAACTAGACAATTAATGAGAATGAGAATGAGGATATATATGTGAATTTGTATTCAGTGTGATGTAGGAGAGGTACAGAAAGTAGATTAGTGAAACATTTCTTTCCTGACTTTCAATCTAAGATATGAAGAGGAAGTGTCTCAGACCAAATCTTTGGAGTTGGACTGGAGCACTTTAAAGGAGGTAGGAAATTTTTCTTGAAATTTAGATTAGTAGATATATGCTACTGATTTATGAGTATTTGCCCCTGTGAACTTTCCCACATTTTGTAAATTTACAATCTGGAACTGAAATTAAAGTAATTGGGTTTATATGTTATATATCTACACAAAATAACCCTTAATATTGAAGCAACCAAGAGGCCAAGGGTCAACATAATGCTACCACCACCATGCTTCAAGGGATGCTTTCATATTTCTAGATTTCTTGATGTTTCAAATGTGGAAATGTTTAAGGGGGGTGAATATTTATGTAAGGTAATGTATATTCATATTTTTTATGTACACTTTTAACAGGAGGTGGACAGTCTTTACCTCGCTATTTTTGAGGTGCAAGCTGGCATCACTGGTCTGGAAGATCAGATTGCTCTGTCCAAGCAGGTGTATGATAGCGTGAGTACACACACACACACACACACACACACACACACACACACCCACACATGCATATACAAATATTTAAAACTGATGAATTTATGAATTATACATTGTTTCCTTGTGTATGGAAAACCATCTGAGTATGTGTGGTGTTTGTGTTTTTTAGAAAGTTAAAGAGGTCAGAAACATTGTGACTGGCAGCGTGAAATCAGCTGTCTCCATCTCTGTGGACAACACAGCACAGGCGCAAGACCTGACCTCTGCCCTTGCTGATGTTAAATCTCACTATGAAGCTCTGGCACAGCGCAGCAAACAGGATGCACTTCTCTCCGTGCAGGACAGTGTATGAGGCCTTGCTCCAGATTCTCCATAATCAAACTGCAGAAATTGTCAGAGTGCTTAAATTAAAATCTACAGTCATTGTATGCGTTGACATAGGATAAATAATTTTATACCTGTGTCGCCACCTAGTGGAAGTTTAAAATAAAAACATTCGGGAAAAAGCTTATAGTATAGTAATATAATATAATAATATAATATAATATTAAATAGTATAGTATAATATAGTATAGTAACAAAAAGTAATTCAAAGAAACAATCATCATTGTTATGCCTTATTCTGAATAAGAATTTGCAGTTTGGGACTTTATTACTCTCTTAATCTGTCATTCAAGAGTTACAACCTAGAACTAAAATGGAATTGATTGGGATTATATATATCGTGACTCTCCATAAAATAGCCAATAAGATTGAAGCAACTTAGAGGCCAAGAGTAACTCTCAACATGATGCTACTACCACATGCTTCAAAAGTATAATTTCATGCTTCATGACACTTCAGTTCCACGTTGTAACACATTGTAGATGTTCAATACTGATATAGGAACATTTGACACAGATATTCTTATAATATCACTGGTGTTTTTGTGGCTGCAGCTCTCCATGATGACCATTTCATCTCAGCCCAGTATTCAGTCCCTCACAGCGGCCAAAGACGAGCTGCGAGTCTACAAACTACAGATTGACTCTGTGCAGAGAGAAATCGACCGACTTAAATCGCTGGTATTCACTTACATTTACTTGGGTTCACATTATACTTTTGCACATGTAGAGGTATACACCATTATTTTTGACCTAATATTTATTTAATGCATGTGAGGTTATATACTATTATGACAGAATTTCAGCACATTTCCTTGTACTGTCAAAAGAACAGAAAAGTACAAGACGTTTTTATGCATATTTTGAAAAAGTAGTCTCAATACAGACTTAGAGTTTTTCTTAGAAATACAATTTTATTAAAGCAATGAGCAAAAATGTGCTTTGTATAATATACAACTTATAATAAGTTTGGAGTAGATAGCAGATTTCTTTTTAGCTCTTTTCTCTTTACAGAAAATTGTGCCAAAATTCCTGTCTTTGGAAATCTCACACATGATAGAGATACAGGGGATGCTTTTATAGTAAAATAATCAACAACAGCATGGTGTGATGTGGCCCAGTGCAAAGCAGAGTTACTGGTACTGCATTCAAGTTGATTGTTTTCCAACAACAGCATGTCCAGAAGTATATTATTCATTTTATACCACAGAAATTTGTCTATGCTAACTTAAAAATTTTCACTGAACAGGACATTGTACTTTTTATATATTTATAGTCATATTCAACATGGAAGAATGCCCAGGAAACAAGTTATAAATATCCATGTGGTACTGTTCAGATGAAAAATATTTACTTATCAGAACATCAACAGAGGAAGAGAAAACACGAAGAGGAGAAAAATAAGAGGAAATAGTAAAGTGGTGAAGAATTATTTAGTCAAGAATTAATGTAAAATTTGCTTAGTTTGTTATTTTGGCCAGAAGTAAGTACAGCTAGAGTACCTGTTTCAAAACATAATCTTTTTTTTTTTTTTTTTGGTTGAAATCTGCATTTTGCCATCAATTGCCCAAACTTCCTCTTTAGCATGAGGCAAAAGGCTTAATACTCAATGCATGGACTACTCAATAGTCAAGACGGCAAGAAAAGTCAGGATATGTACGGAATAAAACACAACAAAGTGAACTGTTAAAAGAGGAAGTATTCCTAAAGTATTCCTCTTGAATTACAGGAATGGTCCTACATTTTATTCTAAATGCTAAACGTCCCTCACAGTTAATCACCATATCGACAATTGTAGTTTTTCCATCACTTTATGTGGAGCATCTGCCATTCAAGTCCCAGTGTTAGCTGTTAGTATGCAAAGATATATTAGAATGAGTGTGTATAAAATATAAACCTATTATTTGAATTACAGCTAACAGTACTGGCAGAACTCAAACTGTCAGAAGACAAACACGTGTGTGTGTGTGTGTGTGTGTGTGTGTGTGTGTGTGTGTGTGTGTGTGTGAGTGAGTGAGTGTGAGTGAGTGTGAGTGAGTGTGAGTGAGTGTGAGTGTGAGTGAGTGTGTGAGTGTGTGAGTGTGTGAGTGTGTGTGAGTGTGTGTGAGTGTGTGTGAGTGTGTGTGTGTGTGTGTGTGAGTGTGTGTGAGAGAGTGAGTGTGTCACACACATATTTAGTGTGTACTTATCTGTATGATGTTTTTTTTCTCTTCCAGAACATTCAGCTAGAATCTCAGGTGGACGAGGCTGAATCTCACTCCAACTCACACACTGAGACCTACCAGGACCAAGTGCAGACACTCAAGTCGCAGCTGGATGACCTCAGAAAGGTTCCCAATCTCAGCTAAAGCTATATAAAACACTATAGCCTAGTTTGTGTGTTCCTGGTTATACTTAACCACTTCTATCTTGTTTCACAGCAAATTACACACTACGGACAAGAATACCAGGAACTTCTGGCCAGCAAAATGTCTCTGGATGTTGAAATCACAGCTTACAAAAAACTCCTGGACAGTGAGGAGAACAGGTACAGGGATATTCAACAGGGTTTGCATGCAGCCCTGGAAAAGTATGGAATAAAAAAAGTACTTATTCTTTTATGAAGACACAAGAGTCTAATGTTCTTAATGTCTTTTCTATAAAATGTCATTTGCAAGATTTTTTAATTCAGTAAATATTTAATAATAAATAATGTACTTACTGTATATCTGTTCTTTGGTCAGCTTATCAAGTTTTAGAGTATTTAAAATGAGGTCATTGAACCAATAACATACTGTAATGCAAAAAGCTAGAGTGATCAAAAACTTTTGACTGGCAGTGTAACTGTAATGCACGTTATAGTTATTGTGTAAGAAGGATTTCTCATACAGCCATGTGTTTCTAAATGTCAGTTCATGATCATGCAGTGATGTGTGTGTGTGTGTGTGTGTGTATGTGTGTGTGCTGTGAACCAGGCTGAAGTCTGGGGGTGGTATCACAGTGCACATGTCTAAGACAGCAGTAGGAGGCGCAGGAGGAGGTGCTGGAGCTGCTCTGGCTCTCGCTGCAGGAGGAGGAGGAGGAGGTGGAGGAGGAGGACTGGGAGGAGGCGCTGGTTTTGCCCTGGGAGGTGGATATGGCTATGGTCTAGGCATGGCTGCAGGAGGAGGTGGAGGAGGTCTCGGAGGTCTCGGAGGTCTCGGAGGAGGTCTCGGAGGAGGTGTCGGAGGAGGTATCGGAGGAGGTCTCGGAGTGGGATTGGGAGGGGGAGGACTAGGGCTAGGTGGGAGCTATGTGTCTTCCAGCTTAAGCAGCAGTGCTCGTAAGTATTTGTCCCCTCAGACAAGATGAATTCTCTTTGCAATTTCATTGTAATATTATGTCTCATCTGTGAAAATGATTTTAAATTGTCAATATAAAAACAAATTGCTGGATGATATATTGAAGTAAACTTGAACTATATATAATGATTTTTTTTATAATTAAATCATTTATATAGATTGGAAGGTCTCAGTATTGTGTTAGAGTTACTGAATCAAATCTAATATTTAATATAAGAGTTTCTGTTGTCTAATGTCTAACCTTTCTTCTGGAAAAAAACAAACCTCAAGCCGATTTATTGTTCATTAGGAAAACATTTCTTCTTTGTGTAATGTTAACAATTCTGTCATGTTAAGAGAGGAGTCATTAATGACATGTTCTTTTTTCTTCCTCAGTCTCAACCAGTGTTTACTGAAGAAACAAAATCCACCATCTTTAAAACACTGAATGGCAAACAGAACAACACTGGCCTGAATATTGCTTCGTAAAATACACTCCATCTCTGTTTGTGTCTTTAACGTGTACTGTCTTCCATGCAAACTCCTCACATGCTTCAAGATTCCAGCAACTCTGTGATATTGGGTTGTTTTGTATTTACTTATTCAATAAAACATTCCTACTTAAATTCATATTGTGTAAGACCAAATTTAATGTTCATATAATGATGTAGTGAATATTATATCTCTTTAAGTAGATGTGAGATGAGCTTAAAGGTGGACATGGACTCTTTTTTTATTTATTTTTTTATTATTTGGCAGGTGCTTTTTTCAAAAGTGAGACAGAATCAAATCCAAGTGGTGACTCTTAATTGAAAAGTTCCAAGTAGAAGCCATTAAAGCTTAGCTTTTTAATAATCAGGATTTTTTTTTTAAATGTAGTGCTGAGCAGTTGCAGATGAAGAAGGTCCAAAATAAACTTACCATCTAATCTAATCTAATCTAATTTCTATCTTTGCATGTAACTGTGTAGGCTTTCAGTCTTCACTTATCTGAGGGCTGACAGATGACTTGATGTAATGCTTCTAACATAACCATAAAATCTGTCTCATCAGCGGATAACAGACTGACCCCCTTAAACCAACCGTGTCACAATCTTACTTACGTGTAATAGAAACCCGCGTGTACATTTTTCCATCTCCAGAAACAAATTCTCTCCAAAGTTAAACCAGATGTAGATGTTATTATATATATTGTCACAAGCCAGCTCGAGGGCGAAGTATTGCTCAAGAGTTTCTAGGAGTGCCTTCTTGTGTCTTAATCTGTGACCTTTTAACATGTTTCTGTTCATAGTCATATCACACCTAGGCTTTATTTTTGTGCTTATCACTCGGGTGATATGCAGGCGTTGGTGAATGCTGTTTTTAGAGAGTACAGGGAAGACATCTACTATATAGGTGAGATTATATAACTTATATTACACTACTAGGTTTAAATCTACCAATTACAAGTGGAAAAAAGTTACATGTTCGAAATACAGTATGCATATATTCCTAATGAAGCAGGTCTTTCAATAAAACAAATTGAATGGCTTCAGAAGATGCCTGTGTGTCCTTGCCTATAAAATACATGAATTAATTCAGAAAATGTTATTGATAATAACGGTGTACCGGCTGAACAATATAATGATTATTTATTTTTTTACATTTTTAACAGAGCTCTCTATTTTGTATGAACGTTACATATCTAAATGTCATTCAGAATTATCTTAGTAAATGTTTGTTTGTTTTTTAAAGTATGATGAACAGTTGAACAAGTATTCTAGCATGATTTGTAAGCTCATAAACACACACAAAACAAACAAAACAAACAAGAAAATGGTTCAAGTTGGTACCCAACATGGTCACCTAAGCTCTTCAAGGTTGTACGTAGGACCCTACAGCACTGTGTAGCTTTCAAAAGGAAGCCCTTTATGAAAGCTAAATAACGTTGAGGATCTTTTGAGTGTCGACTTTACAGCAGGCTTTCCAACAGCCATATCATTTGTAATATAATTACAGGATTCTAAAATTTCTTCAATTCTTTATTGACCTACAAAAAAACCCAACAACAACAGATGTGTAGTAGCAGACAGGCTTGTGGTGGTCTCCTAACCTGTGTCCGGCGCATGAACACGCGGATGTGGTGAGGTTCAGTTTGAAACAGGAAACTGCATTTCTCACCCTGTACTTTTTTATCAGACCTTCAGCTGAGGCTGGAAGCAATTGCAACAGAATGAACGCTCACTGACATGCTGTTTAAGGTAACTTTTAAAAATCTTATTGAACTAAGAAATTCTTTACAATTTTTCAGTCATGGCTAGAAGCAGCAGGGCAAAAAAAAACCCCAAAAAAAAAAAAAAACCTTGAAGGCATCAGCAAAGAGCTTCTCTGAATAAGGTGGATTTAGACTGCTTAAGATTGTAATAAAGTTGGTTAACAAGGAAAAGCAGAGAAATGACATAATACAGCGTTTCATCTGTTACGCCCATGTATAACACGTTTGTAAAGGAACAGCTGTGGCAATTACCAATATCAGATGAAACCAAAAGTAATGGCGTCTTGTATATCCTATTAGAAAAAGCAGAACTCAAGTGATTATTTCATTTGCATCATATGGGTGAGAGTAGTTTACAGAAAAACAAAACAAAATTACGGCATGACAGGGATTAACCTAGCAGCTAGCACTGCTGTTGTTATACTTTCATATCTAAAAGTTCAACAAGCCTCTGTCAACTACATTTCCCGCAACATTTTAGCTGAAGATAAGGGTTAGTCTTTCCGATATTTAAATGATAAGCAAAGAGCTTGTTTTAACGTCGGAATGTGTGGAAATAATGCAAAAGAGTTGTAACTGAGATTTTCCTGAAAAAATACTCTAAACATCCTATTCATTAAAAAGGCAGGTAGAACATAGCACTTACAGGACATTGTCTAATGGTCAATACTATATAACCTAAACCTAATAACAAACAGATTTAAAAAGTGTTGCTATTTAACAAAGAAAAATATTTCATTGTTGATATGGTGAAGCTTTCTGTAAGAAGATGTTTATTTAACATTTACAAAAGGAGTCTCCAGTGTCAGCACTTTTTTAACAGTCACAGGAAAGTCTTGCGAGCAGAGGGCTTTGTGCTTTCTGATTTCTTAGTAACATGACAAGCTGAGGTATTTTTGTCTTATAACTTCAAGACAGGAAAAAAAAAAAGAGGCTGGTGAGTGAATGATTGTTTATGGCTATAATAATGTAGGCGACAACAGGAAATTGTTTCTCAGATGTTCCAAGAGTCGCTGTTATTGGAAAATAATCAACACAAACAACAGCTGCATCACCACCCTGGTGATGATTATTTTCCTATAACAGCATGCCATGTCATGTTTTATTCCTTACTTATCACATTTGACATTCTTTACTTGTTGCTTACTGTAGTATTATTTTTGTGGCTGGTGCTGACTGTTAAATTGCCAGAAAATGTGATGTATCTTGTGACAAGATGAAAAACATTCAATTTTACTTTTAAGTTATGATTGAGGTCACAAGCCAGCAAGGTGCTGTCCTTGCCTTGCTGTCCGTCTCCACCGTGGGCTTCATCTGTGCTCTCTGTATACGCT
>JAQQZR010000011.1:6894331-6904356 GCA_030068235.1 Notoglanidium macrostoma | reverse complement strand
TATTATTATTATTATTATTATTATTATTATTATTATTATTATTATTATTATTATTATTATTATTATTATCTACACAAATGTTATTACACATAAAAACATGGTACACTATTGTATAAGTCTCAATAGATATAGGAACCTCACAGAGTTATTGTTTTCACAAAGAATCAATGGCTAGTAACAAATAAAAATACTTTAGAATATATACTCTGAGAGAAAAGGAAAAATGTTTCCTCAAACTTCTCTGGATATTTAAGCATTCTTAGCTGATAGAGATACACTATGTTGTAGGATTGTGTTGTGGAGAACCATTAAAGCTTTAAACACCTCAGGTTTGGGCATTTTGTGCATGCTGGGATGCTTTTCTCCTCACCACAGTTGTAAAGAGTGAGTTACAATAGCCTTCTTTTCAGCTTGAACCAGGCTGAGCATTATCCTCTGACCTCTCTCATCACTGAGGCGTTTCCACCTGCATAACTGCTGCTCACTGGATGTTTTTGTTTTTCATACATTCTGTCGAAACTCTAGGAATTGTTATGTGTGAAAATACCATGGAATCAGTTGTTTCTGAAACACTTAAACCAGTCTGACTTGCACCAACATTCATGAATCTTAGATCACATTTTTTCCCATTCTGATGTTTGATATGATAACTAAAGTGTTTGACCTGTATCTACTGTACATGAGTCTATGCATTCCACTGCTGCAACATGATTGGCTGATTAGATTAAAGCATAAATGAGCAGGGCATACAGGTGGTCCTGTTCAAGTGCCCAGTGAGTGCGTACTGCAAATTGCTCATGATTCTTTTTTTTTTAATATGTTATTTTTTTCACATCAAATGCACAAGATTTTATTTTTCACATGATCACATATTATTCACATATTTACCTGATCTCACACCTGCAATTTCAGGGCAATAATACATGGTGAAATGCTCCTTCACATGTTTTTCACGTGATCACATTTTACTCACATGTGAAAAACGTGTGATGTTATTTTGAAGAGGTCTAAAAAAAGTGAGAGGCTTTCCATAGCTTTTGTTTGGAGACTCAAGAAGCAAATGGACTGAGTTGGAGTTTATTTATCTATGCAGGAGGTGACAAGTCAGAGAGAGCGGGGTGGATGAACAGGTAGACAGGTAACTCGATGTCTCCATTTCAACCCACACACACACGCACGTGCGGGGTGGAGCACACACAGGAGCGAGCTCCACTGGTTACTCCAGTGTGTCAATGCAGACCAAAGCAAAAGTAGGTACAATAAAAAACGCACGAGGCTACTTTTTTTTTTTAATTGATCGAGCGATTTAATGATTCGTAAATAAGAATTATAGTTAATATAGCTGAAATATAATCCAATATAAACACACAATTCTTTTATAACCAGGCTCCAATTAATCAAAGGGAAGGGTTTGGTTATTGATTAATCCCGAGCACGGGATTGTGAACGCGCGCGTCGTGACCGCGCAATAGCAACAATTAGTTTCAGTAAAACTGTCACGTCGGTCGGGAACAGGGAAGTAATTTGTTTTCCTCGTGTTCACAGATCACCGAGCCATCCGAAGACGAGTTTCAGCGATCAGCAAGTCATCACAGATTAAACCTAGGAAAAGTTTAAGTTGGTGATGCTGGAGGTCTGCGGTTGAGGCAGTGCAAAAGTGTACACAGGTAAGACTAGGACTGCTAATGTTATTACCTGTTTTAATTAAAATAAATATTTGTATAGAATTAAATATAGAAATGTGCAGTTCCTGTCTAAAGCCAACCTTCATCATAAAACGTATGCAACTTTCAAAAAACATTTCAAAATTTGTTCTGTAATAATAAAAGCCTTCAACTGCAGTGGAAACTGACAATAATTCCAGTAGAACGGTTTATATCAATACGCTCGTTCTGTTAATTTATCGTTTCTATAGTAACAATACTATAGGAACGCTTAACATAATTGAAGGATCTGAAAAATTTATTATTTCACACAAAAAAACATAATATCGTAGACGTAATGAAGTTCTCTGTTTGGAGATGTTTATTTAATTTTGGAAGGAGTCTCCAGTGTCAGTACTTTGTAACAGTGAATACGTTTTCCACCATGTGAGAGTTTGACAATAGAAAGCGTGCCGCTTTCTTGCAGTCTGTGTTTTTGTCTTGTTGACTTTGAGAGGAAAAGCTGGTGAGAGAACGACTGTTTATAGTATGCTATGAGGTAAATGAGAACAGGAACTTACTTGTTTGGCGATCATTCCACAATATTAAACACCACTACAAATGGTTAGCATGATGTGTTGTTCCTTTATTAACAAAGAAGAAAAAAAAGAAGAAAAAAGACAAATCATTGACAGATCACTAAGGAATAAGAGGGAAAAAAAAACACTTCCGTGCATCCACTTATAAGAAATGAATCCACTTCAGGCTGGTAACAATAACTCTGCTTTGCACCATGGCTACATCACATCACCCTGTCTTATTCCTTATGTATTAAATATTCATAAAAATTATTGATAGCCAAACATCTCATGATGCATAGGCTACTATATAAACTAGTAGGATCAGGAAAATTCCCCAAATAAAGCCTATCCCACTTATTTTCCTTAATTATTATAAAATTAAGTCAGGTAAAACAGCCCAGAAAAACTTGGTGTGTCCTGGTGCTTTAAATTTACATATACCATTGTTAACATTTCCTAGTGTACTGTTGCCACAACAGCATGGGGCATGAAGATGTTGATATGGATGTGGCTTTGCTCTTTGTTTAGACTTGTGAAGAACACCACAGAGTGTAATACAGGGCATGTTAACGTGCTAAATTCAACAATAGGGTTGATGTATTAATAAATTATTAAAAAGAAAGTTGTCCCATGACAAATATTTTGATGTTATATGTAACAATCCATTCAAATATTTGTAAAAAACTGAGATGAATAGATAGGTCATATTCATATTATATAAACAATGTCACCATAAATGTGCACCTGCACACATCTCTCGCCCTCTCCCTCTCCCTCTCCCTCTCCCTCTCTCCACCTCTGACCCAGATCAAATATAAAGAGCACCTTTAAAACAACCAACTCCATGGGATTTCTCACCACAGCTTTAAAACTGCTAGTGAGACACAGATAAAACAAGAACACGATAACCCCAAATCCCAGACCAAAAGGAAGCATGCCCAGCAGTCCCCAAGATAGAAGCCCTTCTGGCTTCTTAATGACCTGGCCAGGTGCACCTCATCTGGCAATCAAGTGTAGCACAAATTGGGTGGGGCTACAGAAAAAGGGTAGAAAGTACAAGGAAAAGACAAGATACCTATGTGGCCGTAACAACACATGCACGCGTCTGTCTATTTTATATCTAAATAGATTTTTTTTTTTTTATCTAATTGTTGCATTTGAATGTAATTATTGTTGTATTTTAGTGCATCAGTTCACTAATGTATTTATTATTATTATTTGAAATAGAAGCAAATTGTTAAAATGACAAAACCCTTTCTATAAGCAGGTGTGTTTTTGACTGGGAGGGTAGTTTGGCTGATTTAGTAATCTTTTGTATATAATCAAATGATCTTTTACAGAATTTTCATTTTGTAACCATCATACCAGATAAATGCACATAGTTCAATGTGTGGCAGTGGATAAATGGTGACCTAAGATTCTTAGCCCTTTGGAGAACTTTATCAATTTGCTGTATTAGTAAACAATTCTAATTCACTAAGATAAGAATTTTGCACTGTCTCGTGAAAACTGATAAACAGCATTGTAAACTTTAGGACAGTTAGGGAGGGAAGTGAAGTGCAGATTGTGTTTTTCCACTGTGTGTCAAAATTGAGGCCATGCCACAGAGGTCATTTGAAGTTTCATACTTAAATGATTTTCTCTCTTCACGTTTTGTGTAGTGTTGTGTTGAAGAAAGGACTAGAAGCAGATCGTAAAAAAAGATGGCCAACTTCAAAGGACATGCACTGCCTGGCACTTTCTTCTTGCTGTTTGGTTTCTGGTGGTCTGTGAAATATCCAGTGCAACACATCTGGAAGAAGAGACAGCATGGCACGAGGCAAAGTCTGCCGCTCTTCTTTAACAGGATAGACCTTATTGAAGGGTGCCTAAAGATCTTTTTTGCTTTTGTTGGTGAGTGATGAACTCACACCTGTCAGCATTTTGGGTTTTGATGTGTATTTTTAAGAAATGAGATCATGTTTTGTCATTTACTCTTGTTCCAGGAATCATGGCTGAGCAGTTTGTACCTGATGGCCCTCATGGTCACCTTTATAATGGGGAGTGGGTGAAACTAATGAACTGGCAACACAGCACTATGTACCTCTTCTATGGCATCTCTGGCATTGCAGATGTTCTCAGCCTGTCTTCGCTTCCTGCCCCAGCTGGCCTTGATCGACTTGGCCTCTCTTTTGCTCTCTTTGTAGAAGGTACAACCAGTCAAACAAGTCTCTCTCTCTCTCTCTCTCTCTCTCTCTCTCTCTCTCTCTCTCTCTCTCTCTCACTCACTTTCTGTCAAACCTTCCAATTAAGTATTTTTTTTAAATGTTCCCATTTGGCAGATTTACTTCAATGGTCCATTAATTTGCTCACCTTTCTAGATGTTGAACAGTCTTGGGGCAGTATGCTAACTGCCCAATAGAGTTATTATTGTGGTGGCCGAGTGGTCAAAAATATGAACTGCAGCAAACACTAATAATGTGTTGGAGGCAGGAACCATGCTCCCTCATGACTGGGGGGGAGGAGCAGTAGACGGGGCAGTTAATGACTGAGTTACCCAATTGGGCAAGTTTAAAAATACACCATGGCTGCCAAAATCTTGTTTTATAGCAAAAAATCAGAATTAAATCTAAGAAAATTCCACAAACAAAGGCAGAATGTAAGAACACACAGTGTGTCAATGGGGAACAGAAACATTTCTAGCATAAGACATATTGCAAACACTGGGAGAGGGAAAGGTGGATTATGGAGTGGATAATGCATGTATATCAGAAATGTGTACGCACCACAGTGACCTTTTTTCCTATTCAAAGGATGAGAAAAAGCAGAAAAATGTGTCTTCATCTTCCAGTGCCTGAATTATTTGGGTTAGTTATAGGTCTTTTGTATAGTTTTTGAGATGGAAATTTTGCTGAAACCTGGCAACGCTGGAGAAACACATGTGCTGTATCAAACATTCAAAACAAACTGCAAGATTGTATGCTGGACAAATGTATGCTGTCAGCTCTCAATTGAATATTACAGGGTTACTCAAAAAATTCACTAGATAGTAGCCTATAGCATAAGTCAAGTGTGATAGGCTCTCAAATTTATTGTGTTTGAGGCTATGATATTCTTAATGTCCTGCTCCACCAAAAGCTATGAACACAAGCTGCTGCTTCTGCTTCAAAATCATTATGCTTATACTTAGAAATGAAGATAAATTAATGTGTGAAGATTCTTCTGATTAATTTCCTTATTCTTGATCTCTGCCTTCATTGAGGTTGCCTTGTACACTGCTAGTCACCGTTTGGTCTCTGTTGTTTCATGTAGAACATGTTGGACACATCAATGACAGGGTTGTGCAATGCGGCACAATGTGAAGCAGAGTTACTTATTTCATCCTGAAATGTTCTATTTCTCATATACCACAGCAATTTCCCAACAATAATTTTTTTAAATTTCACATCAGCCATTTTATCCATTTATAGTTATATCTAATGTTGTGCAGTATCTGCAAACCAAATTCTTTCCTATCATCACTTACATTACAAGTATAAACAGTTGTTCCCAGCCCTACTTTTTCAAAAGTTATGTTTGAAAGCTATTAAACAAATCTATTTCACTTGATTTGGATTATAGAAACTGCAGGTTAAGAACCATTTAGTATTTTGCAAACATTTTAAGATGCAAATAAAAATTTATAACAGCAAAGTTGTTTGCTGAGTTTTTCAGGTAGAAAGGGTTCTACTCTGGAACAAATAACCCTTGATGAATGCTTTTTCTGGTGTGGGTTGCTATTTTGAAGAACCCAAGACAATTTTGATGTATTATTTTTTTTCCAGTACCTGCATAATGTCATTTTCAAATTGTGATGTCATAACTATGAGATCTATATATGGTAACTAGTAAAATTGAGTAGGTATCTAAACTTTTGACTGGTAGTGAATATAATTAGTGTTTATATTATAGATTCCGAATAAACTGTTCTTATCTAGACTGGGAATATTGTCCATCAGCCTTGAATGGAAGCTATAAGAGTTTTCCTGTCCTCTCTTTGCCAGGGTTCCTTTTCTTTTTCCATGCACACAATCGACCTGCTTTGGACCAGCACGTTCACTCACTGCTGCTAGTGGCTGTATTCGGTGGGGCAGCCGGCGCAATGCTTGAGGCCTTTCTACTGGATAACGTTCTGCTCGAGTTGTTCAGGAGCAGCCTGGCTATTCTGCAAGGCACATGGTTCTATCAGGTATGCTCAGTGTCAAAGCACAGTTAACTCACACTTCATTTTATCTTGTGGTTCAATGGAGTTGAATAGAGGAACTCTGATCAATAAGAATGTAGTGTAGTACCCTTTAAGACTCTGATCTAACAGTTATTTCCTACACCAGATTGGTTTTGTGTTGTATCCTCTAAATGGTGAAGCGTGGAACCAGGAAGACCATGGCAACATCATGTTTATTACTATGTGCTTCTGTTGGCATTATGCAGTAGCTTTGCTGATTGTGGGCATGAACTACAGTGTAGTATCGTGGTGAGTGCAAATCATTCTCAAATCTGGCTCAAATCTTTATGTGAAGTACAAAGATATCAAGATGCAAAGAGCTAGACTGAATATTAATGCTCAAATTGTTTCCCTGCCCTGTATACACCTCTCTGCTTAAACACACCCATTTGTATTCAGGATTGTCAGGATAATCAGCTGATTGTTTAGATCGGGTGTGTTAAAGCAAGGAAAAAACTACAGAATGTGAGGGAATCTCAGCTGCAAATCATTAACCTGTAGGATGAAAGGACTAAATACTTTTTTTGTCACCTCCCAGGATCACAAACAGGTATGGAGTGAGGCAGAGGACGGATTTAGAAATTGGACTCAGGAAAACCACTCACTCGGACTCGAGTTCCCAGAAGGCCCTGCTTCAGGAATCAGATGAAGAATAGACACGTCTACAGGAATTCTGACCAATCCAACTTGCTCTTGAATTTTTGGACGTACCAGCCTGCATAATTTTTTTACTTCCTTGCAATGTTAACCAGGATAATCACAGCAGGATCAAAGCAGTTACTGTGAATGAATGAATAAATATTAATAGTAAATAAATAATAATACAATTTTACAATAATAGTACAATAATATTTAGGATTTTATTTTATTGATTGGCATCTCACTTTTTATTTCTGAACTTTCCACCAAATATCGTAGGTCCAATTATTTATAGGCGATAGACAAATTTTTATAGGTGATTGAGGTTCTGATTAAACTCATCAAATTCAAGTGACCAGTCAAATAATCTAATAATAATAATAATAATAATAAGAAATCAATAATAAATATAATAATTTTGATTCTGGTGAGTTATTTCTACCACTGTAACAAAATAAAATAAAATAAAAAGAAATCACAGACCCTTGTGCCATGGGGTGCCTGCACCTTACTTTGTGAACAACTGCTTTAGAATATAGCACAACATACATAGAAACAATGCATACCTAATTCATAACAAATAAAAAAATTGATGAACTGCTTTATCAAGTTGTAAGTGAATAGTATATATGTTAATAATGAGCAAATTAAACAGCAGAAAAAGCTCTTAAATGGGCGGCACGGTGGTTTGGTGGTTAGCACTGTCGCCTCACAGCAAGAAGGTCCTTGGTTTGATCCCTGGGTCACCCAGGGTGCCTGCGTGGGTTTCCTCCGGGTGCTCCGGTTTCCTCCCACAGTCCAAAGACATGCAGATTAGGTCAACTGGCTACTTTAAATTGCCCATAGGTGTGAATGCGAGCGTGTGTGGCTGTTTGTCTGTGTTGACCCTGTGGTGTATTAGCGACCTGCCCAGGGTGTCGCTAGTCACTCTGACCTCTCGCCCGAAGTCAGCTGAGATTGGCTCCAGCTTCCCTGCGACCCAGATGGATTAAAACGGTATAGATAATGTATGGATGGATGGAAAAAGCTCTCATATAAGCAAAGTTAAAAACACAATAATGTGTTAGCAATCTCTAAAGTGAGAAAACTCTTGTCAGTGCCTAGAAGCCATCTTCTGTACTTAAAGTCTTGCAAGAAAGCATTATTTTATTAGTAACAGTTTCACTGAACCTGTGAATAAAGCACCTTTTTTTAAATGGTGGTGAAGTGCTTTATCTTTTATTCAGCACCTGGAATAACCTGAATTTCAGGCTGATTTCTCATGAAGCTTCTAAAATAGATATGACACCTGCAGCAAACAAGACAGACTTGCTTCTCCCATGAGGATGTAATGGATGGTATTTATTTAATATGACAACACCTTCCAATCTTTAACAACAAAACCATTTTTAGTGAACAGGAAACATACATTAAACTGTAAATGTCTCTGTATACACAACATACAAGAAGGAAAGCCATTCAATTCACAAAACGGGGAGGTCTCTTTACTATAGAAAGGTCACGGTTCAAGATGAACTTATATTTGTGGTGGTCTTCTACCTTTTCACCCAATATGGAGCAATGAAACAGCAGACTCTACTATACTTGACAACAGCTCCTTGTCCAAGGGAAGCCAATATTTCAAACTTTCAAAGAGCTCTGGGAAATACTGGCTTTCCACAGAATTGTGCTGGTACTCTGATTTAAGATGTTGATGGCATCACTGTGAGTCAGGGGTTGTTTTGGCTGAGGGGGCAGTGGACACCACCACAGTGGACACTGTAGATTTAGGGGAGCTGGATGATGAGTGCTGTTGCAGTTGTTGGGCTGGAACAGTTTGGATACGAACCTGTAGAGGGGAAAGGAGAGAAAAAGAAAAAAAAATCACTTAAATGTTTTAACTCATTAGGAAAGTTCAGATATGAGAGGTCAGAGGATGTGTGAGCAGTGTAGGTTAATTGCCAAGATGCTGACCTGTGTGGCCTGGCCCTGTTGTTGAAGCTGTTGCAGCTGCTGAGCCGTAACGAAGCTGACAGGCTTATTTCCGGCGATGAGCTTGGTGCCTGCTGGCATGCTGGTCAGGATAATATTCCGGCCAAGATTACCGATACTGCATACAGAACAAAGGGTTGCATCAGTCAGCCAGGTCAGTCAATCAACTTGACTAAAAACATACGAGCAGCAGCTCCCTTACATTCTAATAGACGCTTGGAAAGGGAGGGGTAAGGGAGAGGCATTGGTGGAATCCTACACAGTGAACCTTTATAATGATTTGTTAAGAGTTACATTTGACATTTTTTTGTTAGGCATAGTGCTTGGCCTTTATTCTATTTTGGCCAAAAATGTGTCATTTCTGACCAAGGCATCCCAAATAAATACACTACACTGATGTTAACTACAGACTTGTCTAATGTTAGCCAAATCAAATATACTATACTGACCGATTTTATTTACATTAAAGACCTGAATATATTCGCCATTTACCTTGATAGAAAGCGAGGCTTTCAAGCAGGAAAAATGAAACAAATAATGTAGAACACTAATCTGGAATGCTGGTTTCCAGGGGCTGGCTGTCAATATCAGAGAATTCAAAACACCTCAACAGTCAATCAATCCAGATTAATATGTTGCTTGGCTCATTTTTATTAGTGGGGGGGGGGGGGGGTCGTAAAATTTTTAGATCGGGATGTAAGCAGAGGAAATCCATCCATCCATTCATTCGTTATCTATACCGCTTTATCCGTCTGGGTCGTGGGGAAGCTGGAGCCAATCCCAGCATCTTCGGGTGAGAGGCGGTCGCCAGTTCACCACAGTGCATGTTCTCCCTGTGCATGCGTGAGTTTCCTCTGGGTGCTCCGGTTTGCTCCCACAATCCAAAGACATGCAGATTAGGTCAACTGGCTACTCTAAATTGCCCATAGGTGTGAATGCGAGCGTGTG
>JAQQZR010000011.1:6862448-6892523 GCA_030068235.1 Notoglanidium macrostoma | reverse complement strand
CCCAGGGTGTACCCCGCCTCTCGTCCGAAGATGCTGGGATTGGCTCCAGCTTCCCCGCGACCCAGATGGATAAAGCGCTATAGATAATGGATGGATATTGTTAAGTTTTGCATGAGGAGATATTTATGTAGCAAGTTGGGAAGGATTCTTCAGTGTCAGTGCTTTGTAACAACCAGAGGCAAAGCTTAAATAAGTTAAGTTTTCTGACATCTTCAGTAAAAAAAGAACAATACAAACAAACAAAAAATTTTTTTTAACAACAACAAAATTCAGCACTGACAAATGTCTGTGATATATGAGGAATAAAAAAAAATATTGGAAAATAACTTCAGGGTGTTCCACCCGGTCACTGATTATTTTCCTACAATAGCACACCCCATAATGTTTTATTATTTATTTCCCCATATGTAGAAACACTAAACTCACTTAGTACTGATGTTTCCTTTTAGTATTGGTGTAGTGACCACACTTTTGCTCTTCAGAGGCTGACTAAGAACAGACAAAGGTACTGTGATCCTTGCAGGTAACTTCCCCTGAGGAGGAAAAGAGGCAGTTAGTAACCAGGACTAATGGAATACCTATAGCATCCAGTTTAACACTGTGACACAACTCCATGACTAAAATATCACACAACACACAACACACAATCTCAAACCCAGGTCGATTCTGAAAAGAGGATACCATAGAGGTTATTTAAAAAAAAAAATAAAAAAAAAAATAAGGTGATGCAGACACCTTGATGAATTTCTTCCTTCGAAAGTTTGGTGTCACTCTATGTGAGGCTCAGACTCAGGTTGGAAATGTAGCCCATTTTGAATACATTTCCAAGTGTGTATATATATTTATATATTTTCAAGTGTGTTACACATTTCCAAATGTATTCAGATTTTCATTTTTAAAGACAGATAGTGAGATATTACTGATGAGTATGTGATCATTTCGACATTCAGTCTGCAAAGTGGTACAATGAAAACTATAATCACCCGTCAATTATTAGTAACATTTGCCTTGCAGGTCAAGTGCAAGATTTAAACAAACACTGGATAGCAAAATCTTCTGGGCAACATTTCAATTCCCCCACCCAACCCTTCAACCTGCTTGGATGAAAGTGTCAGCCAAATGACGTAAATGTAAATGCTTACTGGTTGTGTGGCCACCACTGTTGCAGTGACAGGCACCTGTCTCACTGTAGTTGCAGCAGTGCCCAGAGAGAGCGGCGAACCCACTGCAGGAGTGCCCAGTGTCACCCCTTTAGCTCCTGCCACCCCGCTGGTTGCTATGGTAACTGTAGCCGCCCCGGAAGAAGCAGTGCCAGGCTTGGCGCTTGTAGTGGTGGTGACTGGAACCGTCTGACCCTGTTTCTGTGGTATCACACCCAGGCTGGGCACAATGCGAATGGTGGTTCCACTAGCTTTCGTGTCTGAGGAGGTGACGGTAGAGAAGGTGCGCGCTTTGGGGTCTGCCATGGTGACGGCCAGGGCAGGCATGAGACGGATAGCAGTATCACACGTGGCCTTCACCAGGGTAGCGGTACCTGATGCAGGCAGGGAAGAGGGAGCTTTGGCAGTCAGGACCTCGGCAGTGGCTGGGGGGACGGGGTTAGATGGAAGAGTGGGAGTGGCTTGCTGTGGGGTCACGTGCAGGGTGGCAGAAATGCCCTTAGCAGTGGTGCTGCCTGCGCTGGTCAGCATGTCAGGGGTGAGTTTGAGGGTAGCCATCATGTCCGGGGTGATGCGCAGCACCGTCTGTCCTTTAGCGTCAGTGGTGATTGAAGAGGGCGGCAGACGCAGCACATCTTTACCCTGAATTCGGAGGTTGGTGGCAGTCAGTGGGATGCCTGCTGGGCTCTGGGCTTTCATACCCAGTTGACCAGTAATAGCAACCTGGAGTTTTTTTTTTGTAGGAACCAAGATGATGTCCCAGTTATTTTTATACATACAAGTACAAACGGTGAGATACATCAACATAAAAGAGGAAAACAGCTCACGCTAGTTTGAGTGCAAGCTTGTACCTGTTTGATGATGTTCTGGCTGGTGACCCCTTGTAGGACTGCAGGAGATGGGGTGTTGGGAGCAGGGCTTCCTGGCGAACTGCTCTGAGCTTTACTGACAGCAACAGCAGAAGCCAGGCCTGGCACAGAGATGCTAGTTTGAGCTCTTGATGCCTGCACCTGGATAGGACTTCCTGTGGACTGGCTTCTCAAAGGCAGAGTCACCACAGCCTGCACACATGACAAAAGACCAGATAATCAAATAAGAGTAAGAGTCTAGCATCACAGGGATCTTTTAAGTTAAAAGGTGGTAATTCTAACACATTGGCATGCTCTCAGAGTAGGTTCTACAAAAATTTTAATGTAAAAGATTAAAATCTATCCTGACTATTTCTATTCTGTCTAAGTTTATGTTCAGAATTTATATACTTTTGTGAAGCTGCTTTGAGACAATGTCTGTTGTTAAAAGCGCTATACAAATAAAATTGAATTGAACTATTTTAAAAATACGTTTAAATTATATTCCTTGGATAGTGCACTTTATTATTACCTATAACACCATATAGTACACCAACACTGCACATTGTGTTTGCAACAGGTGCCAATTTTACGTAACTGGACCATTATATATTTTAGTTGATTACCATTGTATAGGGGTGTGAAGATACATCGTGACACAATGCACTGTGATGCAAAAATGTGATGACGTGCATTGTGGAAACGTGTGATTCACATTGTGGAAATCAGCATTCATTTAATTATGCAATGCAGCTGCACTGTTTAAACATCAGGGACCTCAATATGCAGAACCCATTGCGTTATTAAAATGTATAAAGAGAGTGTCAAGCATTTACAGCATTTCTTAAAACTGGTGACTTGAGTGCTGACCTCACCTGGGCAATGCCCTTACTGTGGGCCACACTGACAGGCAGTCTGATGTGGTGGGGGGTCTGATGGTGGATCAGTGTGCCTGCCTGGCCCGCAGAAGCAGCAGGAAGACCGGGCTGAGCAGTAACTACGCGCACCTGCGGCAGAGAGCCTGTTGAAGCCGAGTGAGCTACCACTCGAGCTGCAGGCTGCACCGAGGCCTGCTGGGAGACCTGAGGAGCAACCTGAGCAGCAGACAGCAAAGTGCCCAGCTGAGGCATGGAGGGAGGAGACACCAGCAGGACGCTGCAGAGAGCAAGTAGAATCAATCAACACACTTATAATCTCTGCACAATAATGTAATGATAGCAGATGGGGGTGTGATTTAATATGGATCTACGAGGGAAGAGTGTACGAACATAGCACACGTTTAGCTCTCTGCTCAGGTAGACAGAAAGATCACAGAAGTATACATGGGACAACAACATGTCCAGTGTGGGTCATTATGCCACTAGCTCATTTTTCATTCAACAAGATTTTTTCTTAAAGATTTGTAATCATAATGATAAGCAAGATTGGAATAGATAAAATTCATGCCCAACTCTACCTAGGACTGGTTTTGACTGGATCTGGCATGCTTGCTTTGGTTGGTGTAGACACAGTAGGGGGTAGTGGAGATTTTGGTGTGCCTGGGGTGCTTGGTGTTGGTGTGCTGGGGGGTTGAGGTAAGCTGACAGCAGGTATAGAAACCCCTTCAGTTGCTGAGCTCTGGCCCTCTGGAGCACTGCTCTTCACAGCTGCTTCCTTGTTTCCAGACTTCTGTCACATACAAATATGACATGCAAATCTTCAGTCCAAAGATGTTTACAATTTCAAACAGAATGTGCAATATAAGCATAGGAACAATGTTATTGCAGAAAGGTGACAACCTCAGTTCAGGAACCACAACAATAAAAAAAGCCAGTTCATACTTAATGTTTGCTGAAGTATTTTCTAGTCACACATCTTTTATTCAACTTACAGAACAAGTCATTTTAACCAGAATTTTATTTCATAGATCACAAGATGCACTTTATCCTGCTGCATTTTATCTACCACTTTGATGTTGTACATTCGACATTCACTCAGACATGAATGATAATCTCCACAATAATTGTCTTTTGTGTGCTATAAATGAAGTCAGTTTTATTAACACCCTCTTCTTGACAGTTAAGCAAAAACCTTTATGTAGTTACACACCATCAAGAAAGACAGGAGAGAGAAAGGAAAAGATGACAGTATGCCACCCAATTGTTCAAAAAGAAAGGCGGGTGTAGTCCACGAGTGCTGGAAATTGACATAATAGCTTAGACCATAATGAAATAGTGAATAGGTACGTTTGCTCTGAAGTGTTTACATTGCAATCCTCTTTTAGCCGACATTTAATCAATGCAAGCAAACGTTTAGCAAGCTATTCATACTAAATCAGTTGTACCTGCCCTTGCCAGACCCAACCGATGCAGGTTCAGACTCAGCAGGCCTGTGTCTCATACTCCTACCAATGAACCAGCCCTACTCCCAACTGATCTTATTTGATTAATTATTAAACAGTTAATATATATTGCACTCGCAAAGAAAATCAATGGAAATGTAAATTCCAGGACTATGAGAAATGTTTGGTAACATTTTAGTGTACTGTATTGCAAGCAGGGGCAGTACCCCCTCTTTCTGTTCCACTGACAGTGTTTATATATATATATATATATATATATATATATTATTTCTTTTGAAACACACAGTTTCTCAATTCCCACTGCTGCATCTACAGGAATTAATTGGACAAAAGGATTTTTGAGTTGGACAAAAGGAGTTGCACAGAGTTCCTCAGAACAGAAACAAATCACTTTATGAAAATGTAACTTTGCTGGTGTGCAGGTGGACTTACAGGTTTGGGGGTTGGTTTGGGTTTCTGCTGCAGAGCTTTTCGTGCCTTGGCCGCGGCCGCTTGAGCCTGGTGGATCCTCTCTGCACAGACATAGCACCTCAGCATCAGCAATAAGCTAATGACCCATGAAAGTCAGATTTACTAAGAAAATAAAGGAAAGGAAATAAAGCAAGAACATTGCAGAGAAACAAAACACTGAACAAACATCAGCTACTGCACTAGGTCACATGTGGACTTGGCATTCTGATATGTCCACAATATGACACGAATATTTCCAAGATATTAATACAACACATGATATAGATCATGATACTTAGGTTTACTCTTTAAAAAGTACCAGTAATACATTATAGTCATATGGTTGTGAAGTTGGAAATCTTGAGGCCCACCCATTTAAGGCTGACAGTCCTGTCACATATATAGTGCAAAATATCAATCATTGTGGTACATTTGTTACATGATTTTCAGGGATTACCAAACTCCTCCTGACTCCGGTCTCGGTGCAGGTAGATCCACAGCTTGCGGCCAATGTCATATTTTACGCATGGGTCCTTCTCATAGTGCAGGCGGTCGAGAGCACCACTAACAACTGTATTCACCTGTATGAAGCACAAAGTCAGTTATAGATCTAGAAACAAACCAGAAAAAGAGGTATAGAGAGCCACGAAGCAGTGTGGAGTGTGGAGTGAGGACCTGGGCACTGGTGACATCAGGAGCCAGGAACTGGGAGTCTTTTAGCAACTCGCAGATCTCAGCTCGGGTGCCTTCACCATTGGGCAGTCTGGCAGCTGCGTCCCGCACTGAAAACACATAAGAGGAAGGGTCAATATAAAAGATCAACTACAGATGACCTTCCATTCAAGCATAACATGGAGCCGGTTAGTACACTGAAACTTTTACTTTACTGGTAAGCTAGCCAATGAAGTTATGAATTTAAGCTCAGGGGACTCATTTATCAACCTTTGGTGTGTACACTGCGTGTATGCACGTTTCTATGCACTGAATGGGATTTATCAAGTTTTGTGCATGTGTGAGGACATGCGTACATTTCCACACACCGCTAACCATGCGTATGCATGAACCCCTAGTGGTAGACAAGTGTAATAGCAGGTAAACTGACAATGCTGAGATGCTGTATCACGTACTGCCTAAACTATCAACGTAATTGAAATTGAGTAATTACTGATTTTGGGGTGGTCACAAGATGCAGACAGATGATAGTTGTTTACCATATACAGAAATTTGAGGGCACTGCAGAGGATTGTGGGCGTGCACAAGCATCGATTTATAATTGTGTACTCACACATATGTGATAAATACCAATTGTCTTGTGCGTATGGGTGAGCCTTATGCACAAATTTAATATATGTTTTACGCTTACTTTGATAAATGAGATCCCAGACACTTAAATAGCAATATGCAACCCTACATATACACAATGGTTAAAAACAATGTCTTCACTTCAAAAGTGACAGAGAACTAAAGATATTTCTAGATGAAGGGACCATATAGACTACAGTCAGAAATTATGGTACGACATTTACTGGTGTGCCTAAAACGTTCAAAGAAGGGAGTGTACAGTTTTTAATCCATATTACCCAGCGAGAGGATGGTGACGTAGGCTGGACGGTCAGAGCGCAGCAGTGAGTGCTCACGGGCTTTGTTGAGGGAAGTTTCCTTATCAAAAACACCTTTGACAGGCCCCACCACAGACTCAAAGCCATGCATGCGGAAGGTGAAGGCTTTGTGAGGCTGGTCATACCGTTGCTGCTCCTAAGTCAGACACATGAGTCAAGAAACACATTCAAAACACTTTCAATTCAATTGTTTTATTTGCATTGTGCACATACTTTAACATTCCACAGCACCACACCTTGAATACGCAGAGGATAAGTCACTCCTCAATACACACCTGCTCTTGAAAGACATGCCGCTCCTCTCCTGTGCTGGGCCTCACCACATAATCAGTCCAACTGCCATGAGAACAGAGCAGCCATTAGAAAATGCAACACAAAAAGGTAATGGCAGTAGAATAATAATAAGAGGCTGTTACTGAAAGCTGACTCACACTCTGGGAGCTGGAGGGGTCAGTTCTGCTGCTTCTTCCCCTTCTTGCTGTTAAAAAAATAAATAAAACCACACAGATATACCACCACAGGGATATAGTATACTGAGATTCCGGAGCCATTTCAATGTGTGTAAACACTCAGTACTGTGGAAAAGTCTTAGGCACTGTATTGTACGTCAGTAAAAAAAAAACAAACAACATATTATGCAAGAGACTACTTTTTAGACAAAAAAAACATAATGAAGGCTCATACATGCAAAAGCAAGTGTGACAAAGTCTCCAGAAGAACTGTAGCAGATTTTCCAAGATGCTTAGTAAAACTGACCACCTCATTTCCTTATAAAAACTGCGCAAATTTTACCAGAGAGTACTAGTTAAATGAAAAAAGTAAAGGGTCATCATACCAAATATTCAGATGTCTATTACTGTTTATTACATGCTGTAGTATTTTTCCATTAAGCAGAGATTTAATTTCCTTATATTTGCAGTCATATATACAGCATTTCTTTGCATGTGGTAAAGACATCTGCCCAGTACAGTACATCACATGTACATTGCAATGTTGCACAAAGCAATAACCGAAAAGAACCTTTGGACCTGGACGGGTAACCAATGGTAAAAGTACACGTATAGACTAAAGTAAAGACAGTGCCAAAAGTGCTGGTACTGGTGGTACACAAAGATACCTTGACTACAACATGGTCCTTTGACTCCAGCCAAAGTGTGCAAAGCGCATTGAGATCCTTTTCAGTGTCTTGAGAAGGTCCTGAAAAGATCAAGATACGGAAAAGTAAAAAGTTTTTTAAAAAGTATGTCATGAAAAGAACATATTAGATCTAAAAGAACTAAAAGTTTCCATTCTTCTGATGTTTCATGACGTAACAGAATAAGCCTGTATAAAAAAAGAACGAGTATATGAATACATTTCTAACTATATTACTAACTAAATAACTTCCAACTCATAACTCCACTTATAATTTCAGAACTGACTCTGATGGTTGAGTGGAGTGACACCAGGTGAAGAAAGTGATTTCTTTTTTAAGATGGCTGCACTGTAGCTATAATCAATATCTAAGATTATGCAATAATCTCTCACACGATATAGTTTTAAAGTTTTAGGAACATTGAAACTTTTTGCCACCGTCACAATATTTTTATTATAATGGTTATAATGAAAACCATTCGTCTTACCAATCCATTTCCACTGCTGGGTGAGCTCTCTGAATTCCACATATGGAGTAAAGCCACTAGGTAGAGCCATACAGCCAGCTGCAGGAGACCCAGAAAGAAGAAACAAAAATGCTTACGGTCACCACTTTAAAATAAACCTCATGGCAGCAATTTCATGAACAGATGACACAATCCTCTGTGTGAACTTACACTTAGTATCCCCAGCTAAGAACTGTAGGGCTGGCACGGTTAGCTCTGACCAACAGGGAGCCATGGAGAACCAGGGGGTGAGTGCACTAGCAGCAGAGGCCTGCCACTGCTGTACCTTCTCCTCAATCTGCAAGACAGGACAGACTAGGTGTTACACAACGTAACATGTTTGTCAGGCATACATTGGGAACAACGAGTCAATAATTACCCTGGTGAAATATATGGTATAATTCTTCATCAGGCAACTGTCTGGGTGTGTATAAGAGTCAAATTAGCATACATGACTGACCGTTTCTGTTCACAACTTCCAGACAGCCATGCCACTCAAGCATAAGTAAGCAATGGGATTGTTAAACGCGACATTTACAAACATACAAATTAGGGGTGGGTGATATGACAAAAGCAACAGATGATTCTAAATAAACTTTCTATTTCTACACACAAGTTTTTTTAATACAACTGCCAGCAATATACTAACGATGCGTATTAAGAAATACGATTTGTAAGTCTACGAAATAAATTTTACTTCACACGCCGGAAACGAAGAAAAAAATTAATAATTTTTTTAACAGTTTACAATTTTAAAGATTATAAACCAGTAAGCGTATAATTTAATTAATTTCTTAAAAATAGCGTGAAAGGTTATCCATGGTAGCTCAGAAAAGCATTATCATCACTTTCATGGTCAATTATGTCTCATCACCCAGCCATAGTCTAAATGATCACAACCGGATTGTCTTCTCTCAGTAGCTTTTATTTGCTAGCTTGGTCAGATTTGAGTGCATTATTTTACTAAAAACTTAACATGATGACTAACCACTTTAGATTAAAATTGTTCACATCTTGTACGGCATGCCCAGAAGGCCAACCCTGGAAGAAATACCTGACTTTTCCTCGCTGTATTTGTTATCAGTGTATTAACTGTTCAGTCGTTGCTCAAAACATTTTTGATGAGTATACCAGTGAAGAGGATGCCAGATTCTCCTGTCTAAGGATGTCTTCCAGCAGATGAAAGAAGCTAATAGGGATTTCCTCAACCATGTCAGGGCTGTTCTGGAACTCCTCCATAGCCCTGTAATGAACAGAAAGCACATTAATCAGTCTGTAAAATCAGGTTGCGAACTCGTGTGTGTGTGTGTGTTTGTGTGTGCTGAAGGACATGCTCACTCTTCTTTAACACTCTGCAGGAGAGCAGGCGTGCTATCGCTTATGGAGGCAGACAGTGAGGCCGTTGGTGTCTGACCTTCACAGCCGTCGTCAGATTCGGTTTTAATGGGTCGCATCTTCTTCCTCCTTTTTTCTTCCCTCATCCTTTTCTTAGACAAGCCCAAGTCAATTAAGGCTACATGCAGGGGATACAACACACACACAACCATTACAGACACTTCCTCAATCCATGAGACTTAAAAAAAGTGTGCATTATACAAACAGCTTTACTCATAAATCTCACCCATATTGGAGCCTTTTCTGCCTATATTTACTCTCGACATAATGTCACCAAGGTGCAAGTCCAATGTCATCAAGTCAGGATGATCCTAAATAATAACAATAATAATAAAGTAGTATAAAATAAGATCTGTGATGGATGCTGCTTTGTGAATGTACTAGGTGCTGATACTGCTTGAAAGCTAACATTTAGGTCAATGGAGATTTATGTTAAATTAGGTGGTTTTCTCCACAACTGGCCTTGCCCGTCTATGTTACACAAGCAAACCAACAGAACATTTCAGATGATTTTCAGATGATGGCAGAGATGTGCTGATTAAAATGTTTGAATAAACTAACTGGCTGTCGTTTCCTTTTCTCTCTGTGCCTTCTCAGCATAGCTCTCAAGTCCTTCTCTCCCAGCTCTGGCTTATCTGCATTGAGCAAATAATAATAATAATAATAATAATTTTCCTCTCAATCTGCCAATAAAAGCTGATATTAGATGGGAGTGGATATTGCTACTGACCTATAGTTTTCATGTCCTGGGTGGAGAGACTGGGCAGAACCCTCGGAGACACTGTTGGTGTTGGAGAAGACGGGGACGGAGGCGTTGACAGCCAAGAAGCCGTGTCTAAAGGTATGACAAACAAACTTCTAAAGTGTTCTAAATCTTCTAATGGGTGTTCTAATTCTCTATCATATCATCTCATGATTGACACCCTTGTTGTAGTGTGTTCTAAAACTAACATAAATAATAATAATAAAAAAAAAAACTGCAAACCTGAAATAGCCTGCAAACAGTCCAGACAATCGAAATGATAAATTAGCAGCCTCCTGCAGCCTCTTGGCAAACACATGGTAGAGACTACTTTTCATCGGACTCACCTTCTTCATCGGAGGACACGTTGCTGTCCCCACACTCAGTCTTGACCTCCCGCAGTATACGGCTCACTCTGCGCCTCACACGCTGCTCTCGCTCCTCTCTGTGGGAAGGAGGAGGGTAACGTCGTCTCACTGCCAGCTCAGGCCCGCTGCGTACAGCCATGTCCAACAACTCCTACCCACAATGACATCACACAATGAAAGAAGGAATATTAATTTAAATGGATTTCATTTAAATATTTGTTTTCCATCATCAGCTTGTTTAATATACCTTTCTGGAGATGAGGATTTGCTTGAGCAGTTTGTGGTAGTACTGCTGGAATGAGTAGATTTGACGCTTTTTCTGGGACTTTGCGCAGAGTTGCCTGTACTTGACCACCTCCGGGTTAAAGTAGCCATCTAAAAAGTAGATTTTTAAGCAATGTTATAATGAGACTGACTATATGCACAAGATTTCTGTCATTTCAAATGACCAGGACTCGACTAGGAGGTCGCTTTATTCACATTTGTAAATTACAACGCATGAATGTGAAAAACGGCACTAGGGCAAGTGCTTAAAACCCGAGAACTACTAAATGATACAAATAGGAGGAAACCTACGCTTTCTTAATGCAGCTACCCTTGTACATATGTAATGTTTTGCACTATAGTTCGTTGTTTTTGGCCCCTTTCCATCCAAGTCAACTGAGAATGTGTGAAAAAGATTAGCGGTAGCAGTGAATTTATTTATTTCTTTTTTTTGATCACATCATACCTTTTATACATTTACAGTCACATTTAATGGTGGGTAAAGGGTGTTCACTAATGATAGTGGCTGCTTTCTGCAGGATAATGCGCCCTGCCACACAGCAAAAATATAAGAGTACAATGTGCTGACTGGGCCTCCAAATTCCCCAGATCTGTGCTCTCAATCTGTGGGATGTGCTGGACAAACAAGTCTGATCCATGGAGGCCCCAACTTGCAAATTGCAGGAAGGATTCTGGTGGTAATGTTTTGGTGTCAGATACCACAGCACACCTTCAGAGGTCTCGTGAAGTCCATGCCTCAATGGGTGAGAGCTGTTTTGGTGGCACAAGGGGTGGTTTTGATGTTATGGCTGATCTGTGTATAATCCCATCATTTGCTTTGCTGACAGACCTACTGTCAAAACTGCTGTTATAAAAATTTATCAACACATTCAGATTTTCGAAACTAGCACATTATAATTTATATTAACATCAATTTGATCAATTCACCGTACTCTAAACTGCAATTTTTTTCCTATTATTGCATTTTATGGCTGAGGTATATGCATAAGATTTCTTTTCGCCTACATTTAATTAATGGATGTTTATTATTTGCCAGTTTTATTTTCTATCAAACCAACTCAGCTATTGACACTGTTTTGTGAAAGAGTGAGCCTCATCATATGAAAAGCATGCAATCGTGCAGATAGTGGTTTAATGATAATAGCGGACCCCTTGAGTAGTGATTTCTATGTTTGGGATTAGGAAAGAGAAGTACCTCTAAATAGCTTCTGGGAGAGGTGCAGAGGGTTTCCAAAACAGAAGTTCTGTCCGTTAAAGAGGTCACTGATAACCCTGTCCTGCTCTGCACTGTTATTCTCTGGAAAGTGTGGTAGGAGCTGACGGAGATGTTGTCTCTGCGCATCAGTCAGAACCTCAGACCAGGTGCTTTCACTCATCACAGAAAAGAAAATCTCTGGCTGCTCAGATACACAGTAACACACAAACACACATGCCTTAATGACAAGAAAACACATTTTCTAATATATATATATATAAACATTACAATGCTATTAAGTATAGGCGGTGAACTTAGCATGAAATGCTGAATAAGCAGTGGATCGGATTTCCTATAAAGCGTACTTTCTTAACCGATGCACTGAAATATTTACAAGAAATCTTCACCCTGAAACACATCAAATGTTTAATTTAACCATTTGTGATGGTTTTAGTGATGCTGGTCTTAATATGTTGGTTGACATTTACATTCATTATTCCTGTGAGGAATATCAACAATTTTAAACATACAGGATAATGATCAGGTGTCACAAAAGAGAAAGATCTTCTTTTCTCACCCACCATTTTCCAGCAATGCTCAAGGTCATATGAGAAATGCAACACAGAAGTAGCAGAGATAGCAAACACCAGACTCAAAGTTCTAGAATGAAGTGAAAGTAGTACGTGATACAGTTGTGCAGAGTTACAGCAGAAACTCAGCTTGGCTGGTTACAGATCATGATGCGAGCATGATGCATGTGAAGGCAGCATAGGCATGAAAGATGAAGCTCTGGAAGCTGGTCTATCTCAGCAGAGTGCACATATGAGGAACTAAGACAGATGGTCAGACGTATTGACATGTTATAGTTAAGCACGTCATCGGGCAGGAATTTGAGGTGCAATGGCCCATGCCTTGGAATGCTATAGCAGTCACGTGTCAGGATAGTCTATATAAAGGCATGGTTGAAAAAGCTTCATGCAGTCAGTGTTTAGTGATAGAAAAGACTTATTGAATTCACAAGATTCAGAGCAGGTGCAAAAGTGTTTATATGTGGCGGCTGCAGGCATTACGATTGGTGACCATGTGTAGAAATTAGTGGAGGAGAAGAGAAGGAGGAGAGAAGAAAGGGCGTGCAACTGCCTGCTGTGCTGAAACTATCCCCAATGTATGTGTAACATATGCATGCCAATACATGTCAATGTGTTCCAAACGTGTTTACTGTCCTACAGAGGCATGCAATGGCAAGAAGGACACTCAGTGATGCGCAATTGCTGCTAATAGGTGGCAAATAAGTTATGCATTAGCCACGCCACTGGCACCCAAATTTTGTGCCAAATTTGTCTTGCCACACATACGCGTACTTCACATGATGCCCCACAAAGCTCCAATAACACTTTCATGAGTAGTACCCTCATTGGCACGCTACAACATGGGTCTCTTCGTGCCACCTCTGTCAAGCAAGTGTCGGGGCTGCTTAAAGGAATAAAGTGCTGATGCATTAGTTCCTTCAGGTACAGACCATGTGAAGGGTGAAATCCCACTAGCTCCACTATTTAGCATGTTGTTGAAAAGCATCGTAGGAAACGGTCTATAAAATACTATAAGTCTTTGATGGCATTGAGGATCACACTTTTTTTTAACGCCATGAACATGTAATGTTGACAGGCAGGGTCATGATTATACGACTCAACACAGGACTTAATTTATACTAGCAGCACTATTTTGTATAGAATATATCAGTGCATCCCAAAACATGCTGGTACTCACATCTTCCAGAAAATCTTCAGGTATCCGAACTCTGCAGTTTCCCAACATGCACTCCTCCATCACACAGCCATCGTAGTCCATCCCTGAGTCTAAGGGATCTGTTAGCATGTGATCTAAAGAATCCATCTTTCAGAAACTTTAAAAGAAAATTCACAAAGTGAGACTCTTTACCACTTCGAGCTACTCTGCGTCTCAACAAGGCATGTATAACATTTTGCAGGCTGACCTGCTACTTTCAAAATAATTCTAATTAATTATAGTTATGTAGCTTAGATTGGACAAATCAGCCGCTTGTTAGATTCAGAAGCAAACAGGAAGACGTTAATCGTGATTCGTATTGCTTATTATGCTTGCAAATATTTCTGTTAGCCACCTAGCAAGCAATCAAATCTCCATATCCAATCGCATTCATAGCAGTTAAAAGCTCAACTTTAATTAATAAACTGTGCGTGGTTCTGATGTGTGTAACTAAAATATTCACAGAGAATACAGGAATTAGACAGCTCATTTGGCTTAAGATGCTGGCTTCTTTCAGCTAGCTAGTTTTTCAAAATCAACTTTAATCAAAGTCGTATAATTTATTTCTTCTGTCTACTTTATATATTAGACGTTCACACCAAACTAAAACAACTCACCATAAGTAAGGAAAAGGAGTAAAAAATGACAGCTAGCTAGTTTATTTAGCTAGCTAGCCAAACCTCGCATTAGCATTATGAAAGACGGGTAGGAACAATAACACTGCTGCACCATACCGTGTTTCCGGTTCTCCTTCTAAATGGTGCCGACTTTGTTTTTAAATTCCCCTTATCAAAAATACTTAAGAAAAACGTCTAATGCGTTGTAATTCGACACATTGGTAAATATAAGAACAACATGTACACACAAGCACAAACAAACAAACAAGCAAACAAACAAAAAACAAGAACAATACGTACAAACAAGTACAAATCTATTAATACATTTATTCATTTATTCTTTAAACCAACAGTCAAGAGAAATAAGGCACATTGGGATGGATGCTATTCATCAAACAGCTTGAAAAACAAAACAAAACATTTAAAAATAAATAAAGCTATCTGCCAAACTTGCAACTCCCAATCCTCTATGTTTTATATATATATATAAATATAATATAATAATGTAATATATATATATATATATATATATATCACAACACTCTTAATGAGTATGGTTTTACTGGCTCTATCAACCATTTTTATTGGTTTTAATGATTTCGACATTTTAAACCACTTGCCAGTTCCTTCTACCATAGCTTAACAATAATATATGTGATTTCTTGTCATATAGAGAAATACAGCATCATTACTGATGTAGATATCAAAGACGTCCACTTGGTCCATTCACCATTAAACACCATATAAATCATTATATGCCTTTTAACATAAGATCACCATCAAGACTCTGACCGGACCTGTGTGATTTGCAATCTAAAACAATTAAACATATCACAAATTAGACAATTAGGAGACTTAACAAAACTGTAATTTTTATGATATTTTTCTTCATCAGAGAAAATTAATACCAGAATTACTAAACTAAAATTAATGAACAAAATTTAATACATTTTTTATAACATTGATTAAAACTGGAAATGAACATATATGCACATAATACAGGAATTTAGCCTTCTGTTGCTTTGCATATAATCTACACATTGCATATTACATTCTACATGTTAATAGAGGTAACAAGCACCAATCATAACATAGTTCACTGATACTACATATGATAATGATACACATGATAATACACTGATGTATAAAACATTCATCATATTCAATAAGAAAATGAAAACAAACAGCATTCAAATAAAACAGCTTAAGCAATACATACCTAATAATGCAGGAGATACTTTCTTAAAAATATATACACTATATAGCTATAGTACAGTAAAAATATATACACTATATGATACACTCTAGCTATAGTGTATATATATCATACCTTTGATAAATTAATAATAAAAGCTATTAATAGTAACATAATAACAAATAAGGAACAAATATTTCTGAAACTGGCCATAATTCAAATTAGACACCAGTCTGCTACAAAAAGGACAGGACCTATCCAATTGTTAACATTCCAAAGGGGAATTTACCCATTTATCAAGAGAACCATGAGAACATTCACTAGGGTTAAAAGTGCATGTGTATATGCGTGTTCCATGTTTACATTACATTGTGGGGGCATTTTTCCAGTTCCTACAAGGGAAAACTCAGTTTTATAAAAGTCTGTGAATACAATCAAAAAAGTAAAATAGCCAAAAGTCTTTTGTTTGGTTACTTATGGTTAAGGTTAGTGCTGGGTAAGGGTTAGGGTTGTCATAGTTAGGGTTATGCCATAGAAATTAATGGGAGGTTCCCACAAAGACATAAAAACCCACATGTGAGACAGAGAAGGATATGTATGAGAGAGAGAGAAATGGAGTCCTGTAGGACCCACCAAAAATAGTTGCACAAACGGCTGTTTTTTATTTTCATATAGAAGCGAGTGTGACATTAGATGTGAAGCTCATGGGCAAAAAATGGGTATGTTCATTTAGAGTGTCAGTGGAAGTAGACAGAATTGGTCAGAATTCCTTAGGGAGCAGGTGGAATTGGTCTGAAATGTTTCTGTGGATGTGGCGGCGAGATTGGTCAGGGGAGTGGGCGGAATAAGATTAAAAAACAGCCTCACACACACCTCAAATGTGCATTTTATACCCCACTCTCCTCTCTGATCCAGCTGCGGTACTTGTTGACCCGTGTGTATATGCCAGGCTTCCCCTTTCGGCCACAACCTTCACCCCAGCTCACGACCCCAACTAGAAATGACCGGCTGGTTGCTGGGTCTTCAAAAGACATGGGCCCACCTGAGTCGCCCTGAGGGTGGAGACAGGAGTGCTTTTATAATAAGGGCAGATTTACTTCACATAGAAAAAGCAGTCAAAGTGAAAGCTGTTGATTTTTTCTACCTGACAGGCATCCACTCCTCCAGTCAGAATTCCTGCACAGATCATCTGTGGCGTTATCTCATCTTCTATCAGCTGACTGCACACAGTTTCGTTGAGGATACGCACCTCTGCTTCTTGCAGCACTGATGCTAAAACTGAGCCAAGAACATACGTAAATTACAAAATTTATTCGAAGCACAGTCCCCCTAAACATAAACATATATTTTTCCATTTAAAGTATAAATGCAGCAGCTGTTTTTGTGTGCATTACAATGAGCCAACAACAGAAGTTATGTAAGTGTGTACAGTGACCAAATACAGCAGTGGAGAAGAAAGTTGTAGTACATAAAATGAATAGAAGTCCAGAATTTTGCATAACCTTAGAATAAAGTGTTAGGGTTAGTGTGTTAGGTTTCATAACTACAGCAGTAATGGTCAAATAGTGTAATGATATTTATATTAATAAAAAACTAATTGATATCAGTTCAAAGGTTTGCATCTTCCTTCTGAATATGAAAATGTGTATGCCCAACCTTTGCCTTTGTAACTTCCTCCAACCATATTACTAGCTTCTAAGAAGCTTTTGGATCCTTTCTGTTCCTTCATTACATTGCACATTTTGCCTGACAAACCTGTTTTACACTCCCCTTTTCAAAGCAACTCTGGAGAGGGAGCGGCACAGTTGTTTTTTTCTAAACAATTTTGGGGTTCATTTTTCATTATGCACTGGACAGTTTACTTGTTGCAGGATTACAAGCAACAGGATTATTAGGATTATCCTATTGCAGGACAGCCACTTTACCCTGATCCCGGTTGGGGTGGGTTCAGAGTTTTGCATGTTTCCTCAAGTTTTTTTCTGGTTTCCCCCACCACCCTAAAACATGCAGGTAGTTGGACTGGCTATTGTAAATTGTACTTAAATGTGAATGTGTGTCCATGGTGCCTTGTGACGTATTTGCTTCCCATCCAGGGTTCATTATCACTTCACACCCTGTATCCCTGGGCTTCACTGCAACCCTGACCAGAAAGTGGGTACTGAAGATAAATTAATGAATGCAATTTGATCCTTCACCTTTTTTCATGTGCTTGTCCACACAATTCCAGGTTAATGTGGTGATCATTGTGTAGGGTTTAATGTAAGGATTCCCAAACTAGGGTATGCAACCCCTTACAATCACCTCTTTTGTTTAATTCATTTATTTAACAGATTTTTATTAAAAACATCACTGTAACTACAAAGATGAATTTGGTGTGCTAATATCTTAAATTAAGTTTTGTACCCTTTTAGATATTTATTGAGTACTAACGCTAGCCAGTTTTAGTACCTATTAAAGTTAGTGTTTTTATTGAATTTCAGTAACTTCACATGTAGCCTTAAAATCTAAAGGCCTGTTTTTTCATATCTGTTTTCTGTATTTTCTACATTAGTAAATACTTTTGAATGTAAGGTCAGAGTTTTCAATCTGACATACAGCTCGTCACAACAATCATGATGACAGCAGAAAATTATAAGAGAGACTGAGGTCATCAGTATGTTTAAAAATCTCTGTGCATGAAATCACTAAATTTTTACAGTTTGATTTGGAAACCTGATGAACAGCAATGTCTTGGCTATGACGTGCCATCTATTGATTGCCACATTTAATTCTCCAAATGTAGGATGTTACATGTAGTTGTAAATTATAAATCTGGAAATAATGTAGAGTGGTCAAAGCTTGGTTTTGCCCAAAATGTACCATGGTTTAGTAAGAACTAAGACTCTGTTCTCTGCATTGCATGCATACATTCCTTCATATTATTGTTTTTCATAGACAGTAAAGCACTCTGTAACTTAATACATTCATACTTACATCCCTCTTCTCTGGTTTTGCCCCAACCTGTGATCCACACAGACTGGCCTGTAGGTAAAACGTGTGTGGCTGCAGGTAGGCAAATAGGCCAAATATACTGGCTGAGGGTCACAGGGCTGTGTAGCTCCATCAGAGCAATGTCATTATTGTAGCTCAGGGGGTTGTACTCAGGATAACAAATGATCTGCTTCACTTGCTTATGCACTGTGTTGGCTGTGTTGGCCTGACTCTGAGAGTGCAGCCCCAGGTAGACGTCCCATTGATCTGGCCCCGAATATCTACTCAGATGTACAGACATACAATTATGTTTGTTATAGGTTAGCATTTCTATAGCAATAGCTTTACAAGGACTTGAATGATAGATGCGTCATATAAACAAGTTTTAAAAACATGTAATTTTTGACATTGTGTGCAAATGTATTCATGTGCTATGCAATTGCACAAATTATTTGTAAATGTTTATTTAACATGTTTGTAAGAATTCTCCAGTGTCAGCACTTTAGTCAGAGGTAAAGCTGTAACTATGTTTCTGTGCAAGAAAAAGGTTTCAAGACAGAGAATTATCAAGTTACATCCTTTTGGCTTATTAATTCAAGAGAGAATGTTCATGGTATCTATAAGTCCTAACATAAAAAAAAAACTTTGACATATAATAGCACTCCCTATCCCAATTAGTTACTTATTTAATTCTATTATAATCATTTCTGCAGCCAGTTCTCATTTCTTACTACAGTTAGGTCCAGACATATTTGGACACACAAATTTCACATTTTTACAATCTTTGTAATATTGCCTCTGTACACCACCACCATGGATTTGAAATGAAGTAATCAAAACGTAAATTGAATTGTAGAATTTCAGCTGTAATTCAAGAGGTTTAACAAAAAATACTGCAATAATTGTTTAGGAATTACAGTCATTTTTATATAACCCCTACTTCAACACAGGCTCAAAAGTAATTGGACAAACTAGCAATTGTATGTATGTATGTAAATTTTGAAAATTAATATTCATGGCGGGGGCGGCACAGTGGTGTGGTGGGTAGCACTGTCGCCTCACAGCAAGAAGGTCCTGGGTTTGGTCACCCAGGGTGCCTTTCTGTGTGGTGTTTGGGTGTTCTCCCTGTGCATGCGTGGGTTTCCTCTGGGTGCTCTGGTTTCCTATGCAGATTAGGTCAATTGGCTACTCTAAATTGCCCATAGGTGTGAATGTGAGAGTGTGTGGTTGTTTGTCTGTGTTGGCCCTGTGGTGGACTGGTGACCTGCCCAGGGTGTACCCCGCCTCTTGCCCGAAGATGCTGGGATTAGCTCCAGCTTCCCCGCAACCCAGATATAGATAAAGGTATAGATAATGGATGGATGGATATTATATAGGAAAGGAAACATGCCCCACCTGGCCATGAAACTCCTTATCGGTCAATTTTCCAATTACTTTTGAGCCTTTGAAAATGGAAGGAATCAATAGGGCTTTGTTGTGTAACAAATAAAATAAAATTAAGTAAAATAAAATAAATCAGTATTTAAATCATGATGGAGTGTACCTGTTAGTCTCTTGTATACAGTGTGCAGCAGTGACTAACCATAGATTGCTGATTAGAGTGGCTCCACAGACATGAGCCCTGCCCTTCAGGTGAAGGCTAACCTGCCAGGGCCAATTGCCTTCACTGGCTGCTTCACCACCCACAATCTTAGAGGACTGGTATGGCCTCATACCACAGACTGCAGAGAAATCCAGACAAACACATAACTATTCAGAGCACATGGGCAGGTACTACTTCACATGAACAAAGCAGTATCCATAGATAATATTTGGTTTTGTGTTCTATTGATGTCTTTATTCTGATTGATTAATTTTCTGTAGCTGATTTATTTTTCATAACAGCAGCTCTGACAGTAGTAAAACCTTATGTGAGGTTGTGTTCATTTATTTTTTAAAGAAGTCTCCACTGTCAGTGTTTTGTAACTGTCAGCAAAGTGGTAGACAGATGACTTTGTTCTTTCCAGGTTCTCTGTAACATAAGAAGTGAGTTTTTTTTGCCTTAGTATCTTCATTAAGTGAGAAAAAGAGGGGCTTGCAGCTTAAAGCTGCTGTAATAATGATATGAGGGAATGGCAGTTTAAAGCCGCTGTAATGTAATTTATAATAGAAACTAACTTGATCTAAGGACATTCCACAACAGTAAATGTAACCATAAATGGGTAAAAAATATTATGTGTCAATTAGCAGGTTATTTGGTGCATTTACCTTAGAGGAATTTTATATAACATTTTGCATTTTGTATATACGTATGCAGTGCATTTTGCTTATCCTTGGCCACAAATGCAGGTGGCACTGGAGTAGTTGTGAATTTTAAGTGGCTCAGTAAAGTGATTAAACTTAGCTTACCACAGCCTTCTTCATCTGAACCATCCTCACAATCTTTGTGCCCATCGCATTGTGGGTTCTGCTTGCTGATGCACATGTTGTTATTACACTTGAAGGTAAACTCGGAACAGGTGAGGACTATAGCTAAACACACAAGACAACAGGTAAAACCAGCTCCTTACTGTCTATCTGTAGACACCTTGACACATGTAAGCTACAAACAGAATATGTGACCCATCACATCAAATCAGGTATTAATTTGAATTTTGAGTGAATTGAGTTATGCATATTTTCAAATTCCTAGTTTAATAAGGTCCGTTTTTATACTAAGTTTATTAATGTGTCATGTCTATAGGTCAACGTAGCAACAGTGCTAGTGTGGAAACAGTGCGGCCTCAGAAAAGGCAGTTGGAATCTTATATTTAGAATATTTAAATGAGGATTCCATGACGGAATAAGAAAAAGGAGAATCCTCAGACGTAATTTGACAGCAGAATTTCCCTGATATCCATAAAAATAACATGCCATCAGCGTGGTTCTACAGCAAAGAAATGCCAGATTTCTGTCAAAACTGGAGTAACCTACTTAGAAAGCATTCATTATAAAATTTCTTAATTCTGTTGAAGGAAGATAAAAATTTTATCGACCGATTTTTGTTCTAATTGAAGATGTCACCTGTTGCACCTTATTGCCCATAGTGCAAAACTAACCTATGCGACTTAGTATCTGACTTGATAGGATGGGTCACACATGTAATCACACAGCCTTAAAAATAAAGTTTGTTACTATTTTAAACAGTTATATAACTATTGCTAGTTCCCTTAAGAGAACCTATAAGTTCATAATTCTTTTTTTGGCCCCAGTAAACAATTTCTCCCATAAGGCTTCTTACAAATTACTGTAACATTTATAGTGCCATTTTTTCTATTTCTCTGTGGCACCAACAAAAATGCTCATAACCCTAAACAATCCTTTTGGCACCTTTAATCGACTAGAGGTAATAAAATACAGCTTTAAAAAAATTAAATAAACTAAAGAAGCACTTTTTTATTAATAAGCCACTCTGATAGAACATCAAACATCACTAAAGTCTCACGCTATACTGTCCCAAGTCAAGTCAAGTGGCTTTTATTGTCATTTCAACCATATACAGGTGACAGAGTACGTCGTGAAATGAGACAGCGTTCCTCCAGGACCATGGTGGTACATATAAGATAGCACAGAATTACAAAAAGTGCACATGTGCAACATAAAACAACACAGGACTACATAAAGTGCAAACATGTGCAAACATTAAAGACAGTGCAAACATTACTAGACAGTGCAACAGCAGCAAGACAACTAATTTGTCCTCTCTACCAATCTATACAGCAGTTGATAAAAGAAAAAGGCCACAATTGACAAACTGGGGCTTTTCTAATTTGTTTAATATCACTAGATTCATAGGAAGCATATAAAGTTCCTTTCAAAACACTACTGTTCTCTTCAATCTCACCCATTTCAACCAGAACTGTAGGATATGTTTGATCACTAAGGGCACTAATTTTGCTAAGAAAATTATGTAAATCCGGTTTAGTGAAACATGTTCATTCATTCATTTGGTTTCTTTTTCGCATATCCTGTTGGAAGTTGCATTGGCAACAAGCTGAGAAGGTCAGCCGAGACTTCTCTATTCCTGGCCACAGATTCCAGCTAGTCCAAAACTGTGCAACTTCTAGCTAAGCCAATTGTGAAATATAATCTCCAAAAGGGTCCTGGGTCTGAAACACTAGGGTCTCTATTCTGTAGGGAATTCTTGATACACTTCTAATGGCAGTCAACCAGGGGGTATTCTTTTAATGTGCCTTCTTTTAATGTGAATCACCTCAACAGGCTCTTCTAAATTCAGAGGAGGAGCAGCTCTACTCCAACTCTCTCCCTGAGCACTTCACCCTATCACAGAGAGCAAACCCAGTAGCCCTGTCCACCTTGGAAGGTGCCAAAGGAAGAACAACATCTGCAAATAACAGTGATGTTACCTCTAGTCCTTCATACGGGACACTTATCTAAATGTTTTTATGAATTTTCCAGTCGAAAAAAAAAAAAATGCTAAAAAGGTCAAGAATGCATATGGTTGTGTTTTGTGGGCTCACATTTAGCACACATGGATTCATCTGTACCATCCCCACAGTCGTTTTGGCCATCACACTTCTTCTGCTCAGAAATACAGCGGCCGTTTCGACAGGACATTTCCCCAGCTTTACAGTATCCTGCAGATAGGGGTAAACATTTATTATAAATTCTCCCCAAACTGTAAGGTTTTGTGCATAACTAATGTTTCAGTTCCATTCTTACCACAGTTCTCCTCATCTGAATTGTCACCACAGTCATTCACCCCATCACAATGCCAGTATTTGGGCTTGCATAAGCCATTGTTACATTTGATAAGAGACTCGTTACAGACTGCACAGATAAAATGAGATCTCAGGTGACAAACATCTTGCTGTATCATTGCTAAACATGTTTTTATATCATATATTGGTGATGCTGTGTATTATTTACTGAATTAGGTAACAGCAACAAACCATGAAACAGCATTAATAAATAGTATGTAATTTGGACATTTTAAAGCAAGTCACATTCTTTCTTAGCTCACAGTTTGTCTCTGTAAGGAAGTATAGCCCAAATTTTGATGGCAGAATTATATTTTAGAATTGCTCCAAATTCTAATATAGTTACAGTTGGTGGTTCCACATATTATTTCTGATGGATGTTACACATGCATACAAAGTCTTTTATGGCAAGTGTGTAATTTAAGCACTGTTAAACTGGTAGCTATAAAATTTGTTAAAAGATCAGTCACATAGCTCCTGTGCTAAACTATAGAATCAAAGTTCAGATACCAAATATGACTATGGTGAACATTTCATTTTTTGGTTCAACTGTTCCTTTAAATTTTAAAGTGATGGTTCTGAACAGACCACAGTTTTTCTCGTCGCTCATGTCTCCACAGTCATCATAGCCATCACATTTCAGCTTCTGAGAAATGCAGGCATCATTTTCACAGTTGAATTTTTCAGGACAACCTACACATTAATAGACAAGCATATTTAGACCATTATAACCATTACATTAGCATGTTCATATGTTTATTAAATATCCTTTCAGTCAAAAATACAAATTAAAAATAAGTAGTGTACATACGATCAGTGGGGTTGAAGGCTTCAAACAACACAGAGAACCCCTTGTCTACATAGGACATGTCAGAGAAGAATCTTATATCTGTCTTATTGGTTTTGATGACAAGGTGTATGCTTTCAGCCTTTTCTCCACACATCCTTTAACAAGAAATTAAATATATTACCCAGCAGAATTATGTGAAAATGTTTATGCCATTATGTTCATTGGAAAAATACTTGAACACATCACCATTTCCATGTGTTTATTTAAACTTCAGCATTAATACACAGTAATTGACATTAACAAAGTAACTAACACTTGTGTTAATTTGCATTTTTTTTCAAATAATAAACCAAATAAAAAGTGCCAAATAACAGCCACCTGCATTAACATGTTCATGGCATCAGTGAGTAAAATTAAACTCACTTAAATTATGGTTGTTAATTGGAAAAACTCAATACTGAGACTGAAAAGCAAATTTCAATCTTTACACTTAAAAATCCAAGTTCAGGAAGTTATAAGGCATTTAGTAAGAGGAAAATTCTTTAATTTATCTGAATTTATTTTAATGTTGAATTCTCCTCTCTGACAGGTCAGAAATTGTTGATATATTTTCTATAACAGCAGCTTTGACAGTAGTGCTAGCTACATTTAAATTTCTAGCATTGGCAAATTGCTGTGGAATGAAAAGAATAAAACACTTCAGGACTTGCTGTTATTGAAAAATAATCATCAAAATAACTTTATGGTAGTACTGCAACATCATACAACCCCATTCATGTACTTTAATATTTACTTAGTTACAATTTCTTATGTTTATTAATGCTACAGTTTCTGGTTTGTTTGTGTTAACTAATGCAGTTAATGATGCACACTTAATCACTCATATATTTAATCACTTAATTAACCTATAGAAAAATAACTTTCCATAAAGGTCTAACCTGTTGGTGTTAACCTCCAGGTAATCTTTAGTACAGTTGTCTGGGCTCTGTCCTGGATCAGTCAGTGAAAAATTGTTGAAATTTATTAGGATGTGCTTTCCCCCTGGAACCTGAGCAAGGGCATACAGATGGATTAACAGAAAAAAGTGGGGAAAAAACAACAAATATATATATTTGTACATGCTCCATTAAAGAATTTGTTTTGTTACATTAATGTTCCAAACACATTGGATTTTGGGAGGATATCTAGAGGGAAAGCCTGGAGATGTGATGGTTCCTTTCATCCCTGTTAGTTTCCCACCACACCCTGAAAGATTAGATGAGAGAGTTTCTTCATTGTTAAGAATTTTCAGTATAATCCAAAATCTCTCCAGAGTTCTTCCACTAACATCACCTTGTAACCATACCTTGGATTTCTGCAGGTACCTGAGAGTATTTTGCACTGAAGCCTGGGAAATTCTTCTCTCCGTTTGTGACCAGAATAACTAACATGACATTTCCAGAAGACAGGAAAACCAGTTGTTCATTGTGGGTGTAGTGTCCACATTTCCTGCGTGTATATGTAAGGAGTGGGGACAGTGATGTTTCACAGAATTATAACAGTTATTATAATTACAAAATTGCACACAGTGCAGTTATAAGCAAATATTTAAATAGCCATATTCAAATTGCATTTGATTGATTTTTTGATCAGAAACATAACATGCTAGGAACATAAAAATAATGTTGCTGATGATGTCATACAAGTAAAAAAAAAACTAATAATCCAATACCCTATAAAAACTGTGTTTTGCAACACTGCCATACACTGAGTTTGACTAGTTTCTTTATTTAATGCTTTTAGTTATATCTTTCGTGCCCCAAAATGAGCATTTGTAGTTTCAGCAGAGAGGGTGGTGTTGCCTTTTAAAAGTTTTCCGTTTTTCTATTTAATTTATTAAATTTAGTCAGACAGCTCTTCTCCATCACATAACAGATACCAATCGGGGAGGGCGAAGGCTATAGTGTGCTTTCTCCGAGGTGCATGATGCCAGCTGACTGCATCTTTTTGAACTGCTGCTAATGCTATGTCAAGGGGCAGCAACACACTTGGAGGAAAGCACTATCCACCCACCCCTGCACACATGAGCTCACAGACACCCATGATTGGCTAGTGTCACTGTTATTGGCACCCTTTTATGCCACAATTTTGCTCTGTTGGGCTTCCGGCCACAGATGGCTGTGGCATCTTCGGGATTTGCAATCTCAGTATCAAAGGGCAAAAGCTTTTCTGTTGTACCACTCAGTAACCAGGGAAGATTTGTCAAAGATTTATTTAAACTTACTGAGCAGGCAGCAAAAGGATCTAAAAATGACAAAATGCACCATTAACTGACTGAGAAAACAAAAAATTTGGTGTGTGTTCAAGGATTTGGCCTTTGTTGCGTGCACAGCACGTTCTCTGAATTTCACTGCACGCAGCATGCTCTCTGTAATTTTTGCTGCACTCAGTGCTACGCACACACTAGAACTCCCAGCATGCATCGCAGCCGCATGTATTGTTTTGCCTCTGATATCCTGTTTGTGCCTCATCTGAACTTTTGCTGGTTTTATGAATTATACCTTTGCCTGCTGTTTCTGTACCTTTGCCTTAGGGAATTAATAAACACATTTTCCCTTTACTGCTGCTTCCTACCTGCACATGTGTAAAGCCACACCAGACCTGACAGTGTGCAGAAGCTTTCAGTACCTAGTAACATTTTTTTGTCAGACATCAGAGTGTCCTGATTTGTTATTTCATTTTTTCCACTATTCCACTGAACACTGAAGAAGCACTTACTCTGTCATGACCTGATTCTCACAGGGGACAAGAGAATCATACACTCTAATGAAGTTGTTGTGGCAGTTATTCTCCAAATCTATTCCTGTAAACTCCAGACGAATTCTGTGGTTGGGATCGGCATGGAGCTGCCACTCACTGTAGGTGTTGGTGCCGTAGGAAGAATCAGGATAGCCTGGAGACTGGATGATACCTGTCTCACCTTCATGGGAGTGATGGAATTCCTTATAGTGACCTGATATTAGTAACACAATTACTAGATACCTGAACGTGTACAGAAATGTATAACAAAAAGTGGAATAAAAAGCAGACATACAGTATACTACCTTTCAAAGCTGGAGTAACCAAGCGAGGATCTACAGCTGTGACAATGGATTTACACAGTTAATAAAAAAAAGGTAAATTTCTTAGTTTAATCTCTTGTTATACACTACAACTAACCACAAATGTAAACATTTCAAAGAAGGAACTTATGTGCAGTACTCTGGAAAAACCCACCAGATATGGCTGAATTCTGGAAAACAGCCAAAAAAAAAATGGGACAATATATAAGGAGTCAGTTTAACTGTGATAACTCATCTCCCATCGTATACTTATAATTCCTAAAATTTGGAAATACTGTTGTTTTTCTATGCATATGTTAGGTTATAAATGTTGAGGTAGGTGGGGCATCTATCATTAGAATAGGAATGATATCTTTAAATGCATTTTATCTCTTTTCATTTTTGTTAACCAGAATGTAAAATGTTATAATTTCTGGTTGAGATACAGTCCCCTATAAAAGTACTGGCATCACAAGGCAAATTCTTTTGTTTTTGCTAGACACTAAAACTTTTAGGTTTGTGATGAATAGATGAACATGAGACGAAGGATCATGAGACGATGGATCACGATGGAGCATTTCACATTTCATTCTTTGACCTATTGTAAGTGTTCCAATAAGTGACTATATGTTCAAATACTTCTGCTCTCCTACTAATCGGTCTGCCACCAAAGCTACCATGTTCTAGGTTTTTTAACACATCTAGTTAATATCAGGAAATGAAAACTGAAATACTGATCAATTGTCACATATTCAGCTTTTGATTTCAAACACAAATGTCTTCAATGTAAAGCAAAAGCAAAAAAACCTTGTTGTTTTTCACCTTGACCTTATATTTCCAGTAGTTTTGGAGGGGACTGTGTATACAAAAGTGAAATGTGATACAGTTAAGGCGAGCCTGTATGTATATAGTAGAAAAGTGTGAGGAAAATGTCAGAAAAATGTGAAGGGCTCTCTTCTCCAGAGAACCACATATATGAGAAAAGGAATGAAAGTAAATTAAGTATTATTGCTACCAGTTTTAGTTACCTGCAGACATCATATTGCTGATATGCAGCTCCATGTGGGGTTTTAGGGCAAGACTCAGCCTCCGTGTTTGTCCTGACTCTGTGGTACGCATGAAGGACCCAATGGCTTCATCCACAGCAGAAACCTGAGCCTCTGGCACACTGAACTCAGACATGTAGTAGGCTACAACACTGTCATCAGTGGAGTCACTGAAACAGAGAGTAAAATTTAGTTTGAGGTTTGTATCGAAGATACAAGATAATTAAAATTAAAGATAATTTTAATTAAAGATTGTACATTTAAATCTGTTTTAAATCAGGCAAGTTTTAAAACCTGTGATATTCAAGATAAGATGCTTGCTAATTTCAGAATTTGTTAATGAACTCCGAGTTCAATAATCAGAACTAAATATAATATTCATACCTGAAGGCTTGAACACTGGAGGTGACATAATATCTGGAGAGTAATGGCACACTACTGTACATATATTTCATCTGAAAAACAGAAATATACCTTGGAAGTCAGAAGCACAGGATGGTGATACAGTGGGTAATGTTATAACCTCACAACTCAAGGATCTGTTTGTGTTGAATGTTCTCCCATATTCTTCCCTAGGTGTGAAAGTGTATGGGCACAATCTTTTTCAATGGACTGGAGTTCAAGTCAGGGTATATTTCCACCTCACACCCAGTGTTTTTCAAGACCAAAAACCAGGATAAAGCAGTTAGAACTAACTGTTCTTGTTAAATGCTGCAGGAACTGACAGAGCCTAGCTTGAGTATATTCTTAGACCCTCAACAATTTGTACTAGCATGAGGATATGGTTTTTGATAATGTTTCAAAGCATGTCTGCAAGTCACTTTGGATAAGGGTAAGGTCTGCTAAATACTGTAAATGTAACTGTGAAAAAGAAGGGTATCAGCACTCTGATACTGGTTTCATAGCAAAACAAATAACTCTAGAAGTCTGGTAGGTGCTTATATATTAAAATGAAAAGATCAGGATAAAATGTCATACATGACTCACTTGTTTTGAGAGTTGAGAGGCCAGCTCATTAAACTGAGCACTGCTGCTATCCTGATAAGAGTCTATGAATCTTCGATTGGTGACTGTCAAAGAACCACCAAAGACCTTTTTTATTCTTACATCTGATCTTACTGTATGAAACAGAGACACAAACTTTAGAAAAATACAATTCAATCAGTAGTTCTGTATAGATCTGCAAATTGTCTAGACTGAATACTCACCATGAAAGTTCCACACTAGAAGCCCTACTATCAGTGCAGTGACTGCTGCTAATGCAATCAGCATGATTACCAAGATGGTTCTCAAGGATAGTTTCTTTTTCTTCTTGTTCACCTTCATAGCACCTTCCCTCTTAGATGCAGGGATCAATTTCAGTGATGGTTCCAAGAGGTCATCCTACAAAGTTTTTAAAATTGCAGAAATATATTTTTTTTAATAAAACAACAAAAAAGAGCAGTTATGCAATTTTTATTTGTATGCAAGCAGTTTAATAAATAAATTAAAAGATGCATTATGCAATTTAGTACATAAGACTGCAAAACACTTACACACATAGTATTGAAACATATTTACAATTAATAGCAATATAAATATAAGACTAAATGGCCGCTCAAAAACCCAAAACATCTCAAAAAAACATTCACAGAAATAATAATAATAATAATAATAATAATAATAATAATAAACAACTTTTCAGTTAATTAGAAGGGCATTGGAAATATAACATAAAAGAACACACACGTGCACACACACACGCGCGCGCGCACACACACACACACACACACACACACACACACACACACACACACACACACACACACAC
>JAQQZR010000011.1:6850745-6862348 GCA_030068235.1 Notoglanidium macrostoma | reverse complement strand
AGATTAGGTCAACTGGCTACACTAAATTGCCCATAGGTGTGAATGCGAGCGTGTGTGGCTGTTTGTCTGTGTTGGCCTGCTCAGGGTGTACCCCGCCTCTCTCGCCCAAAGGTGCTGGGATTGGCTCCAGCTTCCCCGCGACCCAGACGGATAAAAGCGGTATAGATAATGGATGGATGAATGGATTTTTATATGGGTTTATATTGTGAAACAAATGGGTACTTTTATTTTGAAATGTGTTGTGCTGTAACGTATGCCTAACGTGAGAAGACAAGCTGTGGTGGGAAAGGGTTTATGATGGTAGCTGTAAGTATTGGTGAACAGAACTGAAGACAACCTTTTTTAAGCATGCAGCCAACGAGGTAGTGTTTTGTCTGAACTCATTTTTGTGTGTATGCATTTTCATTGTAAATGAGCTAGTGGCTAATGTCACTTTAATACTGTGTATTATATGTGTATTATTAGTTTTCACGGTTTGTCGTCTTTGGATCCTGTGGAACCACGAAGACTTTATTAAAACCCGTTGAAGATAAACACTTGTGCTTGAAAGAGAGTTAAATTATTTGCTGACAATTTTGGTTATTATTTAAAAGTAAATAATCATTTTTACCACACCACAATGTGCAGTAAACAGTAATAAACTAAAGAAAGTCAATATTTGGTGTGGTGACTCTCTTTTTTTTTTCTTTCTTAAATACTAGTCTCGGGTACAATTTGTGCAGATTTAAATAAAAAAAATGAGCTGTTAGTTTTACTAAGCATCTTGGAGAATCTGCCAAAGTTCTTCTGGGGACTTTGAATGTTGCACTTGCTTCTTTTTTTGCATTCAAAACCCAGGGACATTCATTATGTTTTTTGGTTGAAAAGTGATCTCTTACACAATGCAATGCTTTCTTGACTGACATACAAACATTTTTCAAATACAGATTGTTTATTTGGAAAAGTCATGTTTGGACCTTCTCAATAATGCACATTTCATTAAATAAATATGTATCCATACCCAAATTTGTAACGAAGAAATAATGTGCCTTTTGCACAGTACTGTATGTGTGAGTCCAGGGTGTGGTGCTAATTCGATGCACCAGCCCCTAACAGTAGTCAGGGGAGGCATATCATGTGAGTGTGTGCAAGTGTTCATGGGAATTGGAGATGTCTGAGTCTGTGGGAGTGACCAGGTTGTTGGGGTATAAGTGATAATGGGAATTTGAGTTTTCGGCAGGGTGAGCAGGTTCAGACTGTCAGGTCTTGGATGCACCAGCACCCAATTGACAGTCACGTGACACAGAGTCCACGACTGTGTGTCGGCCATCTTGGCTGGGAGCATGCTGGGAACTGTAGTCCATAATAGTAGTTTGCAGCATAATGCAGAAGTGTGTGTTGTTGCTTTGTGAATGACGGAGATAATCGGGAACACGCTGCATGCGAGGGATAGATCTTGACACAGACATAACAGCCTGAGATGGATTAGAACAATTTTGAATGGTTAACTGCATGCATTTTCTTATATTCCATGCTGAAAATGCTAAAAAAAAAATTTAATTTGTAAAGGTTAAAGAGCTAAATGGCATCCCATTAAACTGTACATTAAAGATAATTTTGTAAGTTTTAAATTATAATTTACTGACTCATTTTCTAGCAAGGTTAATGTAACATTTAGTGACAATACTTATGGTGGGGTCCAAACATCTGAGGCCACTAGTGAAAATCCTTCAACTTTGTATTTTTTAAGGCTCTCAGTTGCTCTTTGCGAAGCATTATTTTGGTCGAGCCTCATGTTGTCTCCTATTGCCAAGACCTTTGTTCTGGGTTTGCTATTACTGGTTTTGACCCTGTTTCTACATTTTTGGATATTTGCTGTTTTGCCTGCTTTACTCACACCCATCATGATGAAGTGCTTCGAGAGGCTTGTCATGAGGCACATCAAGACCCTGCTGCCTCCCTCACTGGATCCCCTGCAGTTCGAATGCTGTTCATAGACTTCAGTTCAGCATTCAACTCAACCATTCCTCAGCACCTGATTGGGAAGCTGAGCCTACTGGACCTTAACACCTCTATCTGCAACTGGATCCTGGACTTCCTGACTGAGAGACCTCAGTCATTCCGGATTGGGAACTGTATCTCCAGCAAGATCATCAGAGTCTCTCTTCCCTCCATCACAGACATTCGCACACGTTGCATCCGCAAAGCCACCAGCATTGTGGAAGATCCCACACACCCCTTACACACACTCTTCAGCCTCCTGCCATCTGGCAAGAGGTACCAAAGCATTCAGGCCCTCACTGCCAGACTGTGTGCCAAACTACACACAAACACACAAATGTATACATTCATCCACCTGCAATTTTTTGCACATTCCATTTTTATTAGCACTGCAATGTCTTATCCTATGATGTCTGCACTGTCTGCAATGTTTGCATGTTTGCAGACTTGCACTTTATGTTGTCTTTGCTGTTTGCACATGTTTGCACACATGCACTTTGTTGTCTTCTGTTGCACACGTTCACTTTGTACTTCTGAGTTGTCTTGTATGTAGCACCTTGGTCCTGGAGGAATGTTGTCTCGTTTCAGTATGTACTGTAACATCTGTATATGGTTGAAATGACATTAAAAGCCACTTGACTTGACTTGACTTTTTTCAAAAAATGTCTTAAGACCTACCTCCATCTACACAGATCAGCCCTTTCAATATTTAAAGAAAAATTATATCTTTATGCTTTTCTTACTCTATTACCTCCCAGCAGAGTTTTTAGACTGATGGTATTCTTAGTCCATGTCCTATTGAACCAGTATCATGATTTATTTACTGATAAATACTTAAAGCACTTAGGTAAGTTGTTCTGTATAAGGGCGTCTTCCTAATGTAAATGTAAAATGGAAGAGAGAGAAAAGTCTCTCTAACAGAGAGAAAAAACAGGACTGTGGGAGGAAACCGGAGAACCTGAAGGAAACCCACGCATGCACGGGGAGAACATGCAAACTCCACATAGAAAGGCACCCTGGGCGATCTGGGGATCGAACCTCGGACCTTCTTGCTGTAAGGCGACGGTGCTAACAACCACACCACCATGCCACCAGGTTGTGTTTTATGACTTTAATAATGACAATTATTTTAATATTGGTGTAGTAATGCATCACACTACCTCATCACTGATTATTTTCCTACTATAATAGCATGCCCTGTTGTGTTTTATTCATTTCTTTTTACAGTTAATAATTTGCAGTTAATTGTCTATTATGTTTTTTTTTTTTTGGTCTAGCTTCAGAGTGGCATTAACGTAAAGGAAGCTCTCTTAAACTATATACACCCATAAGGATTCCTAATGATTCCTTATTTCCCCTTCTAAGGGAACCCTTAAGATTTGGTACCCTACAACCAGATCTGATAAAAGTACCAAAATGCTTCATTCAATGAAAGTGCAGTTACTCATATAATTTTGTAAAAGTTAAAGTTAAATTTATTGTGTTCTGCATGTAGGGTTGCACTGGTGAATGGTATTACATGTACAATAAACAACAGGGAGAGTAGAAATACAGTTGCAGTCAAAAGTTTATATACACAGACATGTCATCATGAACATGGCTTTCAATGATTTGACCTGTTCTTTTTGTGGGTAGGATGACTGTACAACATATATTTTTAATAGAATTTTTTTTCAAACCTAAATGTGAAATTACAGCATCTAAAAATCAAGATGTGCCATGCTGATAGACTCTTTCATATACACAAATTAACAGATGAATATGATGGGCTAGTGTCACTCAGAATAAGGGCCTTCCAGTTACAGATTTCTGGCAACTGTGGATCTCCTCCTGGTGGAATGAACATAGTGATTTGTAATGCTTCAGAAATTGTCTTCTGTTATTCAATCTAGCCACTAACAGACATACATAAAGGGCTAAAGGTTATAGGCCATTACTGTCTTGACCCACCTTATCCCCTAAACTATCAACTTTCTGTTTTACTACCATTTCCCCACCAGGAGTACCTGGTATTTTAGGCATCTAACACTCATCATTTCACTCTACTGTGATACTCTTGGGTACAAACTGATGACACGCATCTGAAGACTAAATATTTTTGTTTGTCAAAGATAGGTGAAATGAAGTACAGCAGGAAGGTTTTTAAAAACACCCCAAAGCATAATCATTAATGCATTAATTATTCATACACTGTCATATAGCAATTCATGGAACCTGCATCTTGCATCTGAAAAACAAGTGTCCTCTATGGAAAGACAATGACGATGCACTGGAGACTGGAGCCATGGTGCTCTTTTAAACTCATTAATCTTTAAATGAGTGGCATAGAATAGAAAAGTGTACCATGACTCAGTGTTGCATGGGATTTGGTTTCACTTTTTGATACAATTTGTGTCTAGCTATGAAGCTATAAAGTATTCATGCATCAGGACATTGTGTTCTATGGGTTTTGCTTGTTTAAAGATTTGAAGTGTATATGTAAATAATTTTAACGCACCTTAGTTTATGGCCCAGGAGACTGTGTGTTTTTCAAAGCTATGACGGGATAACACATGATACACAGTTAAGTTAATGGATAAATAATTCATGGATGTAGTAATGAGGGCACAAGGGAAGTGCTGGGATCTGAGAGATGTACTGATACCCATGAGCTTCTGCCTATCCATCAAAGCTTTCTTAACCTTGCTGCTTTAACTTGGCAATCTGCACCAGTGAATTAGAAGGTTTTTGAGTTCAAATCCCAGGGTTGCCACTTTACAGTTCCAGGGTCCCTGGTTTGGTTCCCCTAGGCTTGAGATCCACAACAACCCTGACCAGAATAAAGAGATAACTGAAGATGAATATATGAAAAAAATTAAAGGGAAAAAAACATATATACTAATCAGAAAATCTTCATTCCAATTCAATATTAAGCATTCAACATTTTAGTCACAACATGGAAAGCCATTTGTCCCCTGAATGGGTACTTGAATTGAGATTTAATTAGGCCTGTTCCAAATTCACTGTTGCCTTGAGTTGTTAAAGTATTTCCAAGAAAATAATATATAGGGAAAATCTGAAGCTTCTGTGAACATTCCGCACACATTATCTCCTATCTTTTTGTATGGTTACAAATGAATGAAAGGCTATTTTTATTAAACATTTATTAAATTTTTCAAAAAAGATAAAAATTTAAACATTTTAAAAATGGTGATGCAGTTGATGTATTGAGCTTTAAATGTGCATTTTCACAATGTACATATGTGAAGTGTAATAGTCCAATGTTGTAGCTAGACTGAGAAAAATACTTTTTTGATTGATTAGAGGCCCAAAACTAACATTTGTGTAAGACTGAGTGAAATAGAAAGAGAGAAGTATACTGTAAGTAGCTAAATTATATTAGTTAAACTGGCAAGATATTGCTTCACTACAGTATATTTATTGGTACACCATAAGAAAAAATGATCAAATCTCTGTCCTTCTGAGATACGGTTTTATAAAGGACCCTGTAACAATGTTTCTCAATCAAAAAAGGTTCAAAATACGAAGAGAGTTAGGAAATTAAGCACCCTTTAATATACAAAGAACATCTTAAATGCTGTAACTAGGCTAGACTCTTTATCCTTTATTATATTTACACTTTAAATTTATGCAGCTACCCTTATCCAGAGCTACTTATTTTATTTAATTGACACAACTGAGCATTTCGAGTGTTAAGGGCCTTGCTCAATGGCCCTACGGTGGCAGCTTGGCAGTGCTGGCGTTTGCACTCATGACCTCATCCAAGAAGTAGGCCAACATCTTAACCACTGAGTTACTACTGCCACTGTTAAATTGTTAACAGTTTTGTGTACTTGATCCTGTAGAATCCTTACACCACCTTCTGATGGTGTTTGCACCATCATAAAAATTATCAATAAAGCTGAAAATACAGTCATACCAAAAATAATGCTTACAGAACCTTCTTGGGTTTCTAAATCCTGTAAGAGATGGATTATGTCAGACATAATCTGAAATAGTCCCACGGAAATAAGAACTGTAATCCCTTTAATGTGTGCATGTCTTTAATTATCTTTAATGGTGAATTAGTGAATTAAATAATACATATTTTAGAAATAACACTTACATACTGTATGTATTCAATGTCGGTATTACACTAAACATGGCATATGGACATCCAGAAAGACATATCTGTGTTTTACTGTTCTCTTTATTTTTTAAGGGGAACTAAAAGTTCAAATATGTAAATTATCAGTATTGTTATAAATACACACACATACATACACACACTTCTTCCACTTTGAACTCCCATAGGGAATAATGAATCATCCTTTAGATGCTACATAAGTCCAGAAATGCAAGCCTCCTTTCTGTTTGATGGGAGACCAGCAGCTGGAGTACATGAAACCTTGAAAGTCTTTTCAACCTAAAACCCAGGTTGGTATTTCACACACTTTTTTAAAAAAGTGTTTGTTTGATATCTATCTTATGGACACAGATATAAATATCATGAAAATAAATATAGGTGCTTCCCTATAATCCTAGTTCCATTTAGTCCTTTAGTCATTCAACCATTCAAAAAATGTTTTAAATGTGGTGGTACACTAAATGTTGTGAAGTAGAATCCATGATTATGGATAAGTACTTTATTACATGATTTATTTAAATGTATTATTATTTTTAAAATTAATAATTTTAATTTAATATATGATTTAGATAACAGGGTTATACATTGTAAACTCATCAGTCAAAATCGCAATATCATTGAAAACAAAAAAAAACTATAATGACTTTTGGAATAACATTGGTGAACTGTCCAGGGTGTACCCTGCCTCTCACTGGAAGTCAGCTGAATTGCCTCCAGCTTCCCCCATGACTCACAATGGAAAAGGGGTATAGAAAATAGATGGATGGATGGACTTGTGGAATATTACAAATACACTATATGGCCAAATGGATGTGGATACCTGACTATTACACCTACATGTGGGATTTCCTCAAACTGTTGGAACAAAGTTGGACACACACAATCGTGTCAAATGTCTTAGTATGGTTTTAAGATTTCTTTCACTTTAATTTAATAGCCCAAACCTGTTCCAGCATGACAACACCCCTGCACTCCAATTTAGTTCCATAACGATATGGTTTGCCAAGGCTGATGTGAAAGAACTCAAGGGGTCGTAAACCTGACTTCAACCCATGGAACACTTTTGGGATGACTTGGAAAATTGACTATACACCAGGCCTTCTGAGCTGACATCAGGCTTACTAATGCACTTGTGTGAGCACAAATGAGCACATATCCCCACAGCTACATGGTGAAATCTAGTAGAAAGCCTTCCCAGAAGTCTGGAGGCTGTTATAACTGTAATGTGGGGACTAAATCTGTGTTAATGTCCATGAATTTGGAATGGTTAGGTGTCCACATATTTTGGCCATATTTAGTGTATGTCATATGTGTGAAGGTGTTCATGTAAAACAATTACATAAACTACATTTTTACATTTTTCATATCCTGGAATAGATGACTTATGAAAAATGCCATAGCACATTAAATAGATTCACAAAGTAATGCACTAAAATAATACAGTTATTAAGTATTTTGCTGCTTATTATTTTTAAGTGTTATTTAATCTGTTTTTTAAGTGTTTTCAACCATTTAAAAAATTGTTAACCAACCTCAGATTTTTTTTTCTTTGTGTTTTGTTGGTTTTATTAATGTTTAAAATTATGTATCTGGCACAAGCACCAGATAAAGAACCAAACATTAGTGGGACGCACATGGTAGTTCAGTTGTGGAATCACCCATTTGACATGAACTCTCATAAGCCTTTATTCTGTTTGTCTGCAGCACATGGCAACAATCAACATCACAAATGCCAAGCTGACATTCACCTATGAGCAGGTCTACAAGGTGGACTTTGATGCTGCCACTGTGACTAAAACTGTGGTAGCAGTTCTGATGTCTCTGTTTTTTGTGTATATAAACTCCATCATGCTTTTTGCTTTAGGGAGTAAGTCCATATTCCATGAAACACCCCGGTATATTCTGTTTGCTCACATGATTCTCAATGATTCTGTTCTCCTCCTGGTCACAACTGTAATGTATGCCATGTCTCTTGGGCTTGTCAATGTAGCCAGAGCCTTCTGCTCACTGTTAGTCTTGATCTCCACTTGTACTTTTCAGAATGCTCCTTTAACCCTGGCTCTGATGTCACTGGAGCGTTATGTGGCTATTTGCTTCCCTCTGAGGCACTGCACTATCGCCACACAGAAAAGCACAGGCATTGCTCTAGGAATCATCTGGTTCATCAGCTCACTGGATTTTGTGCCAGACATCATGTTTGACTTAGTGACTGATCCAAGCCAGTTACTTAAGATAACATTTTGCACGAGAGAGAAACTTTTTGTGGCCAAGTGGCAGGCTGATAAGACTCAAGGTTTTGATATTTTCTTTTTTGTGTCCGTGACTGTGATCATCCTTTTCACTTATGTCAGCATTATGATCACAGCTAGATCTATTTCATCTAATAAAGAATCTGCTACAAAAGCCCACAAGACTGTGCTGCTGCACCTCATTCAGCTAGGCCTGTGCCTCACCTCTTTTCTATTTGCCATCATAGAGAGAGCACTTTATATGATGAGCGGAAGCAATAGCTCTCTTTTCATACACTTGCGCTATGTGAATTTTCTCATCATCTTGATTCTGCCCCGCTGCCTGAGCCCGCTCATTTATGGTCTCAGAGATGATGCATTGCGACCCTTATTCAAATATTATTTTTGTTATAGAATTGAAAAAATAAAACCTGTAGTAAATGTGGTTTGATCAGACAGGCAAAAGTGTATGACTTTTAAACTAGTGACTGCATAGAAGATTTATCAGACTGCATAGAAGTAACAAGCTACTTAGAAAAGAACATTAACATGTTTTTGATATGTTAAAAGCTAGGTTTTCCCATATGCACATTATGTTCCCAAATATGGCATATCTCACTGACAGAATAATTCATGGTAACATTTCCAAATGTTGAAAAATGTTGGGGCAGCCATGGTCTAAAAGTTTGAAAAGTTGGTTTGGGACCAAAAGGTTCAATTCCCTCAGCCAGTGGGAATAATGTGTGGGTGGGGGGACTGAATGAACAGCGTTTTCTCTTCCCTCTGCATCCACGGCTGAAGTGCCTTCGCGCAAGGCACCTAAGCCCCAACTACTCAACTATCAGTGTCAAATTTCACAAGCATTAAACCTGTTGTGGCAGATAATTCAAGAAAATATGTTCCTTTTCCATGTGTATATATCTCTACATTACCATTTAAACAAAATGAAAGCTGTATGTTAAGAAAAGCAAGCAAAATAAGGCTCAAATTCAATTCAGTTAATTTTTTTACAATAGCTATTGTCACAAGGAAGCTTTATAGAAATCTGAGTGTAAATGGATTATGTCAAAGGCTAATTCATCTTTGCCCACTAAAGGAACGACTCTTTTTAATGATTTAATGATGTGTCCATTAGCAGTTAGTGACTTGCATATTACTGGAGAAGCTTTGCCAGTAGTTACTATTATACAGAGTTATCCAGATTTTAGCTATAATACTTCTGTATTCAATGTCAGTGTTTTTAAAATAGTTTGAGCTTGTTACACAAAACATGGTGCATGAATGTCAATGGAGACATATACTGCATGTACATTACAGTTCTCACCTTAATATTTACAAATATGTAAAAGTTTACCTATCTTTAATTTATGTTGCATATCAGAAATTAAAAATTATCATGTTTTTGACACACATACACACATATATATTTATCACTTAATTTGCACTTCCACAAGGAATAAAGATTGGTCTTGTAGAGGTTACAAAAGACCAGAAATGAATGTTTTTTTTCTGCTTGATGGGAGACTACCAGCCAAAGACTTCTGATCACTGTTTGTTTTGATCTCTACTTGTACTTTCCAGCATGCTCCTTTGATCCTGGTTCTGATGTTACTGGAGTGAAGTGTGGCTATCTGCTTCCTTCTGAGGCACTGCTCTGTTGCCAAAGCTTTCCAACATAAGTATGTGGGCACCTGAATATCTCACCCATATGTCTGCCTTCCCAAAAATGTTGAAACAAAGATGAAAGCACAGAATTGTGTAAAATGTCATGCATTCTGTAGCATTATGATTTCCCTTCACTAGAGCTATGGGATCCAAACCTGTACCAACATGACAGTGCCCCTGTGCACAAAATAGGTTCCATAAAGACCTGTTTTACCAAGGGTGGTGTGGTAGAACTTGAATTACCTGTAGGCAGCCATGAATTTTGCCCCAATGAACACCCTTCTGATGAACTCGAATGCTGACTGCAGGCCAGGTCTTCTTTCCTGCCATCAGTGACTAGCTTCACTAATGTTCTTGGAGCTATACGAGCAAATCACCACTGCAACATTCCAAAATCTAGTGAAAAGCCTTCCCACTTTAATTACCAGGTAGTTTGGAGTTTCTGGTTGATTGCAGTGAAAGAGCTGCAATGTAATGCTAAATAAAGAATTGGTTGTTTGAATACAGTACAGCATTTTCTTTACTCAAGAAACACTAATGCTGTGTTCGGAATATTCATTCATCCACTACATAGTCCATGATATAGTGAATTGTCCACTGTATAGTGAATAGTGATTTTTCAATCATAAATTTCATTTATTATATAATGCTCTAAAAATTTCATCGCAAGGCACACTAAAATGTAGTGTACAGAAGCTGTTCCCTACATTGGTTGACTTAGACCTTCATGCATCATGCATTCTTATGTTAGAAAGGCAGCACATTTATACTTTGGGCTTCCTCCAAAAGAGGTAGGAATACACTGAGGACTAAAAGTTAAAGAACTAATAGGAAAAGAAACTGGAGAAAGCCCTTGTTACCATGACAATGATAGGCAATGACCTTAGTAAAGTTACTGCTGCTTTGTATCATGAACGCTTCCCTGGTTCTTCCTGTGCAAACAATGGCCATTACCTCAGAGGGTTTTGGGGAAGTAACCCTCAGTTTATTTCTTCTATCACTACAAGAGGAGGACATCTGCACTAAAGTAAGAGAAATTAATTGATTTCACTTCTAGTAGTGTATGTCCATCAAATTTTGAAGATTAATATTCATGGCGGGGGCGGCACAGTGGTGTGGTGGTTAGCACTGTCGCCTCACAGCAAGAAGGTCCTGGGATTGGTCACCCAGGGTGAATTTATGTGTGGCGTTTGCGTGTTCTCCCTGTGCATGCGTGGGTTTCCTCCGGGTGCTCCAGTTTCATATGCAGATTAGGTCAATTAGCTACTCTAAATTGCCCATAGGTGTGAATGCGAGAGTGTATGGTTGTTTGTCTGTGTTGGCCCTGTGGTGAACTGGTGACCTGCCCAGGGTGTACCCTGCCTCTCGCCCGAAGTCTGCTGAGATTGGTACCAGCTTTCCCCCGCAACCCAGACGGATAAAGCGGTATAGAGGATGGATGGATGGAATATTCATGGCTGTGTGTGTGTGTGTGTGTGTGTGTGTGTGTGTGTGTGTGTGTGTGTGTGTGTGTGTGTGTGTGTGTATGTGTTTTTGTAAAATTGTGAGGACAAAATGTCAGATATAACTATCATTGTGTTAGTATTGAATTAAACATATATAAA
>JAQQZR010000011.1:6840047-6850645 GCA_030068235.1 Notoglanidium macrostoma | reverse complement strand
ATATTTTCGTCTCATTTGTTTGACTGGGTTCTCTTTATCTACTTTTAGGACTTGTGTGAAAATCTGATGATGTTTTCTTTATTGCACTGGAAGACTGTTGTGTCCCACAGTCACATGTGCCATGTACATACATTCCCCTCCAAAAGTATTGGAACAGTGACACTATTTTCAGACATTTGCTTCTGTACACTACCACAATGGACTAGAAAAGAAGCTCTCAATATGTGATTGATCTTTCCTTCATTTGCATCGATACCTCTTGAACTGCAAATTGAGAGTTTAATTAATTTGTCAAAAAAATAATGTGGAAACAGACCATAACCAGCCACAAATCTATTGTTGACTTGACTCCAAATTCCCCAAATCTCAATCTGATCAAGCATCTTTGGGATGATGTGCTGGACAAACAAATCTGATCCATAGAAACCTCACCTTGAAACTTAAAGGACTTAACGATCTGCTGTTAAAGTCTCAGTGCCAGATACAGAAAAAATCTGATCTGTGAGAAAGTGGCAGTGATTTGTAGAGGCTCAACTTGTGTTGATAGTGATAACTAAATACTTTATGGTTCTATTTTGTATCATATTATGTCAGGTAGTAATGATAACACCTTTGAGTTTGTGCTTATACTTCAGCAAATATTTCAGGTTTCAAGGACGGATCAATTTCACTTAATTTTGTAATACCTCTGTCTCTGTTCTGTACATATTTGAATGCCAACATGGTCAACACTTTTTGGAGAAAGCCTGTTTTTATAGAAACTCCATGCTACATTCTGTTTACCCTACTTTGCATGACAACAGAAGTAAAGTTGTATCCCTGCTTTCTGTGCAGCCCATCTGTCTCTGTCTGTTCTAATAGTAGAACATTTGCTGAATCAGCTTTTCTGGATCAGAATGAAGCAACCGCAAAGGGCAGTGGGAATGCTGACTTGGGAATGCTGACCCTTATATGCTGTGCACTTGCCATAACAATGCACAAAATGTTAAATAAATAAATAAAAATAGTTGTTTTGTTTACTGTGCTACAGATATTGTTATTTATATTACAGATAATAACCCTAATTTTTATCTATTTTTTGTCTCTTTTAAAAAGGTTTTATAATGTATATTAATGACATGGACAAGTTTTTCACAAAATATCCAATTGGTCTATAAAATACATAAATGAATGAAATCATCTAAAGAATGTATGATCTTCGCATTATGTTTACTATTAAAATTCTAAGATGTGTCATAATCTGTCCCTGGGGCTCACAGGGTGTCTATTATAAACATCAGCTCACATTAGTATTACTTTTTCAGAGCTGAGTTCAAATATAAAAGTGGAGTTCTGTAGCAGATGCAACAGATTAGTAATTCTGAAAAATCTGATACATGAGGATGTGATGGTGATTTGTAGGGACTCGTCCAGTATTGTCAGGGATATCTTTGAATATTGTATTTTATGTTTTGTGTTATATTATGTCATATACTAATTATAGCACAGCTGAGGTTTTGCTTATACACCAGCAAATATTCCAGGTTGTACTGACTGAGGGAAAAATCACAAAAGTTAGTTTTGCAATATTAATGTCACTGTTCTTTATCTATTTGAATGCCATCATGGTCTACACTCTTTGGAGCAAGCCTGTTTTTAAAGAGACTCCACGATATATTCTGTTTAACCACATGCTTCTTAATGACTCAATACAGCTCTTTGTTTCCTCTTTGCTGTATATTTTTGGTATGTCCTATGTCAAGTTATTCATGGCTGCTTGCGCTTTCATAGTTATTGTTTCAGGTACAACATTCCGTAACGCACCTTTAAACCTGGCTGTGATGTCTCTAGAGCGTTATGTGGCCATAAGCTTTCCTCTAAGACATGCTGAAATAGCTACCCAGAAAAGATCATATATTGCCATTGGAATTATTTGGTTTATTGGTATCATGTACGATATAATTGACTTGTTTTACAGTGCAGTGACAGACCCTACATTTTTAACTTCACAAAAGTTTTGCACAAGAGAAGGGCTCTTCATAAAAAAATGGCAAGTAGATCTTCATCAGGGCTTTAACATATTCTTTTTTGTGTCAGTGACTGTGATCATCCTTTTTACTTATGTCCGCATTTTGATCACAACTAGGTCTATTTCTTCAAATAAAGACTCTGCTTCAAAAGCCCACAAAACTGTGCTGCTGCACCTCATTCAGCTGGGCCTGTGCCTTACTTCCTTTCTCTTCAGCATTATAGAACGAGCTGCAGCAATGGCTGGTAGCAGCAGCCTCTTCATAGAACTGCGTTATTTAAACTATTTATTTGTGCTGATCTTGCCACGCTGCCTAAGCCCACTCATCTATGGACTGAGAGATGATGCGATACGACCCTTATTCATCTACTATTTTCGCTGTGCCAGAGGCAAATGCACGCCTACTGTCAATGTACACTGACTTAAGACCATTTTTTTTTCAGATGCTTTAACAATATTTAAACGATATTGTTGTAGAAACCCGTGAAAAAAATATAGTATGAATTGTTATGCACAGTTCAGAATTCCCACTACTAAATATAGGTGACAACACTTATCCATGTGTTTTGGTTAAAAACAAACACTGATTGCTTGAGGCTGAAATGAAGACCTATGTTCTCATAGGTGGACTGACCACCACCTCATTTGGTTTACAGTTAAAACTGTACACTGTTTAACCTTTTTAACTAAATTATGTCATTTTTACAGACGAACAGGGCCCGTATAGATATTTTTGTGCTTATTTAATGGCATACAAGCAACACATGAGCTTTTTATTTAAAAATTCACAATAAACATTCTGACATTCTGAAAGAATTAATTACTTAGTGCACTCAATTGATGATTATTGGGATTTATTGTTTTTATCCAAATGTATTTACTTGGCATCAAATGTTAGTTAAAGCATATTAACTGTAAAATTATGATGCCTGTGCCTTTACATATTTGCACCATGTTAAAGCTTTTAGGCTAAGAAATTGTTTTTCTTTGGAATATGTTCAAGTGAAAATCACTTTTGGCATTTGGATTTAATAATTTAATAATTATATGAAGCCTGGGAATGGAGTGTTTGTAGTGGGCATGAAATGTGAGATTATGAAGTCTTAGGCAAGAATTTGGGTACTCCTGGCCAGATTACATGTATTGTGTGTAAAATCTCTTCACAAGTGAAGGGAAGTAAACACAACCTCTGCAGTAAATGTTGGAAACAAAGTTAGTTTATTATCATTTGATAACCATTATAACAAAATAATGGTAATTGTGTCACAAACACAAGTGTACTATCACTGTACACTGTATTAGGGTCATTTATTCAGATGGTTAAGGATATTTGGATGCTTATTCAAAATAACATGTTTACATTTATTGATGTACAAAAACTCTTGGAGAAAATATAGTATAAATTGTTATGTGCAGTTACTTTGTTACTCCATGTATTTCAGTTAAAGTCAATGGGTACAGCTGTTCATTAAACAACACATATCGAATGCTTGTTAACAGATAGCAATCCCCACTATCTATATATAAAATAAAATAAAATACATATGCATTTAACAGGAAAAAGCTTAACTAAAAAACATTTCAAAAAACATTTCTACCTATACAAAACACAATTCATGGGCCTAAAAAGAGTGGTACAGGGGTTATTAAGCTTCAAATAGTAGCTTTTAATGTTTACTAGATGAAAGCCAAATGAAAGAAACACTTGTACATATAGTGTTTAGAACTTATATCCAGGTTTCATCTTAAAAATAACCTTTTCAAATTTGTGCTTCTTTAAAATAAAAGTCAGGGCTCTCCAGTCCTTCACCCTCTCCAGCCGCCAGCTCCAAAGACTGCTGAGAGAGAAAGCTCACACTTGGGGGAATTTCACTGACATGCTGCATTGTAACGTCTGCACTCCAGTGAATCTAGTGTGTACCCCTGCACGAATAATTTTAATTTCAGACTCTGTTGTGGTGTTTTTTTCAATAAAGTAGACTTTTTTTTGCACCTTTAATAATTTGTGCTCATCTCCTGTGTCATCCTCCCACTCCAAGGCTCACAACTGTAAGAAAACAAAAACGAGTTTACCACTTTCTTATTAATCTTTAATAGCAATAGGAGCCCAGGGCATCCTCATAGAGAAATGTTGTAATTGCCAGTTTCTGTTGAAGTGGCTGGAGTCACTGTGTTCCATCACTTTTTAGTATGAAATATTTGTAAGTATAACATATTAGGAATATATTGAATTTCAGTTGAATTATCACCGGGCGGTGTCATTGTAATTATGCCTGAGACTGCTAACTTATGCATGTTTCAGTAGCACACAGGGCTGGAAATATTTTGGTTCAAAATTGACCTATTCCTTAAACATTTCCTATCTTTATAGGATTAGAAACTCCTTGTGTCTTACACTGTACTCTAGCATATATTACTAATGGGCTTACAGCTGAACAAATAGAGAAATTTAAACAATTGCCTGGAACCCTGTCAGTCATGGGTTATTATTTTAAACATGTGTTCTTGGCTTAGTGAATCTGGAGGAGCAGCCTAGGGAGCAGCCTGTGTCCTGGGATCTGTCCCACACATTTCACTGCAAAAAACAAGCGTTGAATGGTCTGATTTGGGTCCATGGGTAAAAATGTGTCGATAAGTCATGGATTGGCATTTTGTTGTAAAAGCCACTAATGATTTATTTTACTCACATTCAATTAACATGCATTATCTGCAGACAATCTCACACATTCTGAGAGCATCAATTCATTGCTGCTGTTAGACAGCATGCCAAAGTGTCTATGGGTGCCTGGAAAAACTGAACTGGAAAATGTTGCAAGCTTTTCCACTTGAGATAACCCCAGAAAGAATCTATAAACCCTATCTGGCTCAATATCCACTATCCCATGAAGCATCCGCTTAAACCGGTGTTTGAGGATTTAATTGCATATGGTGCCCTCATAGAATGGAACAACTGTCCGGTGAATTCATCAATTCTACCTCTTAAAAAGCCAGATGGCAGCTGGCGATTTGTACAAGATCTAAGGTTAGTAAACTTCTCAATCCATCCTAGAACACCAATTGTTAGTAACATAATTGTATAATTCTTTTTGTAATTTTTTCAGATTCCCAGTGGTTTACTTTTATTGATTTAGTGAATGCATTCTTTTCTATTCCTGTGGACCAAGATTCTCAATATTGGTTTACTTTCACCTATACGGATAAAGACTATACATAGACTGTGATGCCTCAAGGATGTTGCAAATCTCCTAGTATTTTCTCTGAAGTATTGTTAAGCAATTTGTCTCACTTTCACCCTGATTATAATAAAGTCCTCATATGTTACATTGACTACCTACTTTTGTGTTGTCAGGAAAACAAGGCCAGGCAGGATGCCTATGCAGTTTATTTACTGACAGAGGTACATCAGTCAAATTCATCAGGTCATGGAACCCGGAAAACCAGGAAAACAGTCAGAATCACAAAAGGCTTGGCAAGAGTAGACGCACTAGGGAGCTAGACTAATGCTTTGTGAAGCAAACAATGAATTGAGAAGCTTAAAAGTGTTCTTGGTGTGTATGTGCATGTATATATATATATATATATATATATATATATATATGTGTGTGTGTGTGTGTGTGTGTGTGTGTAATTGGAAGCATCTGCTTACAATTAGAAATCAGGTGCCCCTGGACGCTGGAGGACGTCAGCCATATTGTCTGTATGCATATGCTGTTGGGAGTTGTAGTCCATTTCAGCGGATATGTCGGTGTCGGCCATATTGTCTCTACGCCGGTACCAGTATAGACATGACATTACCCCACACTTCTGGAGCAACTGACTTATGAGGATATCCTCTGGGACATGCAGCTGGCTGATTAGGGTGACATTCATGGAAGTCCTGGATGAGCAAGGGGTCTAATATGTCTCTTGCTAGAACCCAGCACTACTCCTCTGGGCCGTAGCCCTCCCAGTCAACCAGTTATTACAGTTTACCTTGAGTGCAAGATGTTCCATACTGTGTGAGCAGGCTGACCATCGATGTTTGGAGGGTCTTCAAGCAGAGTGTCTTATGCCAGAGGGCCAGAAGTGACTGCCTTTGTGAGATGTGGAATGATGGTGCAGTGTGAAATGTGACTGGAGTGCCTTGAATGGTCTGATGTATTGGGTGTTGGGTTTCCTGCAGCTGGGTACTCCCCTTAGGTCATGGGTTGAGAGCCACAGACAATCTCTGGGGCTGAACTGTGGGCCTTCGCTCCTATGCCAGACAGCGAACCGCTTCTGGGTAGTGGCCACTTGTTTGAGACACTGATGCGTGCGCTCCCACACCTGTTCACTGCATTTAAACCACTGGTCGACTGCAGGGGCTTCAATGGATGTGATGTTCCACGGGAAAAGTGGAGGTTGGAACCCAAGGATGCATTGGAATGGGGTGAGCTGAGTGGAGGAGTGACGAATGGAGTTCTGAGCATATCCCACCCCAGTGAGAAAGTGAGACAGGTCACCCTGGTTCTCAGAGCAGTTAGTCCTCAGAAAACACCCAATTTCCTGATTTGCTTTTTCCACCTGGCTGTTTGACTGAGGATGATAACCTGGACTGAAGCTCAAAGTCACACCTAGCTTTTCCATGAATCCAGCACAGACTTGCAAAGTAAACTGAGGTCCTCTATCACTGACAGTATCCTGTGGTATACCAAAGTAACGGAACACATGATTGAATAGCAACTTATCCAGTTTGAATGCTGTGGGTAACACCGGAAGGGGAATTAGCCTCAGAGTCTTGTAAGGTCTGTCTATAATGACAAGAATTACTGTGTTGACAGCTGATTCAGGTAGATCACTGATGAAGTTGACTGTGAGGTGAGACCATTGGTGCTGAGGTGTAGGAAGTAGCATAAGCTTGCCAGATGGGAAGGTATGAGGTACTTTGGTTTTAGCGCATGTGAAACATGATTCCATGCACTGGTTCATGTTTTGCTGCATGTTTGGCCACCAAAATTTCCCATTGAGGAGCTCAAGGGTTTTATGTGTGCCTGAATGACCTGAGGAAAGAGTGGTTTGAGCACACAGAAATGGGAAGGAACATAGGTGCATTCTGGAGGGCATGATGCTGGGATGTGGCATGGCCGAGTGTTCATTATTTCCGATTTGATAGAGATTACCCAGCTGGAGGAGAGTAGTATTGTGGTTGGTTCATTGCTGTTCTTTTCTGAATACATATGTGATGGTGAGTCTGCTTTGATGTTTTTGGATCCAGGGTGATAAGACAGACTGAATGAGAATCTGGCAAAGAAGAGGGCCCATCTGAATTGACATGGATTGAGATGATTTGTAATATGTAGATATTCAAGATTTTTTGGTCTGTGAGCACAATGAGTGGATGAAGAGCCCCTTCAAGCTAGTGCCTCCATTTTTCAAATGCCAGTTTCACATCGAGTAGCTCCCGGTTTCAAACATCATAATTTTGTTCTGCAGAGGAAAGCTTGCATGAGAAGAATGCCATGGGGTGAAGTTTGGGTTTGTCCCTGAAGTATTGAGATAATATTGTTCCTGCATGCATACACCTCTACAATGAACTGTTTTTCATGGTCAGAGTGTCTAGGAATGGGTGATGACCTGAAGGCTGGCTTTACTTTGGAGAAGGCTTCCATGGCAGACTGATTCCATTGTAGTTTCTTGGCTCCTTTCTTTAGAAGTGCTGTGAGAAGAGCTTCAATGATGCTGAAATCTTTTATGAAGTGGTGGTAGACATTTGTGAATCCAATAAAGTGTAGCTCCTAAACTGTTTGTGGAATGGACCAGTTCTTAATGGCATTGACCATACTGGTGTCCATGAGCATGTTCTCTTATCTGATTACATATCCAAGGAAAGTGATTGTGTTTATGTGAAATTTGCATTTCTCCCCTTTCACAGAGAGTTGATGTTTACGTACTTTGACCAGGACCTGTTTTACATGGTTAATATGTGTGCTGGGGAAAAGGAGTATATCAGGATGTTATCGATATAAGCGATGACAAATGAGCCAAGTATGTCATGTAGGACATTGTTAATGAGGCACTGGAATACTGATGGTGCACAGGATAGTCCACATGGCATGACTTGGTACTGGTAGTGTCCTGAGGTTGTACTGAATGCCGTTTTCCATTCATCACCAGCCCTAATCCACACCAAATAATAGGCATTGCGGAGATCAAACTTGGTGAAGATATGTGCCTCGTGAAGTTGTTCCAAAGCTGCTGGTACTAAGGAACGTGGATTAGGGTATTTGACCATGATGATGTTCAAACCCCAGTATTCAATGATTGGTCTCAGACCACCCCCTTTCTTCTCCATGTAGTAGAAGCCGGCAGAAGCGGGGGACGTGGATGGAACTATGTATTCTTCTTGAAGTGAATCTTGTATGTATTCCTCCATGGCTTGTTGTTCAGTGTATAGATTGTGCCATGACAGTGGGTAGATTCGGCCATGAGAAGGTATGGTCCCAGGGAGTAGGTCAATTGTACAGTCATAGGGTCAATGCAGAGGTAAGCCACTGGCTTTAGTCTTGGTTAACACATCAATGAACTCATGATATTCCTGAGGAATTTGTACTGGCGTTTGAGTTCCTGGGCTTTCCATGGATGTGGATGAGAGCTGCAGACATGGGCTAGCAAGGCAGTTTTGCTGATAGTGATCAGATCTTTCGCTGGGACCATGAAATTGTGAGGGTTTGAAATTGTTGAGGGTTGTGGAGGTGCAGCCAGGGAACAGAATAATAGGATGTCATGGGGTGTCTGTGATCAGGAATGAGAGAGATTCCTCATGTAGCCAGCTTTGTAGTCACAGATAGAGAACATAAATGGATAGTGCCCTCTTCGATGAGGCTGCCAGCGATGGTATGAATATGGGGCGGATTGTTCAGGTGGAGAAGAGGCAGGCATATTTTGAGGGCTGTAGGATGATCAATGAAATTCCCTGATGATCTGGAGTTGATCATGGCTGTAAGAAAGAACACCTTGTCTGAATGTATAATCTGCTCTGATATAACAAACCGAGGTAGAGAGACATAAGATGTTGTACTCACCGAAGGGGATTTGGATGAGGGGATAACCCCTTTGGTTTGTTTGGATCAATGAATAGTTCTGATGCACTTGAAGAGGGGATGATCAGGAGCAGTGCAATAGAAACATAACCCCTCTTTCTTTCCCTGTGTGTGTTCAGCTGGTGTCAGATTGGTATTACCTAGTTGCATGGGTTAAGGTTGCGAATCCTCCATGGATAGTGATCTTCTGGGTCGACGGTTGGTGAGTATGTTATCTAGACGAATGGCCAGGTCAATAAGAGTGTCCAGAGAAGACTCATTGTCTCTGCAGGCCATATCAATACGGATGCTTTCATGGAGTTCTTGATGAAATACTGCGTTAAGTGCAAAACCTGAGAGCATAATCTATGGCTCATTGTTGCCCCAGCCATACAGATAACAGTCTCTCACTGACCTCCTTTCCTTCAGAAGCATGGTTAAAGACATGCCAGAACTGACTGATAAAGCGTTTGTATGAGGCTGTCGTCTGAGCAACTGAAAGAGAGTATTGGATTTACCATTACCAATGCAAGAAAGCACCAAACGCACTGTGGAACATCATAAAATAACCATCCATCCATCCATTCATTATCTATACCGCTTTATCCATCTGGGTCACGGGGAAGCTGGAGCCAATCCCAGCATCCTCGGGCGGAGGCGGGGCATACCCTGGGCAGGTCACCAGTCCACCACAGGGCCAACGGCACAAAATAACAACAGATTTATTTAGCAAAATAACAACAGATTTACTGTATATATAAATTGCAATGTCAATAGTAACTCTCAGAGTGTCCAAGAACTAGATGTTAGCTAGTCTTTATCATGAATCGCTCCCTATTCATGCACTGCCTGCCGTGAAATCTTGGCCACGCGCGCAGCGTGCTCTTCATTTCCGTCGCTCTCTAGACGGAAGCACGCACTTCCGAAAGTAGACAGAGACTACAAGGACTACAGTTCCCATCAGCACCTGCTCCCAGCCACTAGGACTGCTAAGGGGGGACAGGTGCATCTCATTTGCACAGACAGATTACCCGTGTTTAAAAGGACTGCCTTTCGAACTTCAGATTCGCGAAGCATTTTGACTAGCCATAGTGTTGTCAGTTGAAGGTTATACCCGTGTTTGTTTTCATTGTGTTTTGACTGTTTTCTGTATTTGGATTACTGTTTCTGGATCACCTCTGATATTCTGTTTGCCAATGGCTCGACCCATTTCTGTCCTTGGATTACTCTTATTGCCTGCCTTTATTGCACCGATCCTGTGCTTGTGTCTAACCATGGCGCCAAGCCAGCAGCGCCATGACAATCTTTGAATACTCTCTGAATATCCTCAGAATAGAGATTTATTTTATTTGTAACAGTTGCAATCATTTGTGTGTTGGATATCTTAGTAGATGCGAGTGCAAATACTATTTGAAACCTCTATAGAATTCATTTGATTATATTTTGTATTTTTGTATTTTTATATTTTTATATGGCGGCGGCACGGTGGTGCAGTGGTTAGCACTGTTGCCTCACAGCAAGAAGGTCCTGGGTTCGATCCCCGGGTCACCCAG
>JAQQZR010000011.1:6796541-6808134 GCA_030068235.1 Notoglanidium macrostoma | reverse complement strand
GTTATCTATGTTCTGTTGTGAATAAAATATTGGCTCATGTGATTTGAAAGTCTTTTAGTTTTCATTTTATTCAACTTCAAAAAACGTCCCAACTTTTCTGGAATTCGGGTTGTACATATAAATAATATGTAAGTGCAAGTATGATAAATAGCACAATGTTCAATTAAATGATAAATGTACAAATATGACTGTGTTTCTAAGACAGCTGAGGTCCTTTAACATCTGTAGGGCTCTACTGTGCACCTACTACCAGACTGTGCTAGCCAGTGTATGTTCAACAAACTGATCACACTTCATCATAGAGGTGGAACTGGATACAATTCAGAAGGTGGCAGAGGTGAGAATGTTCTCAATAAAGAAACATAACATGCGCCCACTTCATGCTCTGGAGGTGGTCCAGCAGAGCACCTTGATCCCACCAAAGTACAAGCAAAACTCTACAGGAATCCTTTCTGCTAACTGCCATCAGACTGTTAAACACCCACAACTAATTACTGTGGTGTAAATATATATTTTTCTTTTTGCATGTACAATTCATATTATATAGTTTTTTTGTTATTGTAAATTATACATCGTATAGTGTGTATATGTGTATACATTGATCAGCCATAAGATTACAAACCACTGACAGGTGAAGCAAATAACATGATTATCTTATTACAATGTCACCTTACAAGGGGTGGGATATATTAGGTAGCAAGTGAACATCAGTTCTCAAAGTTGATGTATAAAGTTGGAAGCAGGAAAAACTGGCAAGTATAATCATTTAAGTGACTTTAACAAGGGCCAAATTGTGATGTTTGGATGACTGGGTCAGAGCATCTCCAAAACAGCAGGTCTTCTGGGGTGTTCCTTGTATGCAGTGATTGGTACCTATAAAGAGTGCTCCAAGGAAGTACAACCAGTGGACCAGTGGCAGGGTCATGGGCACCCAAGGTTCATTGATTCACATGGGGATCAAAAGCTAGATCATCTGGTCCAATCCCACAGAAGAGCTACTGTAACACAAATTGCTGAAAAAGTTAAAGTTATGATGGAAATGTCTCAGAACACATTGTGCAATGTAGCTTGCTGTGTATAGGGCTGCACAGGCCAAGTACACACATTCATGGCAAAAGTATTCCGTAGTGGCAGTGGCCTCTTTCAGCAGGATAATGCGCCATGCCACACTGCAAAAATGGTTCAGGAATGGAACATGAAAGAGAGTTCACGGTGTTAACATGGCCTCCAAATTCCCCAGATCACAATCCAATCTAGCATCTGTGGGATGTGCTGGACAAACAAGTCCGATCCATGGAGGCCCCACCTCACTACTTACATGATTTAAAGTTCTGCTGCTACCGTCTTGGTGCCAGATACTACAGCACACCTTCAGAGGTCTTGTGGAGTCCATGTATCAACAGGTCAAAGCTGTTTTGGCAGCACAAGGGAGACCTACACAATATTAGGCAAGTGGTTTTATGTCATGGATGAAATGGTGTATATACAGTACCAGTGAAAACTTTGGACACATCTTTTAATTCAGTTTTCCTTTATTTTAATTCCTTAAAAGACATTTCATGTCTTAAAGTAATGATGGACTGTCTTTTCTTTTTACTTAGATGAGTGGTTCTTTAAATAATTATGGATTACTACAGTTGTCAAGTAGGGTTATTTACTGTACACCAACACTACCTCAACAGAACACAACTGATGGTCTAAACACATTACGAAGACAAGACATTCCACTAATTAACTTCTGACAAGGTACATCCGTTTAATGAAAAGAATTCCAGGTGACTACTTCATGAAGCGGTTAAGATAATGCCAATCATATGCAAAGATGTCATCAAGGTGAACTCTGCCTACTTTGAAAATTCAAAAATATGAAAGATATTTAGTTTTTTTAACACTTTTTTTTGTGCTGCATAATTCCACAGATGTTCCATGTGTTCATAGTTTCATAGTTTTGATGTCTTCAGGATTGTTCTACAATGTAGAAAATAGTCTAAATAAAGAAAAACATATGAATGTGTAGGTGGTCCAAACTTTTTACTGGCACTGTATTTATATATGTGAGAAATATTTTATACATTATATTTATATTACAGCAAGAAGGCTGTGGGTTTAAATCTCATGGCCAACGGGAGCCTTTCTGTGTGTAGTTTGCATGTTCTCCTTTCATGGGTTTCCTCCCACAACCCAAAGACATTAATATTAGGTCAACTGACTACTCTAAATTGTCCATAGGTGTGTGAATGGCTGTTTGTACATCCTGTCCAGGGTGTACCCTGCTTCTCGTCAAAGTCACTCGGATTGGCTTCAGCTTCCTGCATCCCTGACAGATAAGCATTATAGATCATGTTTAGTATTTTTGTGTTTCTGAGAGCTGTTTCACCATATACAATTTTAAATGTCAGAAGAAACAAATCTGAAAGACATGTCTGAGGCCTGATGTCTCTCCAAGTTTCTTTAATAGATGTTTATCACACTGATGACCTCAATGTATTTTCAGAGCAAGATTACTGTGTATTTTCTGAAATGAAATCAAATAAATATGGCAAATAGAGCACCTTAATATGGATCATGGATGTAAATCTGTGGGAACTACATTCAGTAAAAGCCTCTTTCCTTGAAGCACATGCTCCAAACACATAGAAAACTTAAACTTAATCATAAAAAACAAACAAACAAAAAAAAAATTCACAGTTCAGCAAATAAAAAAAAACCCGAAATCTCTAGAACAAACTCTGCCACAGCAGAACCCTTTTCCCTTTTAACATGTGACTGAACAGGAAGGATCCTCCTGGAGCACCCTCAGCATCAACACCGCTATTAAATTTCCAGAGGGTCAAATCAAATCAAAACTCAGTAACAAAAGGAAAGGAAAAAAATCACCACACACAATCAGACCAGTGAAGCTACAGTAAAAGAAAAAAAGCATAATTTAGCAAAAAACCATAATGCAAACAGCTGGTTGTTGAGGTGGAAAGCATGCTTAATTACCCTCCAGACATCAGGGTCATCTGCAGCATCCCATCCACATACCCACACCGCACCACAGTGCGCACTAAAGGTTCAATGCAAAACAACCGCACAGTAAACCATCGAACAACCTAAAAACAATCATTGTGTGATTTCAAAAATGAAATTAAAAACTGGTATCTAAAAAAGGAGGGCACAGAGGGACAGTAAAAACAGTGCATGGAGAAATGTGTGCATGTTTCCCCTCAGTGCATCCAAGGGTGAGACTTTAGCAAGCAGGGACTAAGCATTACTTCTTCCAGATGGTGTAGAACATCCACCTGAGGCAACATTATTAAGGAACACTTCTAATAAATATGAAGAAAATATGAAGCTATAACTAAAACACGTAGTACAGGGTTGTAGGGCTAGCTCTGTAGGACGTAATTTATGGGGGTTTTTTTTAGGTGTCAATTTTAACACTTATTTTATAGTGTACATTACAGTCCTATATTTATTCAAATATCCCTAGTCAAATTATCTTCTAAATGCTAAATCTAAACAGAATGTTATTTAAAATGCCGTTTAATTGTTTCACATGTGATGTGATGTGCCGTCACGCCCCACAGGGTCACTCACTCAACTGCACCATATCTAATACCATACATTGTGTGTTTGGGGAGGTCAGAAGTTAATGGCAAAGGATACAGCTCTAAATAAGAGGGAACACACACTACTTCTTTGGAGAAATCCACCTTGCATGAAAGCCTTCTCAGCAACCCCTCATACTCACCAAGTGCCTCAGTGAGATTCACACAGTTTCCCTGTAAGAAGAGCATCATCTCAAATAAGCAATGTATGGAAAAAACATTGATTTCATGATTCTCTTTTTATAGATTCTGTAACAGTGCACAAACTCAATCAAACTTTTATATCAGTTTAACCATTTTCATTGTTTACAAGTATCATGGGGTTATATGGAAGCAAGGGCTGTAGAAATTGGAAAAAAAAATGGATCACATCTTGGCATCCTGAATCATGATCAAATTGAATCCTGAGATCCCTAGTATAAACCCTACTAACAGATGTCATTAACTTCAACTTCTGAGCCACGTGCTCACCTGGGAGAAGTACTTGCCACTAGGTCGTAGAACTTTGATTGATAGATCAAGAATGAGCCTCAAGAACTCCCACATTGACTCTGCAAAATTGCAGATTTTCATAAGTTAACCAGCTGTTTAATTTTTTTGTTTTATTACAGTTTAGAAAGCTCTGAGAATCTTTTAGCATTTAGTCTGAACTAGGTTTGCACAAAGGCATAAATAGGAACACGAACCCTCCTCAGGTGCTGTAGAAATGGGGATTGCGGTTAGATCATTGATGACATAATCAAACATCCTTCCCTCTTCTACAAACTTTTTAAGTATTGGAACACAATCCTCTACCAAAACCTGTGAATAATAGAGAGATAAAAGAAGAAATGAAGGCAGTTACATGTGTAACCTTTGGTAAAAGATAAAACCTATAGGAAGACATATAACCTTTATTAACAGACATTACCTATAAACTTAAGATGATGATAGATAGATAGATAGACAGACAGATAGATATTTAAAGGGTAATGTAATTTATAAAGTGTAACTAATGTAGTGTAATGCAACATATTCCTTTCTTATTATACAGAAACATCGTACATTCCTAAGATATCTTGTTGAACTCACTATTCTATAAACATAGAGTACCAGTCAAATGTTTGAACACACCTTCTAATTAAATGTTTTTTCCTTTATTTTTACTCCTCAAAAACACTTCACGTCTTAAAGTAATGAGGGTCTGTCACTTCTCTTTACTTAATTTAGAGGTTCTTGACAAAATGCATTACTACAGTTGTTGTATAGAGCTATATGTTTATTATTTACTATTTCCTGTTTGATGATCTCAAACATATAAAGAAGGCAAGAAATTCCACTAATTAATTTGTGACAAGACCTGTTACCTGAAAATCATACCAGGTGACTACCGCATGAAGCTGGATAAGATAATGCCAATAGTGGGCAAAGTTGTCATCAGGTAAACACTGGCTACTTTGAAGAATCTAAAATATGAAGCAAATTTGTTTAACACTTTCATAGTTTTGGTATCTTCAATATTGTACTACAATATATAAAAACCTATGAATGACTAGGTGTGACCAACCATTTGACTGGTACTGCATCTTGTGGCCTTACTTCATAACAGTCCCCTTTCAAGTTATCCAGAACATTCCCACAAGTCTTCCTCATGTGCCTCCGACATGCGTCAATCACCATCTGGTCAATGTGAAGGCATCATTAAGGAAATAACATTGTGCACCTCTTAACTGCACTTCATTGCAGCATCATGATGTGTGAATTATGGAATGAAAATGTAAAAACATTCAAGGATATCCAGTACAGTGTTGTTTAACGCCTAATGGCTATGCAGCCTCACCATCAGAGAGAAGCAGGTGCTCCACCCCTCCGAGTAAACGCCGCAGCGAGGGCAATTCAGGACAACCATCATCCCTGCTTCCAACAGGTGGAGCATGCAGACAAGCCGGCTGAAACGAAGGCAGAGCTGCAAAACCTGGCATGGCTGGTGGCCACTGATCACCTCAATTCCAGGAAGTGGCGGAGAGTTAAAAGGCACAACCCATCTTGGCTCTGTTGTATACATGCAGCGCCAGCAGCCTGGTACGGCCCTCCACGCTACCGTTAACCTCTCGCCCTATGGGCCAACTCCGGATCACCTGTGTGCACAGAGATGTGCGCAAGGTCCTGGCTGCAGAGATCCGCCTGGGGAATCAACAAGGTGAGAGTGACTGAGGGTCTAATTGAAACTCTCCCTGTACCTCTCTTTATAGGCAGAGATTGGCCTGATCTCCAAGATCTGTTGAGAGTGGGAAAGTCCCATTGGGAGAGAACCTGCCGGAGGAACCACGGACCAGTCCGCCGGAGGTCCACAACAGTGTCTACTGCAATCCTCCTAGCGGAGGACAAGACTGCTACTGCCGAGGAAGGAGCAGAATGGGAGTTCCCCTTCAGTATTAACCCTCTCGTGTGTGTGAGCACACAGGTAGCCTGCGAGGGGAACTTTGGGAAGTAACAGAGGGAGGACAAGAGGCTAAAAAACTGTTGAGGCCAGGTGCTACAGGAGACCGACAGCCATGGTCCAAAGCATCCACAATTGGTGACATTCTTCCATATTAACAATGGACTCCTGTACTATCACTATCACCGTCAGCGCCAAGGGCAACCGTGCGACCTGCTGGTCGTCCAGAGGACGAAAACTCAAGCCGTCATGCACCTGGCCCACTCCCATCTGCTGGGCGAACACCTGGTACCCTGCAGCATGCTGGATAAGGTATGGGACTGGTACCACTGACAATGTCAGCAATGCGCAATGTCAGTGAACCTCCCCTTATAAACCGGCACCCGCACCGCTCAACCCACTACCCATCATCGGGGTTCCCTTTGAGCGGGTGGGTATGGACCTGGTAGGGTCACTGCCAAACTCTGCCTGGGGCCATAAGTACATCCTCGTCACCTTAGATTATTCCACGCAATATCCCGAGGCTGTCCCTCTTTGAAAGGCTACCTCCGACATCACCACTAGAGAGTTAACCCTGATATTCAGCGGTGTTGGAATTCCCAAGTACATCCTGACGAACCAAGGCACTCCGTTCATCTCCAAGCTAATGAAGGATCTATGTCGGCTGCTGCGGGTGCACCATCTGAACACATCGGTATATCACCCCCAAACCGATGGCCTGGTAGAGAGGTTTATAAAACCCTGAAGCGCTTCTTACGCCGGATCCTTGAAGAGGAAGGCCGAAACTGGGACTTGCTCCTCCCCCACATGTTGTTCGCTGTCTGCGAAACACCACAGGCCTCAACAGGGTTCACTCCATTTGAGCTGCTGTTTGGACGGCAGCCCCGTGGCCTGCTCGACGTTGCCAAGGAGCCTGGTAAGCACAGCCATCGCCTTTCTGCTATGTGGTGGAATATGTACAGGACATGCAAACCGAAGACGGCGATCAGCACCCCGTCGGACATTGTCAGTACTGGGTCCTCCCTTTCGGTCTCCACACAGCTCCAGCTCATGCATATTATCCTCTGGCCCCACCAGAGCTTCGCTGCCATTTACCTCAATGACCTTGTCATTCACTCGTACACAGGGAAGACCGCATATACCACCTGCTATGAGTCCTCGAAGAGCTAGGAAAGGCTGGGCTCACAGCAAACCCCAGAAAATGCCATCAGAGGTTGACGGAGGCACTGTACCGGTGCTTAAGGATCGGCAGGGGTCTGTTAAAACCCCAGGAATGGAATGTGGAAGCAGTGTGGCAGTTCCCAAGATCCACCACAAAGAAAGAATGCCTTCTTGGGGCTGGCTGGGTAATCCCGCCGCTTTGTGTCCAACTTCACCTCTTTAGCTGCCCACTCTTTCAGATCTCACCAGGAGACCAAGTGCGTTCACTGGAAACTGGAGGCCGAGAACACGTTCCAGGAGCTGAAGATGGCGTTAACCAACAAACCAGTACTCAGGAACCCGGACTTTGACAAAGGTTTCCTGGTGCAGACTGATGCGTCGGAAACAGGCATCGGCACCGTGCTGGCACAAGAGTTTGACGGAGAGGAGCATCCGATCGTCTACATCAGCAGGAAGCTCTCCCTGCCCGAGCAGCACTATGCAACCATTGAGCGGGAAGCCCTCGCCATCAAATGGGCCATCGAGGAACTTCAGTACTATCTAGCGGAATGGCCCTTCACAATCATCAAAGACTACGCGCCTCTCCAGTGGCTGGTCCGCAGCAGGGATACCAAAAGTAAGATCACATGCTGGTTCCATGCTGCAAGGCTTCTCCTTCAAGGTGCTGCAACGGCCCGGGGCCACGCAAATGCAGATGCCCTTTCTCGTCATTACTCTGAGGAGCTGGAGCGAAGGGGGGCCCATGTGACTATGCAGCCTCGACATCAGAGAAGCAGCACAAGCAAGCACTGTTTTCACCGTATTGTAAATAAACCTCAAGTTTGTGCATTAAATTCTGTCTCCGACTGTGTGTGTGTCACTTCCTTGTTTCCCATTCACGCTGGTCACATAAATTATTTTGATAGTGATAATGTCTTCATTATTATTCTAAAACAGTAGAAAATTAAGAAAATCATTCTGTGAGCAGGTGTGTCCATGTTTGATTTGATTTACAAATTTAACAATGAAGAGGAGGCAGACTAAGCCCCTTTTTCAGCTTAATCATTCCAATATGGTTCTTTCAACTTCTACTATAGCAGCAGTAGTAACCTAATATAAAACAAATGCCTGGTACATTAAAGCTGCTTAAAAACAAAGCCGCATAAACTAATTTTTTATCCAATGAGGAATTCAGCATGCGAGTGACTAATTGTCCAGAATTCTTAAAAAAAGAAAAGTCTAAAGGATATTTCCAACATGGTGATCATCTTTGGTTTGAGCTTGACTGCTTCACAAAGGATGCCTCCGTCTCCTCCACCCAGGATCAAAATCTCCTTCCCAGCATAGTGCTCCCTTCCATTGCCCATGATGGCCTGTGTGTAGGGCAAATCACTTTCTGCTAAATCTATGAAGAATTTATACACAAACATGTCCAAAGCTTCATAAATGTCTGGTCAAAAAGTCATTATAAAAGCTGCAAAAACAGTGTGGCATGTGCAACGTACTAACGTCCCCGTTGAGGATGAGGATATTGCCAAACTGTTGTGAGTGCAGGATTTTGATGTTCTGGTAAGCAGAGTCCTCATCAAAAACAACTTCATCGATATCGTACTCTACGAGCCTGCCATCAGCTGTCGGCCAGTACCTGTCCACCTCTCCCCCTCGCTGCAGTGCAGGGAGCCTGGCATTGAACACACACACACACACACACTTTGTATGATTATCAAGATTATCACGGATATAAATAGAAACGTCTTCTCCATATATGTGACAGCAGGCAATAATAGCAGACAGCTCTCCTTGTAGGCAACCCTACCAGCTGTAAGTATGTGACCTGATGACCAGTCTGTGGTCTGGACCAGTCTCAGTTGCTCTATATACAACCCGAATTCCAGAAAAGTTGGGACATTCTTTAAATTTGAATGAAAAATTAAAACTGAAAGGCTTTCAAATCACATGAGCCAATATTTTATTCACAACAGAACATAGATAACATAACATATGTTTAAACAGATAAATTTTACAATTTATGCACAAAATGAGCTCATTTCAAATTTGATGCTTGTTTGAAGCAGTTTGAAGACGTCTGGGCATCGAAGTTATGAGCTTTGGTGTTGGAATTTGGTCCCATTCTTGCCTGATATAGGTTTCCAACTGCTGAAGAGTCCGTGGTCATCTTTGACGTATTTTTCGTTTAATGATGCGCCAAATGTTCTCTATAGGTGAAAGATCTGGACTGCACGCAGGCCAAATCAGCACCCGGACTTCTCCGACGAAACCATGCTGTTATAATGGCTGCAGTATGTGGTTTTGCATTGTCCTGCTGAAATACACAAGGCCTTCCTGAAATAGACGTCATCTGGAGGGGAGCATATGTTGCTCTAAAACCTTTATATACCTTTCAGCATTCATTGTTCCTTCCAAAACATGCAAGCTGCCCATACCGTATGCACTTATGCCATCAGAGATGCTTGCCTCTGAACTGAACGCTCAGAACACGCTGGAAGGTCTCCCTCCTCTTTAGCCCGGAAGACACGGCGTCCGTGATTACCAACAAGAATGTCAAATTTGGATTCGTCTGACCATAGAACACTTTCCCACTTTGATACAGTCCATTTCCAATGAGTCTTGGCCCACAGGACATGATGGCACTTCTGGACCATGTTCAAATATGGCTTCCTTTTTGGCATGATAGAGCTTTAGTTGGCATCTGCAGATGGCACAGCGGATTGTGTTTACCGACAGTGGTTTCTGGAAGTATTCCTGGGCCCATTTAGTAATGTCAATGACACAATCATTCCGATGATTGATGCCCGTGGTCTTCGGGCCTTCAGACGACACTGCATCCAATAAAGGTCTTCGGCCTTGTCCCTTACACACATAGATATCTCCAGCTTCTCTGAATCTTTTGATGTTATGCACTGTAGATATGAGATTTTCAAAGCCTTTTCAATTTGACATTGAGAAATTGTTTTTAAAGTATTCCACAACCTTTTTACACACTCTTTCACAGATTGGAAAGCTGTGAAATTATTTTTTTCACAGCTTTACTTCCCATCTTTACTTCTGAGAGACTCTTCCTCTGTAAGACTTCCCTTTTATAGCTAATCATGTTACAGACCTGATATCAATTAACTTAATTAGTTGCTAGATGTTCTCCCAGCTGAATCTTTTTAAACTTTCTTGCTTTTTCATCCATTTGTTGCCCCCGTGCCAACTATTTTGAGACCTGTAGCAGGCATCAAATTTGAAATGTACTCATTTAGTGGATAAAGGTGTACAATTTCCCAGTTTGAACATTTGTCATGTTATCTATGTTCTGTTGTGAATAAAATATTGGCTCATGTGATTTGAAAGTCTTTTAGTTTTCGTTTTATTCAACTTTAAAGAACGTCCTAACTTTTCTAGAATTCGGGTTGTATAAAGACCAATTGTCTACATTTGTAGCCGAGCTCTGCAATGTTGTTCAGTTGGTACTTGATAACCTTTGGCATGAAGGCTTCCTCAAGGCTATAGTCAAATGTAGTCTACCTGTTGGACAAATATGTGTCTGAAGCCTTCATTTACATCAGCAACATCTGGTGTTTTCACAGAGAAATATGAAAAGTCATTGATTAGATCATTGTTAGATGTTTAACAGCAGGTTTGACACAAGAATGCTGGTACATTTTGATACAGAAAGAGTTAAGGTCCTCTGTGACATGCTATGTGCAGTCCTTTGAAAGTAAGAGCCATGAAGAATGTGGGGTAAAAGTTCAATAACCTGTTCTGTAGTATGGTGAAAACAATGAGGAGGCTGAGTGACAGAAGTCCAGATTGAGAGATTAAGTCTGGTGTTGAACACTGAGAGATGTTAGATAACTCACTCAGTCCTCTCTATTTATGAAGGACTTGCATTCTAGATTTCACTACAGAGCTCAAAATGTCCTTATTGAGTGTAGCATTCATAAAGAATGAATGAGACAGAATGTTCAGCATGGGAAAGACATACCAGTTTCCAAATTCTATTCAGTGCTTCAAGTCCACCTTCCCACTCTGGTGAAAAATTATGTCTTGGGTAATGTGTGCGCTCAATTCAAAGCATTTACACACTAAACCTCTTGTAGTGCAATTCCTTTACTTTAGTGCATTCTATTGAATATGGACATTGAAAAACAGATGTTGTATTTTAAGTAGCTTCCAGCTTCATGATAAGGGGTAGAGGGCAACTGTCAATCACATCTAGCCAGGATGTAAAATCAGCAAAGATGGCATTCACTTGCTCCTTAAATTGCATTTGGTGGTTTTAACGTTCAGACCTGACCATTTTAAAAATAAATCTGTCCTGGTAAGCATATTTTGAAATAACACTCTCCCCACTGGAGGCTGTTACACACACACACACACACACACACACACACACACACACACACACACACACACACACACACACACACACACA
>JAQQZR010000011.1:6754211-6774231 GCA_030068235.1 Notoglanidium macrostoma | reverse complement strand
ACAACTGTAGTAATCCATATTATGTCAACAACCGCTCAACTAAGTAAAGAGAAACAACAGTCCATCATTACTTTAAGTCATGAAGTGTCTTTTAAGTAATAAAAATAAAGAAAAAACATTGAATTAGATGGTGTGTCCAAACTTTTGACTGGTAGTGCATATATATAAAATGGTTCAGGAAATTTCATCCCTGCTAGATATTCCACGGTCAACTGTAAGTGGTGGTATTACTGGCAAATGGAATTATTTAGGAACAACAGCAACTCAGCCATGAAGTGGAAGTCCACGTAAAGTCACAGAGCAGGGTCAACGACTACTAAGGTCCATGGTGCGTAAAGGTCACCAATGTTCTCCTGATTCCATAGTTGAAGAGTTCCAATCTTCCACTGGCAAATCTTAACTTTACTTAATGTAAGCACTAAAACTGTGCAGCAGGAGCTTCATGAAATGGATTTCCATGGCCAAGCTGCTGTATGCAAGCCTCACATCACCAAGTCCAATACCAAGCATCAAGGATGCCAAGGATGGAGTGGTGTAAAGCACACCGCCACTGGACTGTGTAGCAGTGGAAACGTTCTATGGAGTCACGAATAACGTTTCTCTATTTGACAGTCAGTTGGGCGAGTCTGGGTTTGATAGATGCCGGGAGAACGTTACCTGCCTGACTGAATTGTGAAAGCCTTTGAAAGGAATGTGAAAGCTTTTATAGCTGCAAACAAAAGACCAACTCCATATTAAAGTCTATGTATTTGAATGCAATATCATTATAGTCCCTGCTGGTGTAATGGTCAGGTGTCCCAATACTTTTGTCCATATAGTGTATATCATTTATATTTTCAAAAATATTATACAAGTTAATATAGTTGCAGAGTATAAATTCATCCTAAATTTATAATAACATCCTTTGTGTTTCTTAAATTCCTACAGCGAAATTAATTTGACTGTGCAGACAGGTCAAGGGATAGAATTTATTATTTGCATTTTTCTTTCAATAAATACCTAAAAATCTCGCTGAAAAATCTGAGTTAATGTTAAACATGTGACATGAAATGATTATTGTATCAGGAAATATAAGAGCAAATCATGTTCATTAAAAAAAAAAAAAAAAATTCTGGCCACAGAACACCAGTTTATCAGTTTAAGGTAAGAGGGTGGGGTATGTAGTGTTGGCAGTGTTTTCAGTTTACCTATTCAATGTATCTGAATTTCATGGAGGGAGTAAAAGTGTAGATACCTCTGTGCCTTTCTCCGTTATCTAAATCTTTTGAAGGGGCACCCCAACAAGCAATGTATTATTATATGCAGAAAAAAATATCAACTGAAATAATTATTGGTGTCCTAGAGCTTTTTGTATGAGTCCTTTTGAAAGTGGACTCAAATAAATTTTTATGTATCAAAATGGAAATACAGTACACCTGTCCAATCAAATGCTCTCCAGAATGCATATGTCCCGCTCCCATAAAAAAACTGATGGTATTTCTTTAGAATTGCAGATAGTTAGCATCAAACATGGGTTGTTTGTCAAGTTTCAATCCTGCAGCATAAGAGTTTATGTTTGTATGTACACTTGTCCTGCCTCCAACATTTCAGCTCAAACATGTATGACCTCACTAAACTGGCCATGATGGTCTACACAATACAATGCTACACAGCAAATGTGTGTATGATACAGTATTTGGAGAAATTGAGGCATGTTTTGTGTGTGTGTGTGTGTGTGTGTGTGTGTGTATGTGTGTGTCTAGAAAGGTAGTTTATAGATACAGTATTATTTAATTGCTTCATGAGGCTAAAAGCCTCATGTCCTCATCATTGCAGAGGAGATAGAAAAGACTGCCGCCTGGTGCAAATCTGAGAAACCTTTATTCTAGAATAGGATGCAATAATACAGTACAATATCTTACATTACTGATTATTGGCATATGTCTAGATATCCTGCTACAACCTGCATAAATCTCACTACCCAAACCCAATATTTGCATTACCTTAAATGTGTTCTGAAGTATGCGCAGGCGGTGCAGCTTTTCATTAAGCAAAGAGTCGTTACCACGACGGACAAACGAGCGCTTGTACTCCAGACGATTGGTGGGCATGTGCTCATTCACTGGGGACAGATTGGCCCTCTCTAGTGCTCGATACAGGTCACACAGAGAATCAGCTTGATGTCTGCGTTCCCGCTCCATACCTGCAGGTGGCACCACAGAGCAAGACTAATGAGCCATGACTTCGTAGAGACAATTCTAAGAACTATCTCACTACCTGTAGCTACCACTGAGGGGCAGTATCACTTCCCTCAGCAGCAATTCTTAAATCATACACCACAGCAAAAATGCAAAATGCTTACATAAATCATTGTTCGTTCACGCAGTAAAAATATGATCCACCCTGGCATGCCGTTACAAATTTGAGGTGATGAATAGTGCTACTAGACTATCTTCTAAATCTTCTGAATTTGCTGTTTAGAGAGGTTTGAGAAAGTCAGCAAGATAGAGATAGAAAGAGAGAGTCACAACCTTGGAGGGGTCATGAGGAGACATTAACACTGACTGAAAGTTTTTTTCTCATGTGCTCTGGGGCACAGTGTCTTCTCTGATAATATCTGTGTGTGGGGGGGGGGGTTTGTTATGGTGTGGCATGGTGTGGCAATATAAGCATGCAGACAAGTGGGTTAGTGTGGATAATATGGTTATGTAGGGATGTCATAAAGACTAACATTGATGTAAGGCCGTAAGGATATACAGTATAATCATAAGTTGTCTCATACGACTAATTAACATTTGAGAGGAATATACAGGCTCTTCCAATTCAGTTGGAAAGTACAAATACCCCATATATTCATAGCACAAACAAAAACACATCAGCAAAGTGAATCAGAATATGTCGAATCTGATCCGATACTGATCCAGCAGGCCAAGACCAAAAATTAGATCATATACTCCTCCTCTAAGGGATGATTAAGATTAAAACTAGTTGCTTGTACAAGTACAGCAGGTGGCGGCATGGAATAGCAGGAGTCTGCAGCAGGAGGATGGTGTTTGGGGGAAGAGCTACAGATGTAAATTGCTAACATGGAACACCTGTTATGCCCCAGATAGTAAAGTTATCTCTATTTCTTTCTGTCTCTCCCTTGAGCCTTGAGCTAAGATTGTGTTTATGTGGCTGTGAGTGGAGCAAAGCAAAAAATGATGAGCAAGCTGGAAAGCTGCCAAGTTATTTGTGCTGTTTTGCATTATTAACAGCCTATCATGTCACAGACATGAGCCTAAGGGTACTCTAACAACTGTTGAGTCTACATCAGAGTGAAATGTATATGCTTGTTTCACTTGCTTCCCACTTTGCATAATTCAGTGAACCTATAAGCAAAAAATGAAATTTTTTGGGGTGTGAAGAGAAGAAAAATTGTACTCATAATTCAGTCACTGAAAAAGATAAACAAATTTTTGTCAAGTGTGTGTAGAAATCACAAAAATCACCCAAGCACAAAGAACATGAATCTGATGCTAAGTAAATGATTATATAATTATACTAATAGCTAGTTTAAAATGGATTGAGTGTGGATTGTTTGAAAGCACGCTAAATAAAAAGCTCACATGTGATTTTTACCTTGGGTTTTCTCTGTTACTGAGCTGTATACTGCATCGTTACAAGATTCTCTCTTTTCCTCAGTTATATGATTAGATTAATCCATCATCAGAGCCAGACATGTGTCATTGTAATGCTAACACATTTATAATAAGATGCCTGGCAAAGAGTTGAGTGGTGCGTGGTTGCTGAGCACTGAAGGCTCTGGGAAATAACAGGTGAGCTTTTTCTTATTTGTTTTTCTTATCTGATGCAGGCGTAAGGGGTGGTTATTATAGGCAGGACGCAAGTGTGGATGCTCAGTATGATATTTATCTGAGCAATTCTCAAAATCCTAAACAGTGTCTGTGGGTGTGGTCAATATACCTAAACAGAAAATAGAGGAAGCAGGCAAAGATCAACTGTGTATGCATATATATATATATATATATATATATATGTTTATATTCACTCATTTTCTTTACCACTTATTCCTTGCAGGTCGTCGGAAAGCCAATCCCAGCTGCCACCATGGGAACCACAATCCAAAGGGGCAAACATTTTTGAGCATTTATTTCAAAGGTCATTTCTGTGCAAATACCAATTCCTAATGCATAAAAACCAAAGACACTCCCCCAATGATGCTTATAACCTCCCCCCACATAAAATATTAAATTAATATACTATCAAATATGTCACATTGTTAGAATATTATGCATTTGCATTTGAAAATTTCACATTTTTAAAATATGAACTTTTAAAGAGATGTAATGGCCAAATGAAGACTAACCAGGACTGACCAAAAATTGACCAACAACAACGTCTTTCTAGTTGCCAGTTTAAGTCAGGCAAGACTGGCTCAGTGATGTGCTCATGGAGAGTCTTCCCTCCTACACATTTCAGATTATTACCTGCATCTCTGGTGTACACCTGGCCCAGCTGGTGCTGCTGCACATCCCTGTGTCCTGATGCCCCTGCTGTGGCTGCCAAGATAGCATGCAGGCCACTGTCACGTGGCAGTGTAAAGCTGCGGTGCTTAACTTCCCTTCCTATCCGGGTTGTGGGAGGTAGTTGGCTGGGTGTCAGTGGGGTGTGGCGTTCGGGCAATTGGCATCGTTGAGGTGGCAGTGTGGCCTGGTGTCGAAGTTCCACAGGCATAGCTCCATTGGGCTCTAGGAACACGGCATCCTCCAGAGGCAGAGACTGCAAAAAGTGTATACCTGAACTGGTGAGTGGCGTCTCAATCAGGTCCTGCCATGAGCGTCGCTGGCTAGATGACTTGCGTGCGGGAGAGCTGGCGCCACTCATACTGGCACACTGGGGTTCAGTCTGGAAATCCTCATGGGGAGATCGGGGCTGCACAGTCTCTGTGGATGGAGGCCGAATGTGTTTGGGCTCAGGATAAGGGCTCACCTGCTGAGGGATGACAGGTGAAAAGGGAAATTCTCAATGTAGGTTATGCTGAACACTTTGACTGGACGTCTTAAAGAATACAACTGAGGTAATGTTGGCACTATAAATTGCGGACTAGTTAGCTGCTAGTATTTGGGATCACATTTGCCATTTAGTCAGATTTTAGTACTGATGTTTTAGCAATTTAGACAGCCATGCCAAATATATAACATAACAGCCTATTTTTAAGTATTAACATTATAAAAGTTATTAAGATGTCTGGCTCAACACATAAGTTGCATGGCTAAACTGTACTGTGCTTGCTAGACCACGCAGGTGACATTTAGTTAAGCCAGCGATAGCCTTTAGTGTAATTGCTGCCTATTTTAATTTTATAATGTAAGAGTTGGTGACCACCAAGCTATCTAGATATTAAGCTATTTATGCTTAGCCATTTCAGTGTAACACTAGCCAGATTGACTAGTTAATACTTTGTGTAATAATGGTATTAGCAAGCTAGCTATTTGTACTCATGGAACAAATACCCTTCTTCAATTCTATGTTTTTATTTATCAATGCCTAAATACCAATTGTGTTATCCTACCCAACTTCTATAAAGTAAATAATCTAACCTCAGGTGACAACAAAAAGCACAACAGATTTCAATATAGAGTAATTGTTTTCCCAAAAAGTAAATTAACATTTAGAAACCAAATGATAAAAATTAGTACACCCTAAAATTCGGTAACATGTAAAAGCATATTGAGTAAGAAGAGGGTTAACAGTAAGAGTTTATCATTGTCTCATATTGTTCTGGAGGAATTTTGGCCCACGTTTCTTTACAACATTGCTTCCATTCATTGATGTTTGATGGCATTCGTTTATGCACAGGTCTCTTAAGGTCCTGTAACAACATCGCAATGGGGTTGAGATCTTGACTTTGACTTGGCCATTAAAACCTTACTTTTTTCTTCTTTAGCCATTCAGATGTCGATTTGCTGGTGTGCTTGGTAAGATTGTTTTGGTACATGACCCAATTTCAGCCCAGCTTAAGCTGCTATACAGATGGCCTCACATTTGCCTCAAGAATATTCACTGTTGCCTCAATGACTGCAAGTTTCTCAGGTCCTGTGGCTGCAAAACAAACCCAAATCATCAGCTCTCCAACAACATGCTTGACAGTTGGTATGAGGTGTGTATGGTAATACATCGTGTTTGGTTTGCCAAACATGGCACAGTGGTCCTTCACCTTGGTCTCTTCAGTCCAAAACATATTGTTCAAGAGCTTTTGTGGTTTGTTCAGAAGTCATGCTGCCATATTCTTTTCTGGAGAGAAAAGAATTTTTCTTCACCATCCTTTCCTAAAAGCCATAGTTGTATGGTCTTTTTCTGATTGTTCTGTCATGAACACAAACATTTAATTTGCTTACAGAGGCCTGTAGGTTACATGATGTAGCTCTTAGTTTTTTGTTTATATACCTGATCATTAAAAGTTCTGACATTGGACTGAATTTTCTGGGATGCCCACTTCTGGGAATATTTGCAACTGTGTGAAAACCTCTTCATTTGTAAACAGTCCTTCTCACTGTCAAATGGTAAATTCTAATTGTTTGGAGATGGCCTTATAACCCTCCCAGATTGTTAAACAGCAACAATTGCTTCTCTGAGGTCATGGCTACCAAATCTTCTGAAATCTTCTGTGTTTTTATAGTCATCTGAGGTTATTTGTTTGTTTATAGAAGTTGTTGAAGACCACATAAATTTAATTTAGGCCCTGACAAATAAAAAATAGAATTGAAGGAGTTGTACTTTCTTTTTTCCATGACTGTATATTTGTAGTTACGATAGCTCCTCATTTTAATGCTAGATAGATTGAACAGTTATTTTTCAGTAATTAAGACATTTTCCATTTAAGAAATTTCAGACTATTTGAGTGCTGGGCTAACTTTATTCTTGTAGGTTTACATTTTATTCCTATTAAGTGAAAGTGGTTGAAATGGTATGATGAATAGAGAACACCATCAGCCATTAAATATAGCTTGCCTCTGTGGTGCCTCAGAGCTGTCACCAGCTATTAGTCTTTGAATTTGAAATGGGAACAGTGTGCTCACATACTCACTCACACTCACTCACACACACACACACACACACACACAGCTCTCCTGCATGGTATTATAAATTGTCTGTTTTGTGTTTCTCTCAATAAGATTAGCAAGGTCTGGTACCACAGGATCTCATTTAAAAATCCCTTTTTGTCTCAAAATCTACGGCCAATAAGCGCTACAGAGCTTCAATAATTAATAAGTACTTCAACTGCCTTCCTCATTCTCTTTCACGCTTCAGTTTCCATCTTTCATTTCTCCTCTGCTCCCTTCTCCATTTTATCTTCCCATCTGTTCACCTATGCCTCTACTACACTAATGATGAAAATCTTCATCTCTGTCTGAGAAGAGCTTCGTTGTAGAGCTCAGGAATAAAAATATTAAAGGTGCCCATGTTTTTTAGCATTAGGGGGAAAAAAATCAGGTTTGGATGATGTATTCACAGAGGCAGTTTGTGTGACGTACTAAGGCAGGGTAGGTGTCGTAGGGTGGTGGAGGGCTATTCTGCTTAGAAGACAAGTTCTCAACGTCTTCATGGTCACTCTCACTCCAGTAGTCTGAGAAAGGACAAGAGACAGATGAGAAAACAGACACATATAAGCGTAAGTTACCTGTGACAAGCCACCATGCCAATTAGCAGTCCCTTACTACAACACTGCAGAGGTGTCAATTATCTCCTAAAGCCTTTTGTTAAGAGGGCAAAATACAGTAATTTATAAAATAGAGTAATAGAGTATTTTTTTTTTATTCATTCATACTGTCCTAAAATTTAAGTACTGAACACCAGTGACTTTTGACTAAAATGAAAGGACAAGCATGTACCAAAATATATCACAGTTTAAACATGTTTAATGTTAGCACATACATGAAATAAACAATGATATAACTATGATGTTGGTTTGTGATTGTTATGTAGGGAGCACCAGTAAGCTATAATCAAAGTCCTGAAGAGACATATCTATTCAGTTATTTACTGCTCTGCAACAAAGACACAGAGAAGGCTCACATTTCCTATGTGGTTAGACAATGTGTTACTTTAGAAGATTACATGCAGCTTTTGATGATATCATCAACAATATCATCAATATATTTTCTTTGTACAAAAGCTATCTTTGCTCATAACAGTCAACCTGTAGATGCCAGCATCTATACCACTAGGGGGCCTAAGCAAACAGGCTACAATCTCAGCTATTAGTCAGTTACTCATTTTTAAGCATATTATTCAGTAACAACTACAAATTATTCTGTAACTATACCAATACTAATAGACAACTATAATGAAACTACTAGAAAACAGCTAGTTAACTATATTTAATAATTTATTTTATGAAGATATTTATGAGCTAGTTATTTATAGCTATACTCTTCATGTCAATGCTACATAACTTTAACGTACAGTTTTATTAACTATCACATTTTGTAGTTCATTGCAGTCTGGTGCATAAGTAACCTATATTACAATAAGTAATCTTTTCTAGCAGAAAATTGAGAATGTTTCAAACAACCGTTATACTCAAGACATAAAACATTTACATCTACTTATAGACTGTTTAGTCAAGACAACACAGATCAGAGTAAATGAGAGGATCAGTGAAATGTAAAGACATTCTCTTACCGTGATCCTGCCGAATCCTCTCCTGCTCCGAGTGAGCTGCTGCTGCCATGTTCAATCGACTCAGCCATCTGTGTATCAACAGAAAAAAACAGCAGTCATCTGCAAAGCTGCTAAATGCTACCAAAATGTCACATTATAGAACTACTGATGTGCAGTAATATTGAGTGGGATTTATACTACACACACACACACACACACGCAATCATACATACACAAAAGCATTATTTCCACAAAACAAAATAGTACAGAATAGCAATTAATTAAGGCAGGCATAAGGAATAAGTGATAACCAGTTTTTAGATAGAAGAATCATAAAACGAACTAGCGTTAACCATAAAATATTAACATGGAATATGCCTAAAGTGCTTAATTTGAGTGATAAATTTATTTTGGCTTTGTGTCCAATTATATTATTTTCAGTCAAGTAAAGTCGTTCTTTTTCTATTGACTCAATAAATAAATAAATAAGTTACTTGCTGCAGTTTTAGTGTTGTTATCACTTTAGCCTGTTTAAGAAAAACATAATGGTTCCAGTGATCTCTTACCTGTTCATGTCATCCACATTATCTGCTGCAAAGTAGAAACTTTTGATCTTAGGATGACATGCCTTAAAGGCGCTTTAATACAAAAGCGGAACAAAAATCAGAACCGTCCTGGAAATGCCAGTGTTAACATCATTATGATTATTAGTCCAAAGATAAAATAGAAAAATACATACAACTTCTTGCGGCATTCATTTGCTTGGTCAATTTTGAATTCAGGGAGACTGACGAAGCCTTCAGCCTTCTCATCCTGCAGTAATAAAATCACAGAGACTTCTTCGCTTAGATCACAGTACACATTAATTAGAAGCAAAGGAGCAAGTGCTAACAAACTGAAGCAGGTACAGGTGTAACGGCACTGTTATCATTATTATTATTATCTTATTATTATTATTATTGTTATTAATATTATTAAGAACAGGGTCTGCCTTCTGACCACAAAAGATGTCTTTGGGTTCATATATGGAAATGAATGCAGCTGTTAGTGGGTGTGTTTTGAAATGTGTTATATATGGCATGCATGGAAGTGTTCATGTAGAAAGAAGGCCACGGATAATTATGTACACATGTATATTTACGAATTCTGTTAAAATGAACTAATCTGAGGATTTCTGTGGATACTCCTGGTAAATCTTTCTTACTCATAAACATGTAAAGTCCACATTGTAGTTCATATTTAGATTCGTCCATATGTACCACTCAAAGACATGCCTCTGTAGTCTGCAAACAGACCCTATTAATTATCCCCAAAGACTTTTATTTTCTACTTAAAACCTCACCTCCTCATTGATGTACCAGTATAGGCAGGTGTCTTTCAGCACCACCCAGTACTTTTTCCACTTTTGAGAAAAGTAGCTCTTGGCATCCTTCTTCTTCCAAAGCCAGCCTGCGCAATCTCCCTGTCCCAAGTCTTTACATGAAATCCTGCGCTTACTGATGGATGATAGTGAGCCAACTACAAAAACATGGAAGAGAAAAGAGACACCATTTATAAAGGTAAAAGAGTGGGATGAGCGATTGCCAAAAGCTCATACTGTGTCTAAGTGTCTAACCTCTTAACTTCTTCTTCGACTTTGAGAGCATTGAAGACTGATCAAATGTCTGCAAAAAAAATCCAGCTGTTACCCAAATGTGGTAAAATTTAATTGACAATTCACTCAAAATCTTTTCATAAATATATGAGCAAATTTTCAAAGAATTACTTTAAACATCATTTGGTATGATATGTAATGTTATATTTCAATTGACAAATAGACTGTATTTTCTAATAATATTGAACTATAACTATAATATGGGACAATAATATTGTCCATATTTGTCCACTACCAGCTACTTTGGTATATTTACACTTCTAAACTTTTAAAAGTTTTATTTATTATCTATTATTGTTATTGTGTCTAAAACTACAATGCCAAGCTTGTATTATATCATATATTTTGAGGCACATTTTTGGAAAACATTTATGAAAAAGACTGGGTAGGCCCATTACTTGTTGGACAGATTAGTCTAATGTTTGGAGTATAAAATCAAAGAATCGAATGCTGAATTACAAACATCATCGACTACATTTGATATAAGGAGAAAACTGTGCAAGCTTGACTTTCTGCAGCCACAACTCCACATGAAACTCACGTGATAAATGGACGAGGTGTCCGAGGTGGGTGTGGTTACTGAGTCCTGTCTCAGCATTTCCATCTGAAGGGCTGGAACCAAGGCGTAATGAGCAGGGCTACTCCCTTTCTCATTTTTCCTCCTGCTCCGCCTGCTGCTGCTGCGTCCTATAGCAAATTCCTCAGCACCCGCCTTATCCTCTCCAACATAACGTAGCATGGAGTTCTCTGTGTGCACGGTAATGTGACACTTAATTACCATGAATTAGTGAAGTGTGCAGAAACACCACTGCCATGGCCACTCCAATTAAACTGCATGCCTCATCATATAGCTGCTGATAATTGATACAAGTAGTCATTGTGCACTGGTGACCAAAATGATGACTTACTCCTGGCTTATGAAAAAAGATGTACACAGTCTGCAACTGTGACTAAATAGACTGAATTCACTCTGCACTTACTCACTTTGCCATTCAGCCATTCTCGGCCAATCAAATACCAGCATTGTGCCAGGAGTTTCCATGGCAATGGGGTAGCACAAAATTCAGAATTCTTCAGACAAAGAGATTTACACACATGCAGAGAAACAGCGAGGCACACTTAGGAAAACGGGAGAGGGCAGGGAGGGAGGATCGACACAGAGCAAAAACCACAAATTACAAAGCACGATGAGAAGAAGTAAGAGGGTCAGAGGGAACTGGACGGAAATCCGAATCATTATTTATCAGGCAAAAAAACCCCACTGCCCTCCTACTGCTTCTGTCTCTCCCTCCTCCCTCACCCACCTCTCCTGAGCTCTTTCTTCATCTTGGCTGGGTCTTCATAGTCGCCCACCCAGTTATACTCCACCGGCATAGAGATTGGCCTCAGCCTGCCTGGCTCACACATACCGATGAAGTGCGTCAGAATCACACAACGCTAAACACCACACTGCACCTCACAAAGCATAGAACAGAACCCATTTGCCTGATAAAGAGTAAGTCTATAAAAGGATTGGATATTTTCTGAAAAACTATGGCCCAAAAAATTCACTCAGGGTCAGTTTATATGACAAAAAACAGATATAATACAATTATCCAATCTATTTCAAGTCAAATATATATGTGGTTTCAAATCCAATTCATTCCAAATTCCAAACATGCAACTATAAAGTTATAAAGTACTTTATTTTCCCCCCTTTTGGTCATTCAATATGCTGTGTTCTTGAAGTCAGAATTTTGTGACAGAACAACAACATGGACAAAAACCAGCATGAAAAACAGGGCTGAGTTCCCCAAAAGCATTGGAAGACAAAAACCACAGTTAAATGGTAGCATAAGTATCACTCTAAACACTCTCTCCAAAGTCAGATTGTTATGCTTTTTTTTGGTTGTTTCTTTGTTTATTTCTGTTACCTTATTTACTTCCATTTTATTAATGAGCAGTGTGATGAGCAAATGTGAGGGGTGTGTCTGAGGGGTGTGTAGGTTTGAAAACAAACTCGTTAATTCATTGGTCAGAAATATGGTGATAGATAGATGTTTGCAGATGTTTGCATTGCAGTTGCATGCAGAAATCACAAAAATCACCCAAGCACAGAGAACAGGGTTAAATAATTCTATAAATAACTTGTTGAAAACATTTTGTGTATCGCATCCAGCATTCTTATTTTCTCATTTCGTGTACCAGTCCAAATATAAAAAATGCATCATATTTCTGCAATGCTATAACACGTCCTTTGGCTCTGTTTAGCAGTGCACATCTCCAAAAAATACTACAACCTAAAATACACCCAGTGTTTGGTTCACATCCTGTAGTTGGATCGATTCAGGATCAAATCACTTTTTCACTGAAATCGAGAAGCAGGAGATCACTTGGATTTGTACAGAGGACACCTCACTCAGACTTTCTCAGACTACTTATTTCAGTCTGTGTGCCAATGTGATTGCAGTATCCTCACCTGCCAAAAATGACCACATCAAGTGGGAGAATGCACCAGGGTTCAAATCAAAAGAACCAAGTGCTGCACTTGTAAAGGCACCCTAAGGGCATTGCCATAGAAAGGTTAGTTAAGGAAACTATGGTGTCAACCTCAAACCATATTAATCTGGGCTGAGGCAATAGAAGATCAAGCACGTACCATATGTCATAGTTCCGTCCCTGCGCACAGGAGGAGGCCCCCGGTTTGGGTCATACTCATAACAGTAGAGAACCGCGTCCTCATCCATCATGGGAAACCGCCGACGGCACTCCTGGTCTAGAAAAGAGTTCGGCGACTCAGAGCGCTTAGCGATCTCATGCTGGGAAGTGTCAGTGGCTGTGCCCTCTCTGCAAGAAAAAATAAATTGTTTCTGTATCCTCAGGGTAAATTTCGAACAGAGTGGATAATGAGTGAATATTCACTTTTTGGTGCACTGTGTTTATGGTTTGGATGGTAGTGTGGATACATACAGCTCGTGCAAACATTCTGTGCAGAAGGATTGTATTAATGTGCAAATGGTAAATTAATGGTAAATCTTAGACATGATACCCAAGGTGAATTAAGGAACCAGCATGAATTAATGAGACAGTTTTGCTTTATTAAAATTTACATAATTAAGATGATGTTGAACGGGGTTTTCATATGGACGGATCCCCTAGCACCATCACTATCTTAACCAATTATCATGTTTAATGTGAGGTGTGTGTGTGTGTGTGTGAGTACCTGGGTGTGTATGGCTCGTCCGGTGGTGGGGGGAAGTAGAGGTCCTGTAGGGCACAGCTGTCTCGTTTGGACGGTGTGCTGAGGGTGCTGGTGGGTGTTGCTGCACTGCTGCTGGGGCTTGAGGGAAAGATGGGCTGAAAGAAGCCCATGATGTTCTTTTAATATATTTAATGTTTCCATGTTTGCATTCATTTTACACAAACTTCTCAGTATAAAATGTGCATTTTTTGTTACTTATCACTCTCTTGCCTTTAAATCTTTTCTCCTATTTAGTCTGCTTCCAAAGTTTTAGTACATTACATTATATCCAACATGTGACTATTATATATAAACATCCAACATTATATTAGATTTTGCTCACTTCTAATTTGAAATGTGGATACTTAATGGAAACTGGAAAAATTGGATTATATATAAATATATATCCTTCTCATGGATTTTCTTCTCACCTATTCATTATAGACACTCATAGCTCATTGTGTTATCGTTCTTACATTGGCTCTAATGACATCTAGTGACATTTAATCTGATTTCCAACAGCCTTCTATAGCTAATTTTATATAATTTTATATATTACATTTGAAAAGAAAAGTAAAAACAAATTGCAATAAATATTGCATGCACAAGTGCTGAGAAGAGTTCATGAATTACTTGCTGGTTTTTTTTTTAGGAATATCAGCTCCACAAAATTTATTATTTTTTTTCTACACGACTGACAGGCTGATTTTTTTCCTTGCTCAAATGACAAAGACCACAAATGCATTTTCCTTTGAACCATAACACATTTCAAGACATGCAGAAGTAACGAAAAAGATATCAGAGTACAGGAAGTAAAGTACAGGCAGGAGGAGGAGGAGAAGGAGGAGGAAAATTTGCCATGCGCTCCAGTTGGTTAGAGCCCTCAGGGTAGAGAGACGGCTTTTAATACAACGGGCTGGACCACAGTGGATCATCAATTTGTGCATGCCACTTAAACAGCACTCCCATTCATGGACACAGAACCCAAAAGTACCTGCAGGGCCAGTGGCTTCCATCTCATGTTCTTCAGTAAGGCAGGGGTGGAAGTGAGAGTGCTCTGAGGACGTTTCTTCAGTGTTAAGGACACTCCAGCAGGATCACTACGTAAAGAGTTCACTAAGTTCTTTAACTGCCAGCCCACCTACACAGCCACAAAAATATGCTCTGATTTAAACCTGAGTGCCCTTGGCATTCAAGTTACAATATATCAGTGAACATAGCCGTATGCTTGTGAGTGTGTTGTGCCTTGCACTGGAAACCCATTGAGTGAACACAGTAGATACTGAAGTTAAAAACACGCACCACTGTCTGATGATTGACTTGAATGACTTCATCGCCAGCATGGATTTTCTTACAGCGGTCTGCCGGAGACTGAGACAGATAGAGAGACAGAATAAGTAAGAGGGAGAGAAAGAGAAAGAGGGACGGGATCTAAAAGCATATAACATAAAGGGATATTTTTCAAGGCTCTGTATACTTTTAAATTTCATTAAAAATCAGGTGTCCACAATTCCATACAGCTAGCCAGAGAACCCCAGTAAGACCACAAAAATGTGTATATTGTGTGCCCAGTTTACTTCAACAAGACCATGAGATGCAATATAATCTACATGAAAAATTATGGGTGTGCACAATATAGTGTTTTCATTGTCTTGATGTTAGTTCTTCAATTACCAAAATTGCACCCATGTTTCACTTAATTTGTTCTGCCTACAATTTATTTGAAGCTCACTAATATGCCAGGGGATGTAAATGATCTGTAAATGTATGCAGAATGCATCCCCATGCCATAGTACACTTTAATTAAAGAATTTCTATTTATAACAAAGATGAATTACACCTACCTAAACAAAGCTGTAACTGTGACTTTGTGGTTATATTATCCATTATTGCAATGAATTACTAAATGTTTGTGTGTCTAGCGAATTTCACCTTTCATGAGCAAACCTGAGCAAAATAATACAGCTAATAACCCATAGCTACAAGATACATGGCAGAGTCAATACAAAATGAATAATTTTGCAATTCAACTAGCTAACACTAAATATTTCTTCAGAAACTGTAATTGCAGGCACAAATAAATACAACTGAAGGGCATGTATTAAGTTTGAGAAAGGCCTACTTAATATTTACAGAAATTATGAAAGGGTTCAAAAGAAATTATAACAGTAAATAAATTCGAAAATTTCCTAAAATTATGACTTGTACTAAAGTGAATTTCAGATTAGACATTCACCACACATTTGTCACGTCATCTCTGCCACCTGCTTCCTTGTCTCGGCGCTCCATGGACTCGGTTTCCCAGCATTCCCAGCGGCCTCCAAGCATGACCACTGAGAACTGCAACTCCCAGCACTCCTCTACACTTTTTTATTGATTGCTTTCAACTGTTTTGAGTTTGGTTTCCCCTCACAATCACAGTATTTAAGGACTTTAATTTGTCATGCACTTTGCATAGTGTTAACCTGTTTCACAGTATACGCCATGCTGTTTTGCTCATGTTCTTGCATTCCTGGTTTTTGATAATTGTTTTGGACTATGACCTTGCTCTTTGCCACAGCCTGTAAGACACTTGATTGCCAAGTATTTTGACCTTTGCCTGTTTTTGAGTTTGACTTTTGCCTCACGTGTTGGACTTTGCGTTCCTGCTGTGTATAAAGTTCTTAAAGATCTTCTTAAAGATCTTGTTAAAGATATTAAAGAAAAAAGATCTTCTATTTCTCTTTGCTTTAACATGCGTTGCCTCCCTGCTTACCTGACAATATTCACATCTCTAAAGATAAACAGCATTTAAACAGAGCTTTGAAAAGGTTTTCATTCACAAATACCTTAAGTCTGCACCATATTGTAATTTGAAAAGTTTTTCAGCATACTTTATTGCCTTTAATACTTAAGTTTTAATTTCAGTTCACTATTCTTGGAGTCTCATTCAGATCCAAACTATCGAGAATCATTAACACAAGCAAACATCTAATCTACATACAGGGGTGGGCAATAGTATGTTTACAGTGGTTCGTATAGAAAAAAGACATGCAGGTTATGAATATTACAATTATATTAATTATTAATTAAATAAGAATACAAATTATACAACAAAAATTTTTTTATAAATAAATGCTAATAATATAATAATACTTATATTATTATATAAGAATAAATAATAATACAATAATAACTCTGAGTTTCATGTACTAAGAACTGTGAACCTACCTAGAGGAACCTAGAGGAAACCCCTGTATTGTTTCCTCCCCATACTTCACATGTGATGCCATTCACAGAATTCTTTTTAAATCATCTGTAACTTATCCACTAACAGGGCAAAAAATGTACTCCCCTGCACATACTGTACAAATTAGTACATTTATTTGGTATCTTACTAAATTAGTTTTTCCATGTCTGTAATAATCATAGAATTTTATAGGTACTTTAAAGAAACTGCAATTTGCAATATTGCCTTAATTTAAGAGTAAGAGAATTCAGTTTGCAATTTTCAAGCCCCAAAATTAGCTCAGCCCTGCAGCTGAAGTATAGCTCCTCAACTCTGCCCTATTTCTTTAACAGGCACTCTATGAGACATAGTTTGAAAAGAGGGTGTGGTTGTTTGTGAAAGGGGAAGGCATTTTCATTACACCTCTGAATCACCATTCAGTCAGAAGAAATCTGAAAAATGACAAACTGCTCCTTTAAATCTTTAAACAGTACAGATTAGTCACAACATGACCACAATTCTATTAATTCAGGTTGAAAGGCATAACCCTGTCTGTCAGGTTTATAATTACTGCAGTATTGCAAATGGCCTCTCACCCCCTCTGTGGTCCCTGTGATGACATGTAGGCCATCATACGTCGACTTGATGTACATGCCCTAGGGGTAGGGCACAAACACTTTAGAGGTGATGCTTGAAAATACATACACACACAGAATAGACACATCTTCACATGCACACTTTAATAGACTTTGACACACAAGCTTCAGAATGGGGAGAGAGAAGAAAGAAACATTGTGTGTGAGAGAAGGTTTATTTTTATCTGTCTCTGCTCTGCCTCCATTCAGCATGGCCAGAAACTGCTGCAGTGTGCGTCTCTGAGTTTGTGTATATGCTGGTATATATGTGCATGTGTGGGTGCGATCTTTAGTAGGAGTGTGTATCTCTGCTCCTGAGATTTTGGAATGTCAACATTTTAATATAATATGATTTAGAGCTATTCTTAATTATTATAATATGCTGCATATTATTTATTAATTTTCAGGATTATTCAGGATCGTGGTAGATCCTAGTCTACGTGTGAGCACACAAAGTGCCACAAAGGAGGCATGCCTCCTTCACTGGGACTGACAGAGCTCACACCTCCCTCTCTGTAACCGACACAGAGAGCACGCCTCCCTCATTGGGACTACTAAGGCCATGCCTACTAAGCATACTAAGGCCATGCCTCTTTCACTGGGACTAACATGCAGAGAGTATACACTTCCTACACTAAGACGCAAAGACACATAGGCCATACCTCCTTCACTGGTACTGATAGGTACTGTAAAGCATGAATAGGGAGAACTGCACGATAATATAATGTACAAAAGTAAAAAGAAAGTGTGTATCAGAGACACCCAGACCGAGTTTATATTGATCCTTTACTTTATTACATGGTGAAATTCATAACGTGAGAAATGCAGATTACAGAGTACAGATTAGAGAATGTCCTGACACCCACCAGGCCCTCTGTTGATTTGATGTTGTCCAGTTGCACCACCTCCAGATGAGCAGCCTGGGACACCATGGGGTCTGAGGAGAGCGTGATAATATGGTCACATACATCAGACAGCATCTTACACTAAAGAGAGAGAGAAAAGAGACAGAAAGTTGTATTGAAGATGAGGGAAAGGCATAGTGAAAGAGACTTCATGATCATCTTAAAAGCTTCTTAGAGTCTTATAGCTAATAGTTGATTTGGGGCAAAGATCAAGCCCCAATTATTTTTGCAAAGATTTTGCAGTGTTTTGCCAGTTTTTATATCATATAAAAATATAAACCTAAGTGTATTCCCATAACTAAAGGTACAAATGCTCTGTTTCCAGTGAAGTACCTTAACAGCCCAGTTTAGTAGCTTTGTTTTCCTGAGTTTTCACCCGCCCCAACCCCCCACATCCACTGCACGCTCACATTTATTTATTTATTGATTTTAACAAATCAATCATTGCTTACAAATGTATAAAATATATACATCAGATAATAGCCATTTGCTTGTAACTCAGGGTTCAGCTGACAAACTAAGCAGTTTAGGTCTTTCTCTCTCTGCCATGATCAAGAGCCCCTGCTGTTCTGCAATATGTTGAGCTTTTGACTGCATGGTCACTGTGACGCCCCTTAACACCATCTGTGCTGAGGATCAGAGATTATGTGTGATTGCAGCATCGTCACGAGACAGATTGCCTGCATTACATCATTACATCTCGTTTTAGGCTACCACAAACTTGTCCTCATATCATCATCCATCTCACTATTTTATTTTTCATTTTCTCCCTCTGTCCCTTCATGCCCAAATATAAAACTGCTACTAAAGCAAGAACATTCTTGGTGCAGCAACTAAAGATTTCTTTCTGTCTCTGTCTCAGAAGGCACGTGGTTCTGTCATGGTATTTATAGCAGGAGGGCAGTGGTGTCCTGACCGGCACTGCAGTGTGGCACAGATGAGCTGCAGAGCTCTTAAAACACATGCACACACACAGACATACATACACGTCTTCTCTTACCACATGCAGTATTTTATTCTCTGTTTCATACACTGTGTTGTCCTGAAAAAAAAGAAGAAAAGAATACAAATTTGCATAATATCTATTCAACAAAATAAATTTTTTGCATAATGCAAATGCAGTCAATCAGTAAAGACATGCTTTGGACATGGTCTGATGTTCTTTAAATATACCTAGTAACAGAAATCTATATCACAGATTTGTTGATTTGCAAAATCATATATTTTCTGGAGAAGTTCTAACGCATCTGTAAACCGAAAGTTGAACTATCTATGCTCCTGTAGCCAACAGGAAATATTAATTGTTTAGTAGTGAAAGTAAGTGGGGCAGGCCAGTACATGTGCTGGTGCTGGTCCTGTAGCCAAATCACCTCTAAGGTACCAGTGATGCTTGAGTTCCCTCTCCCACTCAGACAGATGAGTGTGGTGTGAGTGAGTCAACCCTCCCACACTATGCCTGCTCTTATTCCTCTCTGTTTCCTTTGCTCATTTCCTCCTCTTCTCACCTCATCTTCCCTCTTCCTTGCACCACTCTGAGCTGTCGGCTCTGTACGGGTGCTCTCAAGCATGTGGGTGGAGGCGACTGCTTTCTAAGAGGAACTCCGCTGTCCAGCTTTAAAACGATTTTATGACTAACAGGCAACATATTTGGAGTGTTGCTTGGCCACAGTCTTGCAGTAATTAGGACTATTATATAACATATATTTACACAACATGCATGCCAGTCAGCTTTAAAAATACTAGACAGACCTG
>JAQQZR010000011.1:6728036-6754111 GCA_030068235.1 Notoglanidium macrostoma | reverse complement strand
ATCAAATATATATATACAACGTGCATGTCAGTCAGCTTCAGAATGACCACACAGACATCTCCCTCAAACAAACACACCCACAAGTACCTAACCACCCACCATTATGGCCTAATTCTAAAAGTTCTGGGACATCAGTTTCTCTTTCCTCCCACAGGAAATAGGTTGTCATCATGCCCCACGTAGCAGATTCCCTATTTCACTCCAGAGCACATATCTGTAAGTGAGAGAGAACATCTCTGTCCTCCTTCTAGAGAATCCTCTGGCCTGAAATAATCACCCCACTCTCAAACCTGTGCCCTTAAAAATCTTGTGGACTTAAAATACTTTGCCAAGTTAGTAAAAATAGCAGACTGAGATAGCTGAGAAGGCTGTAGCTCTGGTGTTGCATACCTGTTGCACTATTGTGGTTAGTTCTAGACAAAGCTGGATCACGTTGTTCCTGGTCAGGGAATAATCGGCCACTGCGGCAAAAGGAGACCTGAGGAAGATGTGACACCTGGAATTAACCAGTAGATAACTCTTACCCACAGCCTTGTTAAAAGGAAATTACATTCAAAGATTCCTGTCATGGTGCATGCATGCTTGCAGGTTAACTGTGATTTTTAACCCTAAAATGCATTGCATCACTAACATTTGCACAAATATAAAACAGAAAAAAGAAATTTACAGATTTCCATAATAGTGCAAAACCATTTTATTAACAATAGCCAAATAATCAGCAGCATAGATTTTGGTGGGAAAGGGCAACATTAATAATGTGAAGTGAACCACATTGAGAGGCTATCACGCTTGACTTTGTGAATTTTTTGAGTAACTCCATAACAGGCAGCTGAGAGTCGATGTTGTACAGTCATCCAGCATACAGTCTAGCAGCTCATTTTGAGCAGGTTTAGCCATTTGTTCAACTGTTTTCACTACAACTGGATTCCCCTCACCAGTGTCACAGTGTGTAAGGCACACAAAGAAGCGATAATATAATTAACCAGGGTTACCAGGTTTTAACAAAATTTCCAGCTCATCTATATGTCAGAAATGACCTACAACTAAAGAAATGCATTCAGGCATTGGAAAAGGCTTATTGTTCTTCTTTTTCTCAGCCTTTGCTTGAGAAACATGGTCACTGTAGTGCACACACTTTTCTTACACTGACATTAAAAATTCATCATCTGCCTTCTCTTCTCCAATCTTTGCAATATACTGTATTTTACAATATAAATGGGTATGTGCATTAGAGACATGCTGTTTCTGCTTACACTTTGCCTTTGGTGGTGGATATTTATTAGATTTAATTTCTGATTATTTGCTATAAACCAGATCTTGGTGGCTGCAGAGTATTTTTAAACTAGCCCAATTTGGCAGAAAACCTGGCAATGCTGTTAATAAGTGTCCTGTCCTTTTCCCCTCCCCTGATTCCTGCCCCAGTAGCCTCTATTAGGGTTTACTCAAGTTCTCATGCAGGCAAATGGGACTGTGAACATGCTGTATGATTGTGCAACATCTAGGAAGGCTACCAAATCAATAAAACATCATCTTATGTCTGTCAAATAGCAATTATTTAAAACACTGGTTAGTCAAAAAGAGATAAATATGATTTTAATGGAATTGGAAATGCGTGGATATGTGAATGAGGATTAGCATTTGTTGAACAACTAATGAGGTGGTGGCTCTGCCCCTCCTGCCCCTATGTATCTATGCCGACACATTACTTTTTTAAGTAACAAGCAGTTACTTAATAAAATAGAATTTGGGGATTTCAGGTTTTTAGGATTCCCTTATTGGTAAATTGTTCAAAGGAAGTTGTTGTGGAATACTAGGAGAAGAGAAAAATTAGATCATGGGCCCTCCAGATATACATTTAAAGGTTGATGAAATAGTATATGGGTAGAAATTAAATGTGTACTGTAGTGTTTTCCACCATTTGGTCACAGCCTGTGTTGTGTATGTGGAATTTCTATAAACAAGAATTCCAATAAAATTCACTGCACTGAGAAAAGATCAGAAAACCTGCTTTCTAAAAACTCATGTGTAGCGAATGTCTATGGACAATTACTGAAACAACTCATACTATATATCCATATGCGGTTCTTCCCCAAACTATTGCCACAAAGTTAGAGGCACCCAATGTTAAAGATCTTTGTAAGCTTTAGCATTACAATTCCCCTTCACTAGAGTTAAGAAGCCCGAATGCAGCATGACAATGCTCCTGCGCACAAAGTGAGCTTCAGGAACACATGATGTGTTAAAGTTGGAGTGTAATAACTAGAGTGGCCTGCACAGAGCCATGACCTTAACCCTATTGAACATCTTTGGGATGGACTGAAACCCTGCCTCTTCGCCTGACTTCAGTGTCTGACCTCGCTAACGCTCTTGTGGCTTAATGGGCAAATCCCTACAGCCATTTTTCAAAATCTAGAGGAAAGCTTTCAAAGAAGACCAGAGGATGTTTAAAAGTAAAAATGGCTGTGATGGTCAGGCGTCTACAAACGTTTGGCCATATAGCGTATATCAATAAATATTATATGAAACGTGTCACAGCTGCAGATGCAGTTTAGCACATATTTGCATTCGACTAGAGTATTTCAGGATAAGTCAGAGGTGTAATGGCTGAAGTGACACAGCTGTGCCTTATTTGCCTGATCATTATTGTTTTCTCTCCTTGCAGTGCAGTGTGTGGGCTTGCACACCTCCACTGAAAAGCTGAGGTAATATATAAGCAAGCATTTCTTAAGATGATAGGTTGCTGCACTGAATTAAGTTAGCAAATGATTACCTATGTTTGCTATGTGTCTGTGAACAGAATAAATAAATTGAATATGAAATGTGTACAATCGAGTGCAAGGATTGTAGTTTTGAATCTGCATTATATAGTCGCATTTTAAACATTTATTGACGAAATTGAACCGCCCTTCATCTTCCACTCTAAGGGGTTTTCAGGTAAACATGTTTGCTGTTGTTTTCTCACTGCATGGAAATTTCTCACTATGTGTCTTGAAATTAGTGTCCTTAGTATTTGCACATATACTACAGATGCAGTAAATAAAGACTAGGTTAAAAACAGAGTATTTCTTTAGTGGCGAACAGTGAGTTAATGAAGAAAAAGAGAGAAGGATAAAGTAAAGGCTGAAAGAAACAGCGTGAGCAGATTTCTTGGTCCACTGCACATTGTTATTGAGGACAGGTCAGTAGAATAGAGCTCAGTGTGCGGTGGCAATTATACAAATCACAACCATTACAGTGAGTGTCATTTTGTCACTAAAAGGGCCCATTTTCAGTGAGGACAAGGCAGTAGAAGACTATAATGGTACTATTTCTGAGGGAAAGCTTGAAACAACAGTAAATAGACACACAGACATAAGAACCTTGATCAAAACAAAGAGTAAGTACTTAGGCTCTATGCACTGAATGGCCTGTTTTTCCAGGTATATTATTACTGACTATAACCATCTGATACTGTGTAGAATTTGAAAGCCCCTTCTACTTGTCACAACCCCCACCTCCCCGATAATGTTACAGTTCCCATGGTGACAGTCGCTACTTGCTTGTTGTCATTTCACTTGTGTTTTAATCCTGTTTCTGTTCTCTATCATTATATATCATTATAGTGCAAATGTCAGAAAATATCACAATATACATTTTAGGTCATATGGCCAAGTTCTAATGTGAGTGGTGGACCATTTTCAGTAGAGCAGTGACAATGACATGGTATTGGGTGTTGCAGTGGTCAAGGGGAGTTTGTAAAAACATCAGTATCACTACTGGGTTGAGAAACAGTCCATCAACTGAATAAGCATCTGCTCCTATGGTGCTTTCTTTCTGGTTTCTTTCTTACTTTGTTTAACTGGGGGTTGACAAATTGTGAATAGCAACAGATGGGACACAGTACGTAAGCAAGAAAGTAACATACATGGTAAGTGAACCTTATAAACTGGAAACTGATGCTGATGACAGAAAAATCTTCCCTTATTGTTTATAACAATAATAACTGATAAACAATGAGCCAAACTCCTGCTGGAATCACATCAGCAGCAAACAGTAGCTGAATGAGAATGAGATCCTGCATGGCCATCCATAATCAAGGGGCACAAAGCAATAAATTATTTGCTCTCTGGAATTATGGGGATGTGCATTTAGGCAGAAGATCCAAGAGACTGGACCAACAAGGAAGTGTGTCTAACACTGAGAGCGCAAATGAGGGTGGTATTAGCATACACACACTAACACAAACAAAGCTCTAAGCTGATACGTGCACTCGTTTCCAGGCCAACTCATGCAAATGCCTTTATGTAAGAGCTTCAGTCTTTTGTTTTGCCTTTGTTTCTCAACTGATTGCACAACATATTACACTTTACATAATGAAATTTAACATGAGTGTATTTTCTCTTCCTACAGGAGGCCATTAACCTATTAAAAAATCACATTACTAGAGAAACAATGGATAAAGAACAAAATGATGATTGCTTTGATAATACTTTATACAGACTTGATTATGAATGACTGTGCAGAAATGTGGTGTTTGGGCAGAGCTGACCTGTCTAGCCAGGCCAGAAGACTTTTCGCTGCAGCGATTAGATCCACCACAGAGGTGAGGAAGTCGTTCGGGAGCTTGCGTGTGGCTCGTCCATCATAGTGACCTCCACGTCTGCGACCTGTTATGAAGTTCTGCAGGTTTTTAGCTGAGGCATTTAGCTTATGGGAAAGAGTCTTCAGATTCTCTGTTTCCAGACCATAATTCTGATAACAGACACAAGGACAAAAGTTACAAAAACAGTGTTACATTTGAAAAGAGACATTAAAGGAATTGAATGAAAAGAAAAAAATCAAACTCATACAAATTTTCCCTCAAAACAGATTTAGTCGGCTAAGCTGCTGCATCTCTGGTGTTTGCTTGAAACTTGGGGTTAGGAAGAGAGAGAAGGATGGAGATAGATGGACAAGAGCAGCAATGACAAACTAACAAGGGAAAGGACCAGTCAAATTTCTGTCTAATGTGACTGAGTACTCTAGGAAACTACCTTTCAAATAACAATGTAATTCCTAAATTAGGGAACAGATGTTTTTAGTTAACAACAATAATCACCTAACAATATTTCATCAGATTTACCTTAGTTTGGGGTTTATTACATTATAGTAATGGGGCCCTTTTCCTTATAAATCCTATATAAATTTCTGGGAAGATTTTCTTTTAATATAATTGGAGAATGTTCATTTAAGAATGATGAAATAACACAAACAATTATTTCAGGCCGGTTTGCATAGAATAGTGCATTTTATATTCGTATCATGTTATTGAACTTGACTTACATCTTTGCATGTAAGTAAAAAGAGACCCATAGGCCTTTTTGTATCTGTTTAGAGCAAATTATCTGTTCTTATTTCAAAGTATTCATATTAAATTGCATCCCTAAGAGGTAGAAATGGCAGCACTGTCAGGTGCATTTGGCATGGGTTTTTTCCGCAGGATGCCCTTCCTGATGCAACCCTTCTAATTCATCCGGGCTTGGGACTGGCACCACAAAACACTAATTGTGCCCCCTAGTGGCTGGTACAATTCACACTCACACCTATGGGCAATTTAGAGTAGCCAATTAACCTAATTCACATGTTTTTGGACTGTGGGAGGAAACCCATGCATGCACTGGGAGAACATACAAACTCCACACAGAAAGGCACCCTGGGTGATCCGGGGATCGAACCCAGGACCTTCTTGTTGCAAGGCGACAGTGCTAACCACTACATCTGTCATATATATGTCTCACATCCATCCTTGCAGAACCCTCCACAACTCAGATTTAATAAGATAAAATATAGAGAGGCTCACAGGAAGAGTGTGATGCTAATGTGTTGAAACACTGGGGTGCTCAAAAGGAAGGTCACCAAAAGCTTCCTTCACAGTGTGTTGTTCAAAAAGTTGTACATATCATGTCCCAGAAGTGTCGTGTAGATAAAACGGGTGATTAGCAACAGTCTCTGTCTGACTAACAGACTGTAGTACAAGGGTTACTCATGCAAAATTAACAGTCATGCTGGATCACACAGGCACACAGATGGGTTTTCCTCTGATGGATGCATGGGGAAGCCTGTAATAACTCCAGGCAGAGAAGCAACACCGGAAGATCACAGGATCACTGTCATGTAGGGCTTACAGAGGGCTTACTTTCGCTAATGCATTGCTTCCATGATAGCTGTGAGTTTATGCTCTTACTTCCCCTTCCCCCCGACATAACCTGGCTGTCATTGTACTGTGCATGTGCACAGTACTCCACTCCCACAATGTTGCCTATGAGAGCCCCAGTTGGCATGTGAGAGACTCAATGCTGAGGGAAAAGTAATGAGTAATCATAATAATACATGGTGCCACGCTGGACCAACTTGAAACAGCATTGCATAAAGGGATTTAGTCAAGGGACCAGGCTAAAGAACATGCCTGATGAATGGGAGGCTAAACTGGCAGATCCACATTCTCATGTGGTTTTTATTCTCTTCAAACCCTAATCATTCACAAGCATATTGCTTTTTCTAGCACTCCTTGTTGTTTTGTTGTTATTCTTCCCTCGCTCCTAATCCTGTCGCCCTTCCATCTACTCTCCCACGCTCATGCTCTTTTCTTGTCAATTGGTCTTTCGTTCTCATTCTTATTTCCCAGCTAGCACACAAGAGAATCAGAGAAGTGTGTGGGGCTACAGAAGTTAAAAAGAAATGAGATCTAAACATCAGAAGTATACTAATATTTGGCTAAGATCTCATATGCTGGCAAATATGGTGCTCAGAAGAAAAACTCCAGTCTCCATTGCAAGGTCTTTATATGGGAAAAAGTAAGAAATAATGTGTGCCGCCAACATCTAACAAATCAGAACAGGGAGGCCTATGTAGTTGCCTGTCAATCCTTCTTCTGCTCTCAAACTAGCATTCTGGATATTTAACCATGGAAGTGGATGCACACATTGTTTGGGGCATATCTTTGGAGAGGACAACAATTGACAAGACAATTTCAATCTCTGTTTTATTACAGTAATTCTTTTTCCAGTAATTGAATGTTTTACTGTGATGCACAGAACATTAACACGGTTTTTCCTTCAGTTCCTGGATTTTATATAATGTAAGACCCTCAGCATGAATGGTGCCAGCAGCCAATCAGCGTTGTTAACATATACTTTTTTCCTATAATTGTGCATCACATGGCATTTGCACCTCAGGTCACTGGCTCAAATTGTGTTCCCATTGTAAGGACATAAACATATATTTACATGCCCGTAAGCAAACCCCACAGAAATGAATAAAGACCAATGTCACCAGCTCGCTCAAGTTTCTAGAATAATTCCATGCAGTGATGGCTAGTCGAGTTATTAGATGGGAGGCTAAAATCTATTCATTATCAATAGCTGGACAACCTGAAACGACTGTCACAGATAGAATGCATGAATCTGCAGCCTGGTATAGAAAGAAATCAGCCCCAGCCTCACTTCTTCTGTGTATTTTTCTTAGGAGAATTGGTGGTGCTGTTGAGTTCAGTGTAAATAGATAGAGCACCTGAAGTTAAAAAGGAACCTGGCTAATTGTTAGATATGATATAGGGTTGGGGTCAGAAATTAGAAATGACCTCGGGCTAATACCTACAGAACAAATGCCATGTATGATGTTTGTGTGTGTGTGTGCGTGTGTGTGTGTGTGTGGCCTCACCAGTGCACATAGCAAATCAACAGCTTCCAAGATGAGCTCCTGGTGGCCAATGCGAGAAACTCCCAGATCTTCTAGCTCCTGATGGGTGATGCGCAGCAGTTGCTCCCCTCCCACCTTCTCCTGCTCAAAGTTTTTAATGTACTGCTGCAGACAGTCATCTAGACCTGTGGCAGGACAACACACACAAACACACACACAGATAACACATGTAAAATAAAAACAAACTATGTTACAATGACTAATATTATAAAAAAAATCCTGTTCCTTCACCTAAGTTATTAATTATCTTCATAAATATAACATCAGTGGTGTAGTTGAAGAATATTATGTATAAGCCATAACAATGTGTTTGAGTGTATACACCTAGTACAGGCCTTTTTTCCATTCTAAATCATATCATTTACAAACCATGGACAATACAAAACTGTGTTTGGAAAATTTTTATTTTTCAAAATCTTTCAAAATTTTGATTCCCCATGTTATAAAGGACACCACTACACACTCTGCCTGCTTGAGTACTGGTCAGAAATCTGTAGGCTACTTCAGAGAACATACAGATCTGATTTCATATATATATATATATATATATATAAAAAACTCGCTTTAGGTATGCAACTAAGCATAAACACATCAATTCACCTAGACAGTGGTTTTGAATCTTGTAACATCATAATAAAGGTTTTATCACCACTGATATTTGTAGTGTTTTCTGTGCACTAATTGCATATCAGTAATATATATAAAACTGAGAGGTTATATGAACTATTGTCATTTATGCTACATATGCAAAAGTCACATCACACCAACTGTTTATATAACACCACCTCTGTTTAAATAACATATTGTTCCCAGTCTATGGGAAGCCCTTCAGCTTTCATGGATTGTGTGGGGTTTTTTTTATATTGTGCCAATGACCTCAAAATACCGTCATCGCCAAGGTCGGAGGGTAAGAAAAGTGCATGTGTATGCTCCGCTAATGGCTGGACTCTGAGCCTCCACCAGAGTGTGCATATGTTGACTGTGTGCTGACATAGAAAGCTCTCAGAGGCAAACACACCATCTTCTGAAGCAGTGGCTGCTGTCCTGACAAGGCATCTAACATGGGAGATTGTGTAAGTTTGTGTTAGTGGCTACATTTGTATTTTCATATGAGGGCACAAAGGTTTTAAAAGTACACAAATAGACACAATTATATGCAAAGACAAACTCATAATATTCCAATAGACCGCACAGGGTTAGATGTTAAGCAGGCAGCTGTACAAATATTCATAGACAACTATATAAACACACACATACACACACACACATAATGAAATGCCTGGCTGTCAAAGACAGATTTCCGTGGATTTGAAGGACTATTGTCATTATTAAGGGTAGAAGTGCTTGGCAGAACCTCACGGTTGTCAGGGGAACTACACCCCCCAATATCACCTCCTTCCACACACTGACCCTCCTGAATCATGCTATTCTCTCACATGCTCAGTAGGTAAAGAGAATATATCACTAAACAGGGCTATATTTACACACCCACCATATTCCGTGCACCAACCCTATACACATTAACAGAAAAAAGAAACTATAATCTCCTTGGAGCCGCATACAAAAGACAAAAAGCAACCATGATTATCAGATCAGTATAGACATTATAGAACCCAACCTATACATACACATGTCAGTTACTCCACTATTCTTCAGGCTTTAGGGTGCAACTGAATAGGAATGTTATTTGGATTGAACATATAATGCATTCTAAATGGATACAAATACAGATTTTAATAGAAGAAGCACTATTTTCTGTGTTGTTGTTTTTGCCACAAAAGTTCACAGACCATTCAGACAGTACTGGCATTTCTATCTCTGTTTCTTTTTCTGGTGTAAGAGAATGGTATCTTTTATGTTAAAACAACAAAACAAAAAGCTTTCCCAGTTTAGGCTGCACCAAAATCAAGTTTAAAACTGAGCACAGTTACAGACAGACATACAGATATTGATCTGCATCAGTAAACAGATACAGATATTCAGGGCATATGAAAAGTCTGAATCCATAAGTAATTATTTATTTAAATACAGATATTACAACAAATGCTCAAAGTGATGACCTTGATCTTTCTTAAAGTATGAGAAGTGATGTTGAAGATAAATCCTTCTTAAATTTAATATACGGAAAAATGCCTATAGATCTTGACTTTCGCACACCCTGTAGATAGTGACACTCCATTATACCACTGTTCTGGTTACTATTTACCTTCTCCTCCCCCCTACCTACTTCTTATTCCCCTCGCAACCCTTTTTTATTTTCTTGTCACCCCAACTCTCTAATTCTCTTTCCTCAGTGTCTCCCAAACTGCCTGACAAAAGCCGGATTCTCTAATCTAATATAATAAGGCACGGATCACTCTAATCAAACCTCAGATCTGATACTTAATCCCTTTTAGTATGTTTGTGAGACATAAAGCTAATAGAGCATGAAGAAAAAGGTGGGCTAACAGTGAAACAGTAAAAGCTCAAATTGAGATTTTGTGGCTTTTCATCCAATTCTGGGTTGGCAGGCTTATTTTAACAGTCCGAAACGAAGGAATCACCACAGTATGTCACGTAGGTTGCTATAGAAACAGTACCTGGACAAGTAACTTTGATTAGGACCTCATTATCCACAAAAAAATGTGTGTATATCTGTGATTTATGCTTGACGGCTGAATAATTTAGCAGTTAATGAGAGCTTTGGCAGCATAAAAGTCTTGCATCAGAGGGTTATTCAGATGGATTTGTGCTGTTTGTGTTGGTGGGCTCAGGCAGAAATGCTTAAAATGCTCAAGACTGCAGGATTTAGAAAAATACACCTACACACATCAGCAATTCCACTAAAATGTGAAACATACATTGGAAAGATGCAAAGGAAAAATACCTCAAATTCATAATTCTTATTTCAAAAAGCCATGGATAGTCTCGGGTACAGTCTGACACCTGAGAGCACTGTGTACATCAATACTCTAGTTAAATGTAAATTAAATAATTGTATTAGTATATAATGTGATACATCTACAGTATATGTAGATAATTAGGACAAACATATTGTTTGTTTTAACAGCATTTGCATTTTTGTACTCTAACCTTATGTTAGTGAAACCTTATGTGTTGATTTGCTCAAACTTTCTATACTTTACATTATACATTCTATACTATACATTAAAGTACTTAATACTTTGCTGTAAAAATATTTGAGAGAAACTGCAGGGATTTTAATTACGTTTAGGTGAATTTGCTGAAGAAGAAAAAAAATTGACCTTGACAATGTGCCATCCACATTTCAACTGGGCTTATACTGACAATTGTCACAGTATGCTCCACCTACCAACACAAGCTCTAGTTCCTAAATTGCATACTTCCCATAAATAGCCTACACTTTCATTGAATCTATGTGAAGTCTTACTTTCTCCTAGCACACTAGTTGTGTTACTGAGTCTTGTGTTGGTGTACATGTTTTCCTATCAACATCAACCCTATCTATTTCTGCCTAGCATAATTAAATCTGTCTGCTAATCCCATGATACTTTGCCTGTTTTTCAACTTTGATTTTTCACAGCCTTTGTATTTGTTTGCTTTGTTCAGTAAAACCCTGCACTTGATTCCAAGTCAAATTGACATTGGTTAGTTGCATTAAACACTAGAAAGTATGATGTCATTATTTTTTATTACAAATGGAGTAACTTATGACCATTACTGTAATTCCTAATTGCATCACAGAACAGCATCAAACTATACTATGTACTATAGAAACCAACAGGAACAGAACATTGATTCATTCCTGAATTTCATCTCTGAGTGAAACTGTTGAACCATTATTGAGTTACAGAAAAAACAAGTCAATGCTATAATCACTGAGATGCCAACAAGCCTGGAAAATCTGTCTACATGTCAGGACACATGGGCAATTACAGGCAGCTTCTCACTCTGCTTTATCATTTTTCAGGATTTCTGAAACAAGTCATGAGGTGCCACTTTAAGGCACTTGAACAGAGCTTCATTGGCCAAGAGGCCATGTGTTGATGAACAGGACTCTGGAGGTTAACCTGGGCTAACTATGCATTGCACAGGGGCACTTCATGTGGAATAAAGCTCTAAAATCTAGAAATTAAGCTCATCCTTCAAGAAAAACTAAAAAAACCTGAAAATCCTGGGCTGGCAGACTGATTTAAAAGTCTTCAGCACCATGAGCAGATGTATCTTTCATCCTTCAGATGGTTAATCACGATCCACCACTGCTACCGACAATACTCAAAAGGTACACCTATAGAAGAATAACATAAAAAGAAACAACAAAATAGAGCAACAACAACAACAACAACAACAACAAAAACCCAGAAATGCCAGTGTATAAGAACTCTGAGCTCATTGATAACGAGGACATTGAATACCTGGTAATTGTAGCTACACTGACAAAGCAAGTAAGACCTTGGTGTAGTGTATTGAACTAAATCATTAATCTCTTTTAGAAGATGCATAATGATCCCCCATCTAAAGTCAAAAACACTAAGTGAATGAAGGAGAAGATATGTTACCACATATCTTCAGAACCTTGTATGTTTCTTGGATGTGTCTATAAATGCATGACAAATACTATGCAACAGATACATCAGTTTAAGCATGAAATAAGAGTGCACATGGAGAAGGCTGAGAACGATGTTGTGTTGTTCTATATCGTTGCTGCTTTGTCGTGAGATTATATCTCCCGCAGGGAAAACTGGCATTCCATGAATAGCACTGTATTGTACACATCAATAGGCTGAGCACCTGGACAAATGTAATTTTGAATAAAAGTGGATGGTGAATTGTTGGCCAGACTGAGATCAAAAGACAGATACTCCCATGTTGCAGATTGAGGAAGCTGTCAACTTGTTGGGCATTGAAGGGAAAAAAACAGCTAAGCTGAAGGGAAAGATGGCAGCTAATGTACTTTAATTGTTGATCTAAAAATATTTCAGGCTAGTTAATGTAAATTCTATTAATTAGGAAAAGACTATTTATATTTTCTTTGTCTTGAATGGACCTTTAACACTTTCCTCTCACTTGTGTAGGGGTGTAACAATATATCGTGACAATGTTTCAGTTGATCATTTTCAAAGTCATTATAAGAGATTAATCTATTTTTCACCACAAAAAAATAAGAAAGCTATTCACTTGAAAGAAAAAAGATTGCTTATAATCTTATGTTGTTTACCTGCAAAAATGAACTAACATGTTGATATTTTCAAAGTCCCCTGGTCAGACACTTTATTTATTCAATCTAATATTCGGGAGAATTTATAAATGGATTTATTTATTTTTAAGATATGGTGAAGCTGTAGTACATATTGTTTACAATATTAAACCTTTGTTTGTAGCAATTTTTAATTTAGTTGGTTTTGAATATGCATATTAAATGCATATTGTTTTGCATTGTTAAAGATTCAAAATTTTTGTCTTTTCAGTCGTCATTTTTCTTCATCCAAATTTTTCTCCAAATATTCTGAGAATCAAACTGAATCAAAATCATGAAGTCAGTATCTTGAATTGATTGAATCGTGACTGGAGTGTATCATTACATCCCTAGTGGGGAGATATGAACAAGACCGTGTGAGATTTCACTCAGCTGGTCAGATAAGTGGACCATGCTAGCTAATACTGAAGCTAATCCAGACTCATTTTCGGATGCTACTGAGACCTGAGTTGAAGCAAATCAGCAATTTCAGCTGAGATGCAAGCTTGTCCACACAAGTGCATTTTAAGAACTGATACAAAGTTAAATACTGTAACATGATAGTGAATTTTCCCCACATATGTTACAGTGATTTATCTTAACAGAAAAGGATTTAAGATTGAAATCTTATTTATTTAAAAAAAATTGCTTTAAATCATACATAATATTTGTGTAAGAGGAAGCATGAACACCACACAATATTTCTGACTCAAACACTGACTTGGGTTTCAGACACTTTAGAGTTTATGTCTCTCCAAGGTTTAGTAATTGCTTGTTAACTAATCAAGTAACATAATCAGTCAGGCAAGCACTGCCCAATTACTTCATGGTGTGCAGATAAGTACCTACTCTGAAGAAGGGCTGAACAGGTTTGTGGACCAACAGCCAAGAAACTGAAACTGACTGAGAATGGGTAATGAGACAGCAGCTATAAACAATTGTTCACTGACTGGCCACTATATTTGATCTCTCTTGAAGTTTATAATACAAAAAATATGCAGCCTGTCATGTTATAGAGAAATCAGAAAGTACAAAGTCCTGAAAACTTTTCTGTGCTGGAAAATTTACTGACTGTTACAAAAAGTTGACACCAGAGACTCCTTTAATAAATGTTAATTAAACATCTCCTTACGAAAACCCTCCCTATCAACAAAGCAAATCAACGATTAGATGTTTTTTCTTTGTTAAAGAACAGCACATTTTCAATCAGTTTATTATTAACATTAGATTATGTGGAGAATGCACCAAACAAAAGTCCATGTGATTAGGGGCTTCTGTTTGTCCCCTAAGTAGTTAATATAGAAACAGTAACTTATTAGAACAAGTGAATTAATATAAACATGTGATTTGCATTACAGTTGGCACTGCTGTCAGACCTGCTATTATGTAAAGAATAATAAATGACAGACGGTGCTTTTATATGAAAATAATGCATGCAGGGGGGTAAGGGCATTATTGTCATATAACAGCACAGTTTGCCGTGTGTTATTCTGCATATACCACAATAATTCACCAACAGTTACAGTGTTTAATTTATTAATGAATAACACATCATGAATTTTTAACGGTTTATAGTTATATTTGATGCTGTTGAATGTCCAAGAGACAAGTTAGTTCCTGTTCTCCGTTATGTTATAGCTGCATTAAACAGTCCTTCCCACTCCAGCCCATCTCTCACTCTCTCTCTCTCTCTCTCTCTCTCTCTCTCTCTCTCTCACACACACACACACACACACACACACATACATATACACATACTCACAGCCTGACAAAGCACAGTCTGTCATTTTATCAAGAAACTGGAAAGCGTAACCAGGACCGAGAGCGCTTACAACCGAGACTCCTTGCATATCTGTTAAATAAATGTCTCCTAAAAAAACTTCAGCACATTAAAGATTATAAGAATTACTTTAGTAAATAACAATTTTTGAAATCCGTTTATTCTTATTCTTTGAATATGTAAAGCATCCGCTGTACAAGTCCCTGTGTGTGAGCTGTTACTATAGAAACAGTACCATGTTAGAACGAACGCAATGATATTAACCTCGCGTTCAGATTCCAGACATAAATACCTGTGCTGTCATAAGAAAATAATGCACATCTACTGACTAGTCAGATTTAACCACGCTGTGGTGTAAATAAAATTAATCAACACCTTCTGACCAGTCAGACTGGGAGAAAATTCTCTGTAGTCAGTCTGGAGCTCATTACTGGAGCAAATACTGCAGGAATCAGGAAAAATACCACACTACTTTATAAATTGACTAGGTATAGCATGAACACAGTAAATACACATCGGTCTACTTTTTATTAACGTCAACTTTAAACATGATCTGCTCTGGTTTTCTAGCTTTATCAGCTTTGTTCTAGCCAGAATTCCAGAGGGCCTGCTCAGAGAAAGACAGAATTGAGCTTTTTTATTTGTGGAGATTGTGGGCCTCTTTGGCTTTACAAAACCTGCTGTTTGACCTTCTGTGACCCCTTGGGACAACACCACAAAGCTGTATGCTAATGACAGAGCAGCAGCATGCTAATTGTGATGCACTTCGCGCCAGAGAGTGTGTGACCACGCGGTGCATCAGTTTCTCGTATTGTGAGATCACACCGAAATGTCTTAATCTGCAGAGATTTGAATTTGCAGTGATGATGTGCTAATTACTATTCAAACACTGAAGTGTGTACCGAAGCCTGTTTTCTAATCTTCTGAGCCCATTGCCGTTTCACTGATTTTCTGTTCACAGCGAGCAGCAAGTTGTGCTGAAGGGATTTATTTATGTCAAACAACAATGAGAATGCAATGAGTCACACTGAAGCTTAACTTTGTTGGTGGTATCTGTATACAGTGACTACGGCGTCTTTTTAATCTTTTTAACTCCCTCGCTGTCTGCATTACCTCTTATTTCTTCTGTCATTTCACTTTAATCCCTTTTCTTTCACCTGCCTTCTAGGGGTCGAAGGAGTTTAATGTTCCCTATAATTAGATCTCAAAAGAGCATTTAACACAGACAACAGATAAATTAATGTAGCATGCCTTGTGGCTAGCATGATCTCCATCTAATTGTGACATGATTGAAAGCCTTAAAGAAGCATCTTGTAATTGTTAAAGCCCCCTGCTGCCTATGGGGCAAATTACAATTAAAATGCTATCAATGTTTTTGCCTTTCCTGAAACCCATGCAACATGTGAAAAGGGGAGCTATATTCAGCAGCTCTGTTCCAGTGGGGGGAGGGGGGTGGTATTTTCTGGGCCAGAAAATTTTCAACAGAAGCTAGCCAAATCTGTTGCCAGGTAATACTAGTAATCAAGTATAGGAACCACACTGAGGAGTGAGACAGTCAGAAATCAGTCATAAGGAATAGAATGAGCTAAGCATGATGGCACAGATGATGTTGTGGCAGATCAAATTTCATCATCATTTTAGCGAAAATCCTTTGAGTTATCACTAGAACAGATGGTAAACCATTTCAGCATTTCAGCAATAATTAAAGAGGCACATTTTCCTCCACATTCATTCATCTTCCTCAAAATATCCCAGATATCTAGGGCATGTGAACAGCATTACAACACACCCTTTGGGCATGGCTGAAGCACTGTATGTGAAAATGCAAGGACTGATTATGCACTCGACATGCATAGTGGCAGATCCAGCTGTCAATAGACAAAGAGATTAGGATTACCAATGAGGAAGTATGATGCATGGAGAGACCCTTTCACTTCTTTTCATTTAATTTAAAAAGTGGATTATCTTAATTTGCCAGAGGAATCAAAGAAATCATGCAGATTGCATCATTAAATAAATAAATAACAGCACTGTCCAAACTTTCCTACTTCATCTCTTTCACATTTTAGATGTTTTTTGCAGTATTTGCACTGAATGCTAATGCTGCTAGCAGTCTTTCTGTCATTCAGTGGGTGTAACGAGTGACTTTCACATACGGTGACATCACATGCATACCCTCTATTAGGACAGCATTCACTGGATGCACTACACATCTTGGAGATGTAACTTATTTTGTAAAAAGTAGAGAGAATTGCACTTTTAAGTTTACATTCTTTGTACTAAAGGGAATATACTTGATGTGTTCGTAATTGAAAAATATCTTTTTTTTGCCCTGTAACTGCATTCTTTTTGGATGCTAGTGCAAGTTCAAATAATGTACTTTTGTTGTTCTGTACTTGCGTTCTGACTACTTAAAACTGATATTTATCCCATTTTCGCAGTTACTTAATATTTGCATTGTTTCTTTATTTGTCATAAGTTCATAATAAAGTGGCTCTAGTATTTTGAAATTAGTTTGGCATCATTCCTGTTTTATTTTTCTTTAATCAGGTATTTATAATTTGATTGTAACTAACCTACATTTTAAAAGAGGTGAGAAAAATTGTGATTCAGATCGTGGATTGTGATCCTACCCATAAAGAACTCCATATGATCTTTGGGCCAGATAGCCCACCCCAATTTAATTTCATTTATGTAAGTTTGGGAATCCCCATGAATCCCTATACATTTACATCCCCAAATTTACATAAATTGAATTGATGTAATCCTCTTATTCTTAAAGACAAAGAAATTAACTGAAATTCAAACATAAGAAAACAAAAACAGAAAAAAGGAAAAACACATTAACGAAAGATTTTGGCCAAAATGAATTTATGTAATACCTTTAGTAGAGTTGTTTGTGTTTGATGTATGCATCTTTAGGTTTTCACTGGAGTTGCAAGGGAGATTTAGCCATGATGTACTCAATCAAAAGCAATGCCGTAAGTCTCATTCTCTGTGAACACATACCCAATTCCTCATATATCTGCTTTAAATGGTTTTGTGAAATAGTAGGTGAGATCTATGAACAAGTAATCAAAAGCATGTGTCATTATAGAAAAATGATTTTCCCTGACAGAGACTCCTACTACTTGTTAGCAACATTAGCTTCCTAGTTCCAGTGCAAGACTAAGAAAGCAATATTCCCAGTTTATAAAATTTTTTAAAAATATATTGTATACAGTCTTTGTATTAGCCTAATTGTAATATTCCTATTTTACAGTTTTTTTTATGATACAGGTTAGAATTTCTGCTTTAGCAGTAGGTGTACATACAATTTAAAATTTCAGTAAGTGATTGTTTGCTGCTCACACATAGCATAACTGACGGTGCTAGCTGATTCACTTGAATGGAGGGATACTAAAACACACACACACACAGTTTTTTTTTTTTATGTTTTTGTGGTGTCTTCCCACTAATTTCTATGGGCATAACCCTGACCATGACTATGACAACCCTAACATTTACCCAGCCATAACAATAAGTAATCAAACAAAATACAAGACTTTACTTTTGGCCATTTTAGTTTTTTTATTGTTTTCACAAATTTTAATAAAATTTAGTTTTCCCTTGGCGGCACAGTGGTGTGGTGGTTAGCACTATTGACTCACAGCAAGAAGGTCCTGGGGTCGGTCCCCAGATCACCCAGGGTGCCTTTCTGTGTGGAGTTTGCATGTTCTCCCTATGTATGCGTGGGTTTCCTCCGGGTGCTCCGGTTTCCTCCCACAGTCCAAAGACATGCAGATTAGGTCAACTGGCTACTCTAAATTGCCCACAGGTGTGAAAGTGAGCGTGTGTGGTTGTTTGTCTGTGTTGGCCCTGTGGTGGACTGACGACCTGCCCAGGGTGTAGCCGAAGTCTCGCCCGAAGTCTGCTGAGATTGGCTCCAGCTTCCCCGCGACCCAGACGGATAAAGCGCTATAGATAATGGATGGATAGTTTTCCCTTGTGGAGACCGGAAAAATGTCCCCACAAGGTAAAAATAACAGGTTTTTATCACATTGTGGGAACATTTGGTGCCCACAATATAATATAAACTTGGTCCACACACACACACACACACACTCACACACTCACACTCACATATATCTGTGAGAATATATCATGCTAACTTGTATGTTCTTGCCCTCTACAGATGACAATAAACAGACCAGACATTGATCAACTCTTCCGAGAGCAATCAACTTGACACAGAGGAGGCATTTTGTAACAGTGACTGTATTCTTTACCAAACGAATTAAACCACACTGAGAGGATTTACCCATGGCAGGTCTGTAGATGTTTGTAAGCATGCACAAGATAAAGTAAATATATAACCACATTAATGCATTGAGTAAGACTTTAAGCTGTCATCCCTCAAGGGTTGGCAATTCAATAAACATTTTGTCATTTTTGAGCCATCTGTTGCCAAGGCAATTTTGAGCCCTTTGCTGTTTACAAAGCAAATGAAAGCAAAAAACACACTGATCAACCTGTTTCATCTCTGATAAGATGATGCCTGAAAAAACAACAACTTGGATTCACTATTTCTGAAGAAATTATACAAACATTTTGGGGGACTTTCACCCCATTTTCTTCCAAATTGTTCATCCATCCACTATTTAGTGCTCCCCTATAACACGACTGAAGTTAAGTCTCCACCCTTAGTTAGCACATGATTCCACAAAAACACAAGAATCCAGCCACCACGTGCTGCTTATGCTACGTCACAGAGCAGCTGAAAATATTTGGAGGAAAGCATTAACTGCAACCTTCCACATACATGAACTCACAGAAACACATGATTGGTGAATGTCACTCTGACTGACACACTTTAAAAATAATGTGAACTTATTTATTCTCTTTAATTCCAATTGTCATGACAAGTTTTGGAAATTGAACAAGTTTTCAAAAACTTTTCAAAGCAAAGAAATCCATTGTTTTGACTAATTTTGAGTTTCCTCTGGGTTGTCAATGTTCAGTTAACTCATGTCTGTAAGTTACGCCAAGGAAATATGAGGAAATACAGAAAAGTTGCTGTTTTCAGAAGTGATTCGGTATGAAGTTTAAGGAAACTGGCAAACTTACCATTATTAGTCAAGATGAGAAATAAATCTAAGTAGAAACACTTTAAGAGTGCTTTCAACTTAAAATGGCAATTGATACGAATATAGTTGAATCTTAACTTGGAAGTGTGAATTGAAATAGTGAGGAATTGTATCTATATATAACAAGATAAAATGAGTTTCTTGAACGGATAATGTAACATTGGTATGATGTTTTAACTCAGAGTATCAAGCTGAAACTACAAATGATCTGTAATTACACAACTTGCATAACTTAACTTTTTGAGTTGAAACAAAGGTTAAGTACAGTTTACTCAAGATTTTAAGATAGCAGGTAAACTTTTTTTTCTAAGTTTAACTAAATTTAAATATTTCACAGTGCAGGAAATACATAAATCAGGCTCTCTAGGACTCCTAGCATTGGATGGCTTTGGCATTGTGATTATTCAAATTTGCAATTTCCTGATACAGGGTGAACACTTTTCTGTTGTTACACTTTTAACATTAAAGACTGAACATCTGATGTGGATGATAGGTCACTTTTGTGCACATATTTTTATCTCAGCATTCACATTTGAATGTGAAACTCCTGATCCAATATAGGCCATACATGTACAGAGTCTCTTTTTAAATTCTTTAAAATGTCAGTAAATAGTTAAAAGGGGGGGAATCACATTTCGTTGACTGGCAATATAATCTTGTTATGCAGGCTGGATATGACCCTGGGGGCTGTTATTTGCCCCTGTTTAGCAAATCACAGACTGCAGACTTAAGCCAACCTGACACTTGCACACAGAGGTGGCACAAAGAGACACATATTTCTGCTTGCCAATGAGGAATCTAGTTGTGAAAGAGTGAGTATAGCTTTGTGGGGCTTCATATCAATGGGTCCATGCCAGGGCATGCTGGGATTTTTGGAATTTTCAAAAATTTGGCACGACAAAATTTTCATGCCAGTGGTGTACCTAGTGCGTAACTTACATGCAACCTACTCGCAACAAATGTGTGTCACTGAGTGTCACCGCTTGCCACTGCATACCATTGCTTGGGAATCCTTGACAATGTAAACACCTGTGAAATGCAATGGCACTTATTGGCACGCATGTGTAGCCCATACATTGCACATAGATTCTGTGTGGCACACAGTGGCAAGCAGTAGCTTCATAATTTTGTTAGAACAACTGATCATATTGTCTATACTCGTGTCGTTTGGTTAACCAGTCTCAGACCAATACATTCCTTGGTTTCTTTTTTCCTTCTGCTTTTCTCCTTCCCTAATTTCCACTGATGGTCAACAAGCATAATGCTCACAGAATGACCACCTTAGCGTTCCAAGGCTGGATGTTTAATGACTGCATGTATGCGTAAATATAGCTTGTCAATGAGTGATCACTAGTGGCACTGAGTGCACAGGCATGCGCAGACATGACATTATCGCAACTTATGCGCAAACAGAGTCTGCCCTTGGTGCAACTATAGCATATATAGTTATAATGATATTAGAACAATAATGATTATATATCTTATTACATATAAGAACAATAATGATTACCATTGCATGTCATTATGTGTCTTAGACATGTGTGTTCATGACAGATACACTATTCATTCAATACTTATGCATCACAGATGGGACAACATAGAACACACTACCCTTAAGTTTGTCGTGATGACAACTGTGCCATGCCCCCTTCTTTGGCACATGTTGTCACAGTACAATGCATTCCAGTTCATAAGCAAAATTTGTGCAAGGGTTAAGCAGGCTTAACTCTGATACAAGCACAGACTAAACGATTTCAATGTGTGAAAAATTTTTAGAAAGAATTTGCATAACTAAAAGTGCATTGACTCTCTTTTCACTCTGAGAAAACAGGCTATTGAGAATGGTAGCAAGCAAATCTATACCGATAAGACATTATTTTTAAATTAAGTTAAGTGAACAATTATAATCATTGGGATACACTTGCAGTCTCACACACAGAGCACCAGCTGATCCAAAAAGGCTTTATAGCAGCCTATGCAGGCTCTAGTGTGTGAATCCTCTCTTATGGGATTAAGATATTGATCCACCTTCTTCACAAAAGTCAATCAAAGCAACAGGCGCTAGTGTGAAAAAGACCCAAAAAAAATGACCAGAAATCAAAGAGTGACGTTGCAGCAAAGTGTTTCAGCTACAAACTTATTATTTTACTAGAAAATGATCAGTAACTAGATTCTGTGTCTTCGTGTCCAGCATAGTGTACATCACTTCTAAAGGGTAGCCTAGTGTGAAAATTGGTGTCCTAATTAATCTAAAGGGTCGGCTACTAATGGTGTCCTAGGAATAATCCAGATACATACTGTATGAACCAAAGCATCTTCAACCCTGTGTGGCTTACTGTGTTTAAAGTAAAAATGTATTCATTCACTTTCAGTAAGCACTTTATCCTAGACAGGGTTATGGTGGATCTGAAGCCTGTCCATGGAACAGTGGGTGTGAGGCAGGAAAACACCCTGGGAGGCCAGTTCTTGCCATGGCACCTTGCGTGCACACACACACACACACACACGCGCACACACACACACACACACACCCACACACACACACACACAGAGAGAAGAACCTGAAAGAAACCTGCATGGACACATAAAGAACATGCGAAACTCCACACAGACAGTAACCTAAAGTTAATTTCTGCTAAATACATAGCAAATCTGCTGAACAAGTCATTGTGTTCTCTAGCATTGTTTACTTTGGATGGACTAGCAGACCAGCTGTTTACTTAGCACGTGACTACGTCATTGCTCATCCAGTGTGACGTCACGACGCGACCACTCAGTTAATTCTGTAATTATTAATCTAACAAAAACACTATGCTGTCGTGCTTGTAATGTTTTGCAGGCTAACTCTGGCTTTAAAATACAATACCAACAGCATAATACACGTACACACACCGTTTTTACAGTCTATGAAATAAAATCTGTCATAGCTATGTGCCACCATGTGTTTCAGGCATTGCGTCAGCGTTTCAAAGTGTAAACACTACCGGATTCCGACTGTGCGTTAAATGCGCATGTGGGTGTGAAGAATGTGTATACGCACATCAGATTACAATAGAATCCTTCCATGTTTGATTTTTTAAATCTCCCAGTCCCTTACCCTGCATCCAGTCCACCACCTGGTTCGTTGTCCACTTGCTTACAGGTTCCATGACCAAAGCCATCCTAGTGGAAGTTTTTAAGGTTAGTGCCAAACAAAGGCGCAAGACTCGGATCACTCAGATGCTCAATTCTGTACTCAAATCTCAAATCTGATCATTGCATCCTGATCGCGTGCGCCATTAGTGATGTGTACAAGCAGAGTACTCCGTGAATAGCGATGAGCCTCTGTGAAGCCCAAATCATCCCTGTGTGTGTGTGTGTGTGTGTGTGTGTGTGTGTGTGTGTGTGTGTGTGTGCGTGTATGCGTGCGTGCGCGCGTGTTTGTATGGGTGTGAGGAAATCTCTCCGGTTGAGCGCATTCCTCCGCACTTGTCCGTTTCACATAGCCCTAATGCTGACTTGATTTCTCCTGAGCTTAAGGTTTTTCTCTTCTAGTCGCGATTCTTTGCACAGCCACCGCTCTCCTGCCCGCACACAGTGGGCTAAATACGTCAACATCGCGTCGGTGGATGTGGACTGGAGCCGTCAGCAGGAGTAAACAGCGCGCCTCCCGTCTTTCCCCGCTCTCCTTTGGATTTCGCGCATCGCTTGTTTTGTCTTGTCATATGGACAAACAAAGAGGCTTGCACAGATCCTTCTGCTCTAAGCTGTGCAGTATCCAAATCCTGGAATTGAAACAATTATTAAAAAATATTGCGCGGTTTGATACGCCTAGCTTAAACCAGGGCTAACTCGTTTACGTCTTCACATTCACAGCCTTAAATCTTATGTTTTCTATAGACAAAGTAATTCATTTAACCACTATTATAACCCTAAAACTAAGTGTTTATCAGTTGTTACAAGATGGCATTTTGTGGCAAAACTGGAGCTGCCATAAGGTGTGGTATCACTTAATTATGCACAGCAAAACGGTGGATTTGAAGAATTTCTGATTCATTCATTAATGCAAAATGAATAGCCATATAATACCATTACTGCATTTGCCATTTCATTTCTAATCCTTAAGTGACATGGTAACAATGCAGCTCTATGCAAAGATGATGTATCAGCATCTCAAAACTGCATGAACAGCAGTAATATACCTCTAGCCAGAACAACTTTAGGGTCCATACTTCAATCCTGAGCTCTAGTTACTGTCTGTGCAAGTTCTCCGCATGTCTGTGTGGGTTTCCTCTGGGTTCTTAGGTTTCCTCCTACCTCCCAAAAAACACACTATTGGGTGGATTAATGGATTGAAGATTAATAGCTTCTAGGTATGAATGAGATTGTGAATGTGTGTATCCGTGTCCCATCCAAGATGTATTCCCACCTCATTCCCAGTGTTCTTGGGATTGGCTCCAGATCCACCACAGCCTAGACCAGTGGTTACTGAAAGTTAATGAGAGTGAGAGTAGACCTCCAAAAAATATAAAGTCAAGATTGGGATGGTGAGGCTTATTTCAGCACTTCACCACTCTGGCCTGAATATATTTTTACATTTATGCAATGTGTTTATTCTTAAAAAGGTTTCTCATCTTAGATATCCTGCTTTAAATGTTGACTTTATGGAGGCCAGTTTTTTTCTGGTAGACAAATTTAACATTCTATGAAAATTTAAATACGATAATAAGACTAGTGAAAGCTCAATACAATGTGGTTATTGTGAGCTATTTTAAAAAGAGATCTGTTATGGTAAACCCATGGGCTTGAAATAAGTGTGTTACTGTTGAAAACTGATTGCAAGTGGTAGGACAGCTTAGTAAGTACATCTATAGGCAAGATGCTTTGCACACTTAGAAGGTTCTGCTATTTACAGACAAATGTTTTATTTAAAAGTGAGAAAAACACAGAAAGATATCACCCTCCATGATGTAACCATAACAACAATTATATAATGGTGGCCTACTGATATGTGGGACAGTAGTGGGCAGGACTGGAAAGCTAGAAATCTAAATAATTTAAGTTTGTATAATGAAAATATAATAAATAATAATAAATTAATATAGATAATTTGTAATGAAGGTAAGAAAACATTTTCAAAGACTGTAGCTTCTATTGTACAAGTAAGAAAACATTCAAAGAAACAACTCAAGATTAGAAAATGAACAAGGAAATATTCAACATATTTTCTAATATAGGGAGACATTGTTGGGGTTTTATTTCTTATATAAAAGCGTAAATAATTGTAGGCTTTGTAGGCTTAATCCTAGACAGGCTGGTTGCTGTGTTTTATTTTGTTTGCTACTTTTTTGTTGCACAGCTGCCACATCATGCTGGCTCAAGCATATGCTGGGAAGAAGTTTAGCTTGGATTATCGACAACAAAGAATTAAAAGCACCAACACGCCTACATCTTTAATGCGCATTCCCCACAGGAAATCTCAATATCAGTACAGTTCTTTTCAAAGCAACCAGTTGAATTATGTCTGGAGAGTCAGATATACAGAATATCCGCCTTGTATGAGGGCGGTTTAGAGGGTGTGTGTGTGTGTGTGTGTTGCTAAAACATGTTTTGATTTTTAATAGTCTTGGAGCACTGTAGAATTAAAGAGAGTCTTTTGAGGTGAAAGGGATTGATGAGGGAGGAAAAGGTTCAAGACCTGTGCCCTTAATAGTCTTTCACTATCGACCCATGACTTTTTCACCATCTGTGGTGTGTGTGTGTGTGTGTGTGTGTGTGTGTGTATGAGGGGAGTGGTTCAGACTCACAGTTCTTAAGTGATCACAATAAGCCCTATTACTTCCAAAGACTTCACTTTTCACAGTGAGAACTCTGAACTGTGCAATGCCTAGGGGTGAAAAATAACAGCCATTTGGATCACACTATAATGTCATCATATACAACTGAAGCTGTGTTGTTGTCATACAATCATTGACACTTACAGTCCCCTCCAAATGTATTGGAACAGTACCACTACTTTAAAATTTTGCCTGTGTACACCACCACAATGGATCTGAAAAGAAGCCATCAAGATGTGATTGAAGTTTAGACCTTCAGCATTAATTCAAGTTTAGCAAAAATATTTAATTAACCATTTAGGAATTAGCCATATTTTACACAGTTTCTCCAGTTCACAGGCTCAACTGTAACAGAGCAAATGAACATATATACAGTGCATCCGGAAAGTATTCACAGCGCATCACTTTTTCCACATTTTGTTATGTTACAGCCTTATTCC
>JAQQZR010000011.1:6665830-6721689 GCA_030068235.1 Notoglanidium macrostoma | reverse complement strand
CAGTGATTGGTCGTTGGGAACAATGGTGATCAGTGATTGGTCGTTGGGAACAATGGTGATCAGTGATTGGTCGTTGGGAACAATGGTGATCAGTGATTGGTCGTTGGAAAGTTTGTGTAAGCACAGCTGTCAAGCTCTTGTGGTGGCAAGTTGACCGAACTTGCTCTCTTTACTTGTGTAACTAACATTTATGTGATAACTAATGTATGTGGGCTGGAGAGCCTTACTTATCTATCCAGCATGTTTTACTACATGTGATTAACATATACTGTATTGTGATTAATGTTAACAGATATACAAGTTTATAAACAGTGTAAATTATTATCAATTAAGATGCAGTACAATTATTTTGTTGCTGAAATGACGTGCTCAGATCATATCAACAGAAATACCCATTATTCTAAAGAGTGTTTATGATACTTGTATAATGCTGTCTATAATTAAATACTAGAGAACATCTGATGTTTGGATGGTTATGCTTATGCTTCCTTTTTTCTCTCAGCTATGATGTGGAGCGAGCCGCATCTCCTGCTCCCAGTTATGAATCAATGCACAGCGATGACTGGTCAGGAGCAGGGGCTGATACTCAGTGTAGGATCCAGCTGCATAGACAGGACTCTTCAGAGTCAAACTGTGGCTCTTCCTCCGATGATGAGAAGCCAGAAGAGCCCAAACAAGAAATGTGAGGGCAGCTGTTTGATTTTGTACATTTAATTTGGCTGTTCACCTTGCTCAGTCTGACTCCAGGATAAAACTAATGTTTTTGGGTTTTTTCCAGACCCAAGCCACAAAAAAATCCAACTAATGCTCCTCCATTAAAGCCAGAGTTAGCAATTGATCCCAATAAGAAGCGACACCCTGCCCTGACTGTTGATTTCACCTTTAAGGTGAGAAACATCTTCTCATCGTTTGTGCTTTACTTCCCTGTTCTATGATGAGTTATGTTTTTACTGTTATGGTGATATGGGTTTCTGTAGTATAGAGAACCATAGTGCGGATGTGTGCAGATGTGTGTGGGCATGGTGATGTCATTAGATTAGGACCACAATGGAGATTTAATACCAAAACATCTCAATCACACTAGTTCAATTCAAAACCATGCAGTATAGTTCATAAATGCTTTTGCTTTTTAATTAGTGACATGTAGAAACCTTGATTTCCTTTTTTCTTACGTCACCTGATCTCTTTAGAGAAAACAATCACCACTACCTTTTACAAATGCTCAATTTGTGTCAGAGGTAAATGCGTATAAAACAATACATGCTGCACGGCATTTCACTCGGTGACTACGTTTAAGATAGAAAAGCGATCACAGTGGACGAAAGAAGGTGGAGTACAAAACACCAGCAGTATTGCGTTTCGTGACAGTATTGTTTTTTGTGACACAGAAAACATTATACACTGAAAAGCAATGCTGACTTTGTGTCAGAAGTGAATGTAATTACCAGTTGCACTGCATTTCCCTTTCATCAATGTGTTGTAAAAGTACCTCGCTGAAATTCAATCACAGCCTACACAAGGGGACATGGTAGTAATCGGAGAAGCACCGTTTTACAAAGCGTGTTGCAGTCCATGTACAGAAATGCCCATTATAGAGTATTATTAACTCATTGTTTCTTGTTATTGCAGCATTAAGATGATAGAAGTGTTATTACTTTTTTTTTTAATAACAGAAATGTCACTATAACAAATCTATTGCTGAAAATATCAAAAACATTGATGTCTGATGCATTAAAGTTGTATTCACTTGTCTTCAGTAAGTGCATCACAATGACATGACCAAATGTAACACCTTTTATTTTATTAATTTATCATAATGCATTGAAATGGCCTACACTGAGCCAAACAACCCCACGTTTTTGACACATGCCAGATAACTTCTTGTCCATTTTCAGGTCCTCCAGAACAGCCTGAAGCAACTTTCAAAAGACAATTTCAAGCGCTTTAAGAGAATCCTGTGGGAACGTTACCCAGAGCGCTTTCGAGATCAGCTTGACAGCTTGGACATTATAGATGTGGTGGATAAAATGTTGGAGATCTGTGACTTGGAGGTCTCTCTGAATATCACCCTGGTGCTCCTGAATGATCTGAAGTTAAAAAACGTTGCTGAGTATCTGCAGGGACTGTGCAAAAGAAGTAAGCATCATAAACACCACTGAAATAATCGTGAATAAATTCAGGGAGGCAACCCATCCGTGCAGGCGGATATTTTGACACTAATTTAGAAACAAAAGTGATTCTGAGTGTTTTGAGTAAGCTCCAGATTAGATGTTATCAGGCTCACTATCTCTCCGTGCTTGCTTTATAGCTACAGTAACTATAGCATTCATAATAATGCAGATACTAATGATAATTTGCAACAACAGCGATAATAATGGCAAATGTTGGATTTGGGGCTTCAAGTGAAAATTATTAGCTCTGTATTATTTATTAAAAAGGAGTATAATAAAATGCTACTTAGCCAAATGGAGTCATTTAAAGGTATAATCAGAGTTTGGCAGGAATTCCTACTAACTAAATCTAAATTCTGATATTCAAAATACATATATGCGGCAGTCAGTGTTTTTTGTGAAAGCTGCACCCATAATAAACATGCACTGCCCTGATTGGAACACATGATTGCTAGAAAAAACAGGCAGCATGATTGGCAGGCAAGTTGACACACCTCTTTGTCCACATGGGTCGGATATTACTGGCCCACCTCTTTGGTGTGGTTTTTTTTTTTTAAATCCACCTACACGACATGGTGTGACACAGAAACTAAATTTCCTTCTCAGAGCAGATACACTATATAGACGAAAGTTTGCAGACACCTGACCATGACACCAGTATGTGGTCCTTCCCCAAATAGCAGCCACAAAGTTTGAAGCACACAATTGTTTAGAATGTCTTTGTATGCTGTAGCATTACAATTTCACCGGGATGAATTAAGAAGCCCTAACTTATTCCAGCATGACAGTACCCCTGTGCACAAAGCGAGCTCCATGAAGACATAGTTTGCCAAGATTGTAGTGGTAGAACTCGAGTTGTCCACACAGAGCCCTGACCTTAACCCCACTGAACACCTTTTCAGATGAAATGGCCATTGCACCTCAGGCCTCCTCACCCAACACCAGTGCCTGACCTTACTAATGACCTCACTAACTCGTGTCACTGAATGGACACCAATCCCAACAGCTACACTGCACAATCTAGTGGAAAGCCATCCCAGAAGAGTGAAGGTTGTTCGACCAGCAAAGAGGGACTAAAACTGAACTGGGATGTTTAACATGCACATATAAGTGTTATGGACAGGTGTCCACAAAGTTTTGTCCGTAATGTGTATTTTATTAATGCTGCTGTACTGTGAGGAGAAATTAACTAAATATTACAAAAATGTTTTTACTTACCTTTAAGGATAATAGAGTTACATTTAAAGTTACATACCAATGCTTAAGTGCCATAAAAAATTTTTTTGAAGATCCTATGCTGTTCTCCTCTGTCCTGGTTTGAATCAAAATGGATAAACAAGTCTGATGTTGCATATTCGTTCTCCCTACAGATGAAGTCCGCTATGAGCTGAAAAAGACACTGAAAAGGATGTATGAGCATGTTGCTGAAGGCCTGGCCCAGCAAGGACAACGCATTCCTTTTGAGGATGTGTGCACAGACCTTTATATTACAGATGGTGGCAATGCTTCAGTGAACTGCGAGCACGAGTTTAGGCAGATACAGGAGCTGCAAGAGGATGGCCGCAGCAAGAAAATCCTGCTATCCTTCAAGGAAATATTTGATCCTGAGGTTGTTGAGAGGAGGCACATAAGAACAGTGGTAACTAAAGGAGGTCCAGGGACTGGCAAATCATTTCTAGTTCAGAGGTTTATCTTGGACTGGGTGGAAGGCAGATCACACCCAGACATCTTTTTTCTGCTTCCTCTGCCTTTCAAGAAGTTGAACGAGGTGACCGATGAAAGGATAGGCTTTATGGATTTAATATGCAGATTCTATCCAGAGATGAAAGAAGTGGATAACCTTGAGTTTGAAGGCTGCCAGGTGATGTTCATCTGTGACGGCATGGACGAGTGCGCTACCCCCATTGACTTTCGCAACATTGCGTATTGGTGTGATCACAATGAGCCAGCAAAAATGAACGTTTTGCTCTCCAATCTGATCAGGGGAAATCTGTTGTACTCTGCCTATGTGTGGGTGACCACTCGACCCGTGGCAATCAACCTGATTCCTGCAGAATCCATCCACCAGTTATTAGAGGTTCGTGGGTTTTCAAATGAGCAGAGAGAAGCCTACTTCAAGAAGACCATCCCCAAGAAGGAGCTTGCAGAAAGAATTATTGCTCAAATCAAATCCTGCAAGACGCTCTATATTATGTGCCATGTGCCACTGTTCTGCTGGGTGGTGCGCAAATTGCTTGAGAGGGATCTCCAAAGTGGAGAACTTTCCAAAGGTCTTACCCAATTCTACACCAACCTGCTGCTTGTGCATATAAAGATGCGAGGCCACAAACTGCTGTCACAAGACCCAGAGTTCTTCTTGAAGCTGGGGAAGATGGCCTTCCAGCTACTTGAGAAGGGTGTGTTCACGATTGAGAGAGAGCATTGGAAAGAGTATGGTCTGAAAGTTGAAGATGCCGTGATCACAGCAGGCCTGTGCACACAGTTCTACTGTGAGAAATTTATGATGTATCAGGAGAAAGTGGACTGCTTCATTCATCCAACAATGCAGGAGTACCTGGCTGCTCTTTATGTCTTCCTTTCTTTCAAGAACCACAAGAAGATCGTTCTAGAAGGTTCACAGTTTAAAAAGTTCTCAGGCTCAAAATTGGATCTCCTGGATCTGCACAAGAGTGCTGTAGACAAAGCAATAAAAGCCCCAAATGGCAACTACAACCTTTTCCTACGTTTTCTCTTGGGTATGTCAGTAGAGGCCAACCAAAAACTGCTTAGTAGCATCCTGCTTTCCAACCCCGCAACTAACCAGCAAACTCGGGAAGAGACGGCACGCTACATCAAAAAGAAGTTTAAGGATCATCCTGACAGGACAGAAAACCTTCAGGGATGCATAAATGAACTTTCCCTTCATCTTTAAAGGCACTGAACTCATTTTACTGCATGGTTTTATGGATTGGACATTTTATGGATCGTCTTTTTAAGCACTATAATGCCAGTGCTTGGTTGTAAAACTGTCCACAGACGAAATCGTGTCGAGGAAAGGATGCAAGGGTAGGAGGTATAAAGAACAAACATTTACTAAATGAGACTTTCTAGCTCACTAAGATAGCTTAAGTGAAGTGATTTATTGATGCAACTTTGATTAAAACCTTATTGCATATGTACACTACGCAATAAATACGATGTTTTACCCGAAACACAATTCTACTCCTCACCTGACGTCTCTGTTTTCAAAGCAAGGCATATGAATTGACTTTCATCCAAGGATTTTATTTGAACCCTTTTTTTTCTTTTTATTAAGATTATTAGCTTGGGTATGTGTGGTTTCTTATTAACCGATCATTTATTGGAATTTGGGTGTTTTTTGGAAGATGTTAACATTTTTATATGGTTACACCTAAATAAACAGAACTTCTGCGAAGCAATCATTTATCTGTTCTTGATCCATTTCATACATTTTAAGATATTGTACTTTGGACTAAGAGCTTTTAAGATTCAGCTTAGCTTCATACCTAGGTCTAGGGTTAATTAATAAAGCAGCCAGAAAGTGTACACAATGTTGAAAACCCCCGATAATGCTAAGAAATCAAATTGTATGTAATTACTGGTGGTTCTGTTTTAGTGATGTTTGAATTGACACATTGCGACAGATGGACTACAGTAAGGGATTGTGCACCTACAAGATGACCTGTGTGTATGACCTGGTTTACACTGGACACAGGCTTTATGCTCACAGCTAAAAATGCACATGGAGCAATGTTTCTAAATAGTTGAACAGCATGCATGCTAAATGTTAAACCAAATAAACATATTTATTGCATTTTATTGCCTTGTTATTATTTTAAATACTTAAACTATTTTTTCCCCCAGGTTAGTCACAGCCAGTTCCACGGTTGAGAATGTACAGGAAATTTATACTTAAAATAAAGTTCGAGTGTCAAACTTCCTCAATTAAAATTGGAGCTAGTCAAAATGACACTTTTGTGTATTTTCACAGTAATTTACATTAATGGGTTTGTGTGAAAAGCTACAATGGTCAGAGTTACCGGAAGGATCGAAGGAAATCCAACATCAGCCTTATTTTTTTTATTTGTATCATTAAAGTGATGTTTTGTGTTTGTAGAGGAAGCAAGGACAATTTTCTTGAGTACAGTAAGTAATTAGTCACCTAAGAAAAAGACATTTGGGTGATCATGATTGTCCTGGCTATTTGAAATGTTAATTACATTTCCAAGTACAGGTTTTCATTATTATATTAAAGTGAACTCATGGCCAGAAGCAAATGAAGCTGAAAGGCTATATACGCAAGTCTGCAAAAATATTTACTTTTCCAGAGACAATACCTCTCATGATAAACTAAATCTCTGTATATTTATATGCATATAATAATAGACAAATAAGAATATTATTAGCTGTAACTTGTGAAATGTTGTGAAGTGCAGAATGCAAGCACCTTGTGTGTGCTATTCAAGAAAGCAAAGCTATTTTGCAAGAAGCTTTTTAAGAAATCAACAGATAATTTCACTTTCGTCTTAAGGAATTGGACCACACTGGGGGAAAATATTCACACAACCAGGACTAAAAAGGTTTTTTAGTTTGTCTGTCTGGGGGCACCATAGAACAAAGGGGTCTCCATTTCAGAAACAGTTCCCTGGAAGAAACTGAACTTTTTTCCAAGAGTAAACCAAGTTTTTTGAATATGTACATTTTCATGTTAACGTTTGTCTTTTTAAAGAAAAACTATGAATATTCACAAAGTTATCCACTACATACCAATTACTACAAATTGTTTGAGTCTGAACAGGTTTATTTTGTTGCAACTGAGGCACTAAAAACATTTATTAATTAAATTGGCCTTGAAAAGAGATGTCCTGTTATTGAAAATAAATACAACAAACAATTTTGAGGAGAAAAAAAAACCCTTCAGAAGACAAAAGCATTTGAAAGTCTCAATCAGGTTCCATGTCTTACTGTTTCTTCTTCACAACATGGGCACAGTCATATTTGCCCCTGACTACTGTGAGCTTGACACCTGGCAGATCCTGCGTCCTGCCTCCTTGCACCAACACAACATTGTGCTCCTGGAGATTATGTCCTTCACCAGGGATAAACACCACCGCTTCCTTCCCGTTGGAGAGACGAACACGTGCACATTTGCGGTTGGCGGAGTTTGGCTTTTTGGGCTTCCTGATCATGGTCTTCAGGACTATGGCCTTCAGCTGCGGTCGACCGTATGTAGCACCAAGCTTTTTGGGAGGTGGGGACGGTTTGCCCTGTCGATGCATCTGATTAAGAGTAGCCATGGTCCTGGTTAAGAGCGGTCCAGACCAAGGAAACACACACTGGGAGGCTGCAACAGGAACGTCATAACATGGAACACATCCATTTATATTTATCTAGGATTTAACTGGTTGGACTCAAGATTAGAACATAAAGGTGTCAATTTTTTTTTATCACTTCCTCAGTGATTAAACTATAAAACGAGAATGTCCCTGAAACTAATTCCTTTGTACTTCTTTTAGATATACGGTCATGTTGGAGTCCATAACACTCGAGAACAGGATCAGAAACTAATTAATTAACTCAGGGTTGAATCGAATTGATTATAAAAACCATGCGACATGATATTCGTTTCATTTATACACAATCTCGTGATACATTGAAAGCTGAAGAAGAAAATAGTAGCAATCTATGAATTTTCACATTTGGCTATAATTAATATATTCCATATAATATATTCCTTGACATGTGACAGACTCACCGTGCATGACGGAGGAGAGCACCGGCTTCAGATTCCCAAGAAAAGCCATACTGAGCAGGCAAGACAACACAAATTACACGGTATTATTGTTTACTGAAATTTCGTCAGTTGATTCAGCACTTGCATGATGCTAACGGAGGAAAAAGCTCGGTAAGCTAAGTGACCAACATGCTTAGAATATCAGCAAACCACCGTTACCTAATGATTCCATCCTGGATACGACTATAAGGTATTTTTGCTACAGAGGACACGACATACCTGAGTCTAACCTGCTGACGGACTTCAAAAGTCGTAAATTTTTAAAACGTCTTTACTTTCTCTTTGCGCTGAAACCGAGACGTGTGAGAAATTTTGACCTCTTGCTGCTTTTATGTTATAGCCACCATCTTGACAGTGACGTCAACGCGCACGTTTCTATATTTCTTCTGGTCTTTGACGCTTTACACATTGAAAAGATTACACTGACCCCTAGCGGATTTATAAGGAACTGCACAAAAACCCATACCATGGTGTGGACCAGTGACGTTCGAGAACGAGTCGACTCTTTGAACCAGCTCTTTAAAGTGAACTTTGGAAGCCGATTCGCATTGCTGATAAGTCCGATTTAAATGAATGAATGAACGAATGAATGAAATTGATAGGCAAAACCTTATGCAAAAATTTGGGTGGCTTTGAAAGTCAAAAGGTCGAAAGAGTCGGCTCGTGTTAGTGAGATGAGATGAGATGAGATGCTACTTTCAAGTCCCCATCGGAAGTTCGTGCGTACGTAGCTTGGAGGTCGTGACTACAATCCGCTGTATTTTCGAGTGGTTTTGGGACGAAAAATGGACTGCGTGAGAAAAAAATGGGCTGTGTGAAAAAACTTCTTGTTTTCATTTTTTTCTGTATTATACACGACAATAAGCTTTTTTTTTCACTGAAAGAAAATGAATAACTGAATAATTAACATGCATACTGTAATTACCACTTACATCTTAAATGATGCAGCTGGTAATACACTGTCCTACAGCCTACAGTCTATGTGTCCTGTGCAGTTCATTTTGTTAACCACCAGATGTCAAGCTGGAGATAGGCATGGGTTTACAATCCTTTGTATTATGAATGTAATGCTAACTAAAGAATACAACCCAGATTTTGAATGAAAGTTCAGAGATTCACAGAATAACAAATTCTGGTTTAATATGACTTACGTTTTGTCTGTACTGAAAGAAGAAGACTTTACTTGTCACATAGGCTATATTATTACAGCACAGTGAAATTCTTTATTCACATATCTCAGCTTGAAAGGACGTGGGGGTCAGAGCATCAGGTCAGCCATGATACACCACCCCTGGCACAGAGAGGATTAAGGGCCTTGCTCAAGGTCACAACAATGGCACCTTGGAGGTGCTGGGGCTTAAACTCCTGACCTTCTGATCGGTACCCGAGAACCTTGACTGTTGAGCCCATAATCATTGCACTGATATTATACCATTATTAGGTAACAACTGTTTTTTTCCTCTCAAACAGAAAATGACATAGGTTGTGTTTATGGCATTTTGCAACACACAAGGAGCTTGAAGAGTTTCTTCTTTGCTCTTGCACAACCGTTCAAGTGGGCTTGTTTATGGACTGTTTGTGTTGTTGTAGCTGGAGGATGCTCAACCAGAGGGTGATAAACACAGGAATGGAGTGAAGGATGGAGAGCGAGGGATGGATGCGAGGGGTGAGGGTGAGTCATAAGGGAAGAGGGGACTAATGAATGAGCAGGCACAGATGTGTGAAAGCGGGAGGATGAAAAGAAATGATTGCAGGAGTGGGAGAAAAGCGAGAGGGGCAAGCGAGCATCCAAAGTCCTTGTGGGTTTTCATACCTCATTTCTCTTTTTTTCTTCCTCTTTTCAGACCTGTCTATTTTGGTTCCTCTTTAGCACTGAAAGGCCATTGCTCTCACAAGGACAGGAAGATGAAACAGAGAGTGAGAAAGTGTGGTGGTGGCCAGTGGGAGGATGCGGATGGGCATGGTGATATTTTTGGATATGTGTGGGAGTAGGTGGGTCATTGGTATGTTGGACACTCTTAATGAACAGAAACTGAACTGAATAAAGTTGACAGGTTAGCAGGGCCATGGAGGTGGAGCCTGTATGTGTAGGATCTAAAGTGCCTCAGCAACAGGAGACAAAATGGAGCCAGAGATGTTTCAAGAAAGAAAAGGCATAGGCTGACAGTGAAAGTGAGAGGAGGCAGGAAAAGCCATATAGGGTATTATCATGCACTGTGTAGGCTGAGTGGATGAGTATAGGATGTGTGTGTGTGTGTGTGTGTGTGTGTGTGTGTGTGTGGGAGGTTGATTGTCTCCGCCATGCCTCAAGTCAAGAGCATACGTCAGGAAAATAACTAGTGCCTCATCATGTGCGTCAGTCAGCAGCTCTCAGGTCCATAAAACCATGGAGACACACAAAAAGGCTCTAAATGAAAAGCAGGAAGTATTAAAACAACAACAAAAAAAACAATAGACTTATTGGGGGAAGCATTAATGAACATTAATGAACTCATGGACACTGACGTTCCTTGCGTTGATGAAGTTGAATTTAATGTGATTGTCTGCCGTATATTTTTAACAGAAATGTTGTTTTAGATTAGAAACAAGATGAACATGCAAAGTAGTAAGATCTTTATTATCATTGATAGCATTTTGATAGAATATGATATTTTCATGATTTTATATAGTTGCACATGCACAAACATTTCTTGTAAACATCAAGGAATAATAAATAACAGAGTTTAGGAATCAATCCTCTACTTTGCTGTAGACAACTCTACATTGCTGTATGGGTGCAATAGAACCAATACAAATTAGTTTCAATATTCTTCAATATTTTCCTTGTGTAAAACACAGTCTTCACTATAAGTGAATACCAAAGTGGCACTTCATAAAATTGCCATTACATGAATACATTTAAGTATTTTTTCCTCAAAATGACAGTCCATGAATACAAGTGCTCATATGACATTCATTTTGTTAAAGTACAAACACAAAATAAACATTTTTCCTTTTAAAAATTTTCTTACGTATAATCACTTATATAATATGCAAAGAAAATGTGAAAACTCTGACAATATGTCATACTTTATCAATTAAGTCACAGACTTATTTTAGAACATGTGATCACCGGTTCCATCTGAAAGAGAAATAGACATAAAGAAACAGGTTAGAATATTAAACCCTAATCAAAATTCTGCCCTTGAATAAAACAAATTAAATATCAACACCTTTCATTGATTCTCACCTTGATAGAAGTGCTGTGGTGACGCTTGAAAAGGGAGTTGATACAACTCAGGTTGTTGCCTCAAGGCAGGATTAATCGAGGCAGCTGCCTCGAACATGGGTTCCATGTTGACCAGCTCCTCCAGGAGGGACTGGGCACAGGGTAGACCAGGGGTGGGGTCATTTACTGGAGCAGGGGTGGAATGTGGGGAGGCTGGGAGAGTTATCTCATCATCCATTATGCTCTCCGTTGAAGCCTTTCCCTCATAATGTGCCCCTGACTCCAGCGACCTTCCCCCAACCGTGCTGGTATAGTGCGTCGACTGGACGCTACAGAGGTGCTGCACACCAACTAGGGCCTCCTCCTGAATGTATCCCGGGGAGCAGGTGCTCACTGGGGCAGGAGGAGTATGCTCAATAGAGGAGTGAGGAAGAGGAGGTGGGGAAGGAGAAGAGAAATAAGGAGCTGAGAGAGGGGTAGCATTATTGTCTTGCATTAAAGAGATTTTGTCTTGATCCAGTGATGAGTGAGCTTCTCCACAGCACATGGTGGGTGGAAAGTCCGTAGTCAGAGGCTTAGAGTTCTCTTGCAGTAAGGCAGGGGAGGAGGGACATGTAGATAGTGAGTGATCTTTCCCGAAGCCCTCAGCAACTGAACTGAGATACTGAGCCAATAGCGAGATCTCCATTTGCTCTCTTTCATCTTTCGCTTGCTGGGAGAAAAAACCTGGGCAGTACTGTTCAGTGGGAGAAGCCTCTGGGGTCAGGATGCCTTCAGGTGGACCATGGTGGATGGAATGAGGGACATCTACATACAAAGGCCCTCTGATTTGTGGTAATGCCATAAGGACACATTCATCATTAACTGGGCTATCTGGGGTAGGAGGTAACTTCTCATATAGAGCCCTACTGTTGTGCTGTACAGATAGTGTCATGCCTACATCTGTTGAGTGGGATGTTGGGTGACTGGCTGAGTGCATGGTTTGAGTGACTGTGCTGGCTGAGTCTGGTTTAAAGAAATCTTCACCGAACATGAAACGACTTCCTCCAAGTCTTGGAGTGTATGGGGGAGTGCAAAGCAGCTCCCCTATGTTGTGTGGTTTTGATGTACTGATATTGGAAAGTGGTACAAGGGGCACAGGAGTTTGGGTAGCTGGGCATGCCATGTTGGTCATGACAGTCAGAGAGGAATGGGGAGTTGGGGCTGATCTTGTGGAGAACTTTGTGGTCTCTGGTAAGCATATTTGGTGGCTTCCATGTTGTTGGGAAAAGTTATTTTCATCTAGGGGGAAGTGTGGACAGGGACCAGAGCCCAGTGGCAGGCCTGAGGGAAGGGTGGAAGTGCCAGGCTGTTCCTCAGAGGAGCTGCGTCCAGAAACAGTAAAGCTAAAGTCAAATGACTGAGCAGTCAAGCCACTACTGCTGGGGGTATAAATCTGCTCTGGGCTAGACAGGGGATAAGAGAACTGTTGAGCCAAACTCTCCTGGTACAGGAGAGACAGCTGGTTTTGCTCAGAGTTCAGCTGCTGACGCACAGACCATGCTTCAGAATCACTAAGGTATGAAAGAACATAAGAAAAGTGTATCAGAATTTTACATAACATCACACAATAGATTATACAATAAGACTATTAAATGTCAAAAAGGGTTGTACCTAATGACATAGTTCTGGCAGGTAATGGGATGTTCTCCAGTCTGGAGCTGGAGGACCATGTAAAGCCAGACCCACGAATGGTCAGCTGCCTCCACTTGAACCACCATCTCTACCTGTCTCTCCCCTCCTTCACGCACTAGAAAGATTTAAAGAAATACATTATTAATACCACCTATTTTCTCTTTTGCTGCTAGCACGAGTGACTGAAAGTTATACAGTGGCTTTATATGTAGTATCAGTACATAAAACTCACACAGGGCACAGTGCTGTGCAGAGGCATGAGAGAGATCTCGAGGATGTAGCAGGCTATACCAGGAACGAGAGCGTAGCATGTCCACATCATAGCCCAAATAGATACTGACACTGCCATGAAACAAAAAAGTAAACAGTAATTTCTATTTACCTTTTGGCTAGTAATCATAGTACCAATGTGTATAGAATCATTCAAACACTCACCATGCTTGGGCTGCTTGTATCCTCATATCACGGCCATGCTGGGAGTGGAAGGAGGTCAGCTGGAAAGCTTGCTCAGCTGGTGGGGTAGGGAGCGGGTTCCTAGTGCTGATGGGGTTTGATGCCTGGAGCTCGAGAGGTGAGCAGAAACACACCCACACTGCATTGGAGGTCCAGTAAGATGATGCATGATAGGGTAATGGGAGGCAGCGTGCTCGCACCAGAATCATCTTGTTACCAGAGCCCTGCCTTCTCACAAACTTTGAAGTGTTGAAGCGACAGCGAAAGAGACGCTCTAAAAATATACATATTTATAGAGATTATGAATGAACATTTGGTTTCAGTTTGAGAATCTGGAGCATGAAGTTCAAAGACAGCAAGAAAGACTAGAGTATTCCCTGTTACCTGTTTCAGGGGTAGTGACTGGCACAAGATTGCTCCTCATGACAAAGTGATCGGCTTGATCAATGATGTCATAGACACTGTCACTCTGAGAGACTAGATCTACCTGTATTCATAAAAAAAAAAAAATTACAAATTACGCAATTTACAAGGTAACCTGAGTAGTTCTGTAAAACTAAAACAACAACAACAACAACAACAACAAGTCAATGCTTGTCAAGTTAGAGGAAAATAATTGTAAAAGAACATAATCAAGGTGCATAATTGAAATTTAAAGGACACTGTTTTTCTCACCATTGAGTGCCCGAGGTGTTCTGTGACGTTGTCGGATAAATACAGGAGTTTGCCTTCACTTGTCAGCAAGAGGAGAAAACCCGGTAAGGTGTTCATGAGCTCCGAGAGTTCAGAAACTGACATGAGGCTTGGGCTCATATCCTGGCTCCCGGATGTGCTTAAATCTAGAACCAAGAAGAGAGTAAATTGTAAGTTGTCAACCAGTCACTAAAGCTATAATTTAGAAGGAAATAATTATAAGAATAAGAGTGAGGTTCATTAGAAATATATCGTTACAAAAACGATTATACTAACAAAGTAACCCAAAGCTTAATCCAAACACAGCAAACGGCTGTGATAGAACTGGGAACATCAGCACCACGGACAGCAACTTCTCTAACGTGATATTTCATTCCTTTTATACGCTAAACCGATAAAAAACAGGATAAAAACAATCGCTTGGGGACAAAAAGCTTTCCATTTAACGCTGTACCCACCTTCAGTCAAAAAGACGGATTTTCTTGTGTACATGCAGGCAAGGGACATGATGTGCAGGTAGGACAGGCGAGCCTTGTCTGCGTCCGAGATGGGCAGCAGGTCCTTCAAGCTGCGGATCTCGGCGTTGATCTGATCTCTTCGCGCTTTCGACGCGCCTTTCGTGGAGCGGTACATTGTTCTCGGCTACAGGTGTCCTCAGTCTCACCGCCGATGTGTGACGGGAATCGAGCGCAGTTTCACGGACAAGCTGTAAATGTTATAGCGCCTATTTAATCATTGGGGCAACAGTTTGGAAGTGAAAAGTTGGTTTTTTTTTTAACGAAAATTTCAAGAAACAAACATTGTTTCAGAATTCTCGCGTTTCTCGGAAGGCTAATATTATTTCGAGATCAATAAAAGTAAAATAAAAGAATTCTCTTGGCTGGTGTGTCGGTTCTGGTGAAAATACCGCATCCAGGCCCTTTATATAGAGAAAGAGCCGGAGAAAAGGAGCGACGGGGGCGTGCACTGACACATCGGAATCAGTATCCTCATGTGTCTCTGCATCTCCTACATTCACTCCCTGATGATGACGTGTGAGGACGATGGGAAACCCTTCAACGCATATAGCCCGATATGGACAAAAAATAAGGCCGCATGAGGCGGAGACAGTGGCTTTATCTGTCTGTCCGTCCGTGTATTTATATAACTCTAAGATCTGAGGACCACGACAGATTGAAGGTTAAGTCTCCGTCTGCTCGTAGGGGCATGTAGAGAGACGTGGTGGGTTTTAATATTTTCTGTCCATATAAGCCAAGGGGGCATATAGGTTTTTCTGGCTATATGGAGGGAAATAATTTAAGGTTTTTTGGTACACATGGAGAGACAGTGAATTTTCATGTTTTTCTGTCCAAATGAAAGTACATAGTTTTAAGATTTTTCTTGTCTATATGGAGAGATAAAATGGGATTTAAGTTTTTCTGTCCATATGGAGGGACATAGTTTATCTTTTAATATAGAAAAACACAGTAGGCTTAAATTCTTTTTCAAATGGTGGGGACATATTAGGGTTTTCTTTTCTTTTCTTTCTTTTCTTTTCCACGTGGATTTTATATTAATTAATAATGAATAAACACTAGATTTGTTTTTGAACTGCATCAGGTGTACATGTATCAAAGCTGGTAGGAGGCTGATCGCTCACGATGTTACAGCTACCATGTCTACCCATTACCACACACACAGAGCGAGAGAGAGAGAGAGAGAGAGAAAGCATAAACAATAATCTACAATAAACTATGATTTCATGACTGGATACCCCCACACACCTTGAAGCTGCATTTATTTAGCTTTTAACAAATAAGCAAAGGTCATGATAGAACCTTTCTCGTAGCCAAGTGACAAATTTACATCAAGCAGAGCTCAAATGGCTCTTTATAATTAGAAATGACATGATTTTACCAACCAGAGCTCAAATTTGTAAGTTGATGCTCATAAATTGAAGGTTCCAGATTTAGGGCACTACTACAGTCCTGTGTTCATCTCATTACACATTTATAAAAGTGTACACATTTTTCTCACTCTATATACTGAAATTAATCTAGTTTTTTGCTCTTGGGGTTGGGATTTGTGGTGCAAAGCTGTACCCTTATAGATCCTTTAAATCCTTTAAAAAGTTCCTAATTAAAGAGTCATGGTTCAGCCCAACTTTAGGCAGTCGTGAGATCACGCTCTCTGCAATCCATTGCACATTTATACCCCTTAAGCCATATTGCTGAACAGACCACTTTATCTGAGTGAATTTAAAACATGAGTTCAAACGTTTTCTTATATAACCGAACATCCACACACAAAATGAAGGACACTTCATTTCACATCTGTTTTCATATTTTCTCTATCTTTTTGTTCCTGTATATTTTTAAATCAAGAGAATCAAGGTCCTCATTTCTTTCCTTAAAGGAAAGATAATTTCTGTTGCTTGGCAACTCTCCCACTCAAACGCTAAGATAGCACAACATGGCCAATGTTGCTGAACCTAATGGTCGCCTGCCTCCTTTCTCAGGCTAGTTAGATTTTCAATGTGTCACTGGATTTTGCACAGGTTGAGGTGTTTTTGTTTGTAACATCAAAAAACACCACAAGTGGTACTCGAACCTAATCAGAAGATATTGATTAATTTTCTGTTACAGCAGGTAAGAAAGTAGTGCTGACTGTAATTAAAATCACATGTTTATAGTAATGTGCTCGTTCTCATGCATTAGTGTTCCTATAATAACCGTGCATTCACAGGGACTTGTATGGCAGACACATCACATAATGTTCATTTAATTACAAGTTGATATTAAAAAATGTGTTGTTATTTTACAAAGAACAAAATAACAATTAAAAAATCACAATTCGGAAAATGTTTATTTAGCATTTATGGAAGGAGGAGGACGAGGCAAGATTGCTGTGAATTGCTGCTAATATAAGTGATAAACGGAAGTAAACTATTTTGTGGATGTTCCTCAACATTAAACATGATTGTAAACAGTTAAAAGGGTGTCATTCTTTAAGTCAATGCAAAATTTATATCATTGACAAATTGTTGTGGTTATAACTAAAATAGATACAAAAAACATTTGGGCATGATGTTATCAGGGTGGTAACAGGATCAGCATTATTAATTTTCTCTAATATTGCTTTTCCTATAAGAGCATTCCATACTGTTATATTACTTACATAAGCTATATACAGTATCGTGCAAAAGTCTTAGGCGCATACAAAGGATTGCTGTAAAGTAAAGAGGACTTCAACAATAATGAAATGAAATCTTTCTATTTAAATGAATCTACTTGAATGACAATACTACAGTGTGCAGTAAACAGTAAATCCTAAACAAATATCTGGTGTAACTACTCTTTGCTTTTTTTTAAATAATAGTCCCGGGTTTGTGCATTTTTATAAGTAAATGATCTGGTAAGTTTTACTGAGCATCTTGGAGAATCTGCTGCAGTTCTTCTGGAGACTTTGGCTGTCACACTTGCTTCTTTTTTGTTGCATGTTAAACACGGGAGCCTTTATTATGTTTTTGTCTGAAAAGTGGTCTCTTACATGACATTTACTGACATTTTTGCAAATACTTATTTATGATTATACTTATTTTATTTATTTATTTATTTTTTGGAATAGTAATGTTTGGAAATCTGAAATATTTTGTACTGACTCAATAATGCAGAATGCATAAAATGCATATATATCTAAAATTTGTACAAAAAATAGGGTGCCTAAGACTTTTGCACAGTTACGGTATATATTATCTCACTTTATACAGAACTTTACACCATACTTTTTCCAAGCTTTAAGCAATCAGACTGTGGACTGTGGTCAGCTGTGGTGGTACTTTGTGACACTTCATCACTTCCATGAGCTGTACTGTCTGCTCTCAGTATGCTGCAAGGTGCTAAATGAGCTGTTCTCCCAAGTCTTTTAACAACTGCATAGGCGTGAAAGAGAATGTGCGACTCAGGAAAATGTGTCTGTATATGTGAGTGTGAGAGTGCATGTTTGTGGAGTGTGTGCTTGCTGATTATATGTATGTGTTTATGTGCATGAGGGTGTGTGAAAGTTTAAAACACACAAAAAACCCCAATGATTAGATGAGTGGAGCGAACGCCTCCACATTTCCCTCCTCCCTCCATCCTTCTGTTCACAAAGATTGTGCAGCCTGCAACCTTGTATATGTTCTTTCTTTTTTCTTTTTCTCTCGATCTTCTTAGTGGTTGAGGTTTATTTTTAGTGTTCACACAAAACAACTTCAACTGTTTTCATAAAAATCAATCTAAATAAAGAATGTATGAACAGAGAGCAGTATGTGCAGAGTGCCACTCCACTTAAGAGCAAATCTAATTAAGCAATTCAATGAATCCGATGTATTCATGCAACAAAACGGTATTAGAGGTATGTTTTTTGAGCTATTAGATATAGTCTCTGACATTTTCTTGTCTGAAGTTGAAGTCATCTTGTATTTGATAAGTTCTTTCCTTTTTGTATTTTTGTGATCTGATTTCCTGTGTGTTTCTGAGTCACTATTATTACTACATATAATGCTTCTTCATGCCATTTCCTTTCCTGCAATTTTGTCCATTATTGATCAAATAACAGCATGCTTGATCCATTTCACAATAAAGACCATGTAATGGAGGAAAATTAGAAAGCCAGATGCAAGAAAAGGGTATTAAGGTGAGGACATCTGCAGAAAGGTTGAAGTAAGGCATACACTAGACCTTGTGTTCTAGATAAAAACTTTTCTGATCACTCACAGGACTTGGCCATGGGGGAGAATGAGTCATTGAGAGCTGCCACCCTGACCCTCTAGCTCCCACCTGAGGCTTTTTGTTGTTTTTTACGTGGGTGGTGTGGCCATCTGCTGAAAACAAAATGGCGGTGGGTGGGTTTCCTTAGCTGCTGACTTATGCAAGCTCACAGAATATGAGTAATGTCCATAAAACATCATCTGTGCATTGCATGTCCACTCTCTTTGCAGAAGCTGCATGACTTTGTAGCATTTGTAGCCTAAGGTGGATATAAAAAAGTCTACACACCCCTTTTAAAATGGCACGTTTTTCTGATGTAAAAAATTTAATCAAGATAACTCATGTCAGAACCTTTTCTACCTTTATTATGAAATTGCAACCTATAAGTTAAAGTGAAAAATAATCAGAATCATTTTAAATGAAAAAAGTAATATAAAAAATGTATAGTTAATTAGTTGCAAAATATTCACCCCTAAACTAATACTTAGTTGAAGCACCTTTAGATTTGAAAGACATTCAATTTATTGGGGGGTAAGCGCAATCACTTTGGCATGTCTTGATTTAGCAATATTTTGCCATTCTTCCTTGCTAAAGCATCCTAACCCTGTCAAATTGGCTGGGCATTTCCTGTGCACAACCCTCTTCAGGTCACCCCACAGAGTTTTTTCATTTGGATTTAGATCTGGACTCTCTGGTTCATTGCAAAACCTTGATCTTGTTTTGGTGAATTTTAGAGATTTGAAGGTGTGCTTTGGGTCATTGTCCTGCTGTAAGGTGAAATTTCTCTTAAGTGTTTTAGCAGAAACCATAAGGTTTTTTTGTAAAAATTGACTGGTATTTGGAGCTAATCATCATTTCCTCCACCCTGATTAAAGCCCCAGTTCCAGCTGAAGAAAAACAGCCCTAAAGCATGATGCTGCCACCTCCACACGTCCCCGCGGGTATGTGGAAATGGTGTCCTTTTGGTGATGTGTTTTATGGTGGGGTTTTTTTGTTGTTGCCCCAACCATGTCTTTTGGTAATGTGGATAACAAGTTCACCTTTTTGGCCATCAGGAGATTGAAATTTTTTTATATAAATTTTAACTGGGCTTGGATGTTTTTTTTTGTTGTTGTTTTGTTGGGTTTTTTTGTTAAAAAAGCCCTACCCCATAGCACAGACATATGAAAAATTCAGGAGATTGTTGTCACATGAAGGGAACAACTAGTACTTGCCAGAAATTGCTGCAATTTTTTTAATGTTGCTGTAGGCTTCAAGGCAGCTTCCCAGACCAGTTTTCCCCTGGTTTACTCCTCAATTTTAGAGGGATATCATGTTCTTAATATTGTCAGTGTCATGCCATATTTTCTCCACTTGATAATTATTGTCTTTACAGTGTTCCATGGTATGTCCAATGACTTGGGGAAAAAACCTTCTCCTTCAACAATGAGATCCCATACCTGTTTTTTATGCTTTTTATGGCCAGCTGTTTTCCAGTTGGATGTTACAAAGATGTCAAGAAAATACTATCGGAACAACTGCACTTTATTTGGGGTTAATCAGTCACTTTAACTGATGGCAGGCATATACTAAGGAGTATTTAACATGAGTTTGAATGTGATTGGTTCATTCTGAACACCCATTCTGCCGCAGTCCCAATTATAATAGGGTGTGCACATTTATGCATCTGTATAATGGGTGTTTTTTTGTTTGTTTGTTTTTATTCCCTAAAACATTTTTGGTTGTTTTTCACTTGATCTATTTTGCAATTTCAGAGTAAAGGTGAAAAATAATCTGACATGGATTAACTAAGGAGCGAACATTGATGGGGTTTGTATGGATCTGTTTAGTATTTGAGTCAAGATTTGCTAGTTTCCAAAAAGATCGCTCCCTACACTTTTAAGTGGCATCATTTACTCATAGTTACTAATACTCTTAAGGGTGTTTGTTGTGCTGTAATTGGGACTTTAAACTATTTTGTTGCACTTATAATCAGGTGTGTATATGACTTGTATCTTGCCTCATGGTCCTTGAGTCATAATAATTTGTGTCAGCCTAGAGCATCCTATGGTGGCCCTGAGAGTTCAACATGCTGCAAATTCGGATAACACAACCCATTAACAGACATGTGATTCAACAACAAAAAAATGACAATGGAAGTGTTTCCAGAGGACACTTAAAAGCGATGAACACATTTAGACACACTTGTTTTCACTTTTTTAGTCCCACTGTCACATCTGTTAAATTTTAGATTTGTTAGGTTGTTAAAAATGCTTCCTTTAAGCTGCCTATTGATAAAAGTGATCATATCAGCTCCTGAGTGACACAACAGAAGAGCATTGAACCTATCATCAGGAGATCATTTTGAGTTCAAATCCTGCCAAAGCTCCCCAGGCATCTGTGGGCAAACCTGACGTGATCTCTGGTTGAGAAGGATGGCAAACTCTCTCTCTCCTTTCAGTCAGAGTGGCATTAGCTAATGACAGCAATCTGTGAGGTGTCAGGCTTCATGCATGGGGCATGTTGAGGGCATGTAGACGGCATGTTTGCTTCACATATCTCTGAGGAAGCATGATTTTGCCCCACCCTCCCTGGGTGGTAGATGTTGGAGAGAGTGAGCTAGTGGGTAGGAATTGGCAAGACCAAACTGGGGTGGAAATGAAAAGAAAAAAGTCACTATATGACTTTACAAATACAAGATTATAGAGTAATACAAATAAAAATGTATAAAGTAGAAATTTTTCTTTTGAAATGTAAATTAGTACAAATTTCATCTATCCCATCATAAAACCTGCCTTTTTCTCCTTTCCACTCCATAATTGTCATTTGTTTCTGGAGGGAACATTTGATACTTGACTATGCGGCCATGGCAACAGAACTGCAGTATCTTAGTAACAAAATATGTTCATTGTGAGAGATGGGACCAGAGATTGTTTTTAATAGCACTGCAGGGATGCTGTATTGAACTCTGAGCAATACTGAACCTCTTCAAACAAGAAACCGAATGTAGCAATATAGTGACATGGGTTAAAGAAATAAATATACTTTTCAAACCCCACTTTTCATGAGTGAGTGCTGAAGCATATTCCTCAGAACAACGACATCACAGAGGACCTTCAGATACACTTCACTTTCCTTAGTCTGCTTTGATCATGATCAACTAGTAACTGGCAAAATTAGGTCATGGAGGAGAGACAGAAGCAACCTAGATAACAACCTGTAGATACAGGTTAAGAACATTAATGTACATGTCAAACATATGAGAAAAAATGTGATCTCAGTGACTTGGACATGGTTGCTTATGCCAGACAGGCTGGTTTGGGTATTTCAGAAACAGATGATCTCTTGGGATTTTTTAAAATAGTGTGAAAATCAATCAAACAAACAAACAAACAAAAAAAACATTCAATGTAATAATATTTTGTCCATGTTGTTTTAGCCTTATTTGTTAATGTTTGTGCAATATCTAGTATTAAAAAATCATATATAAGTATGTATAATATATGTATATAATAATATACTATAAGTAGTATAAGGGGGTTAAGGGCCTTTATATCTGCAACGCATACATTTGTCAATTTTGGACTTTATAAATAAACCAGACCTGACCTAACCTGACTCTTATCCTCATATGTCCTGTGCATGTTTGTGTGTGTGTGTGTGTGTGATTTTAACATAACCACCATCCCAGCATTTCTCTACAATACAGCAGTACACTGTCATGCTGCCTGTTAAAGAAATAGGATCAAGTGTGATATTTTAGTCAGCAAATTCAGAAGGAAGATATTTGGAAGGGTTAAGTGACACCATTTACAATTACACAACTACATGGCAGCCTTTTCTTCAGCTACCATGTAATCACTGCAGTCACTGGCAGAGATTTATTCATCATTCATTGCTTTCAGAGGTATTTCATTGATGATGATTCTGAAAGCCTGACAGTGATGTCAGTGATGTATGAGGGGGTGGACAGGAAATTACTGTGTTTTTGACCCCAGCCTCTGTATGATCACAAAAATAAACCCTTGATACCCTTGTTTTAACATTCCAGATACCATTTTTACCATTTTACCTCTAAATATGGAATCATGAGTGATGTTTTTGCAATTCGTGCCTTTGAAGTTGTTTGTTTGTCTTCTTAGTTGTTGTTTTTAATCATAAATAATGATGAGTGTTTGTAATGTATTGTTTGAGTGTAGTAATGTAATTACTACTACATTAAAACAAACCAGCCACTGACGTCATGAGAATTTTGAATTATGGTATTCTCCTATTGCACGTAGTTGTAGTAAATTATTTTGAACTAAGAAAGCTGATAAAAAAATTACAGAGTAAACAAGTGGTTGAAGATGCTGTAAAAGACAGACCTCAATCAAAAATAAAGAAAAGACAGCCAAGAAAAGAGAGAAGAAGGTCTGAAGGTTTGCTTTGCCCAATAAGTCACATGTCCGCTACCTCCCACCTACTTCCATCTGCTGCTCTACCCACAAGGCCTCTGTTGTGCCAGCACCAGCCATGAGTGAGGTCATCTACTCCAAGCTGGAGACTGTAATTACTACTACTACTACTACTACTACTACTACTACTACTACAATAATAATAATAATAATAATAATAATAATAATAATAATAATAAACACATATATATACATATGTAGTGTGCGAGTGCTTTGTGCAGGTGCAGCAGCTGAGGAAACACTTTTTGTCACTGCAGGGTTAAGAAACATTTGGTTAACCAAAAATCAGTCCTGGGGTCAGCTGATTAAGGGCTAAAGGATGATTAACAAACACAGGAATCCAAAAAGCCACTTTAACTGTATACCTACAAGGTGGAACAAATTAGGTAGCTGTGTCTAATAATGTGACCGTAACTATACACAAGAATGCTGCTGTGCTTGATACACTCATATCAGCTGTGCTGAGAATGTTTCAGCATCCAAATCCAAATCAGGGTTGGTCTTATTGTGCTCCAGTTCCATTAATGAGTTATAAGGGCGCTAGCAAAAATACTACAAAGTATATCTACAACATAGTCAGAAAGGTATTATTAGTTTTCTATAATAACAGCTGTGACTGTAGTTCTGCCTGTAAGGCAAATCACAGGTTTATATTAATGCACATTCTCCCTTTGCTGTTATAACAGCCTCTACTCTCCTGGGAAGGAGTTCCATTAGATTTTAAGATGTGGCTGTGGGGATTTGTACCCATTCAGCCACACAAGCATTAATGAGGTCGGACACTGATGTCAAGTGAGAAGGCCTGGTGTGCATTCAGCATTCCAATTTATCCCATGGTTGTTCAGTGAGGTTGAGTTCAGCACATATCAACCTTATGGATCTTGCTTTGTGTACTTTCATGAATATAATGCTACAGCATACAAATATTTTTTTGGCAATTGTGTGCTTTCAAATTTGGGGAAGACCCACATATGGGTGTGATGGTCAGGTATCAACATACTTTTGGCCATATAGTATGTGTCATCCTTTCTACAGTACTCATTAATGAACTTGTATTGTGGGTGCACCAATCTAAAGATAAATTGATTATAAATTGTGTTTTTCTTTAACAAAGGAAAATGGATAATCATTCTATAAGAATAAGTTCATGTACCAGTTAAGATAGGTGTCTTCAGTGTCAAAGTATTGTAATGGTCATTAAGTTTTCTGACAGTTGATAGTCTTCAGGACTGAGGACTTTGCGTTGGTTTCTTAGTGATATGACAAGCTGTGGAGTTTTTTTGTTTGTTTGTTTTATTAACTTCAAAATAGAGAGAAACGAGAGGCTTGTGAGAGAACAACTGTTTATAGTTACTATAACATAAGTGATACCTGGAACTAACTTGTTTAGGGGATGTTCCACAGCATTAAACATAACTGAAATACATAAAATGATGATTGATGTGTTGTCCATTGATAATTTATCAAATTGTAATCATATTTAATATTTAATTGCCCATAGGTTTGAATACGAGCGTGTGTGGCTGTTTGTCTGTGTTGGCCCTGTGGTGGACTGGCGACGTGCCCAGGGTGTACCCCGCCTCTTGCCCGAAGATGCTGGGATTGGCTCCAGCTTCCCCGCGACCCAGATGGATAAAGCGCTATAGATAATGGATGGATGGATGGATGGAATTCTTATTCCTTAATTAACTTCTGATAAAACCCTGATAAAAACAGGGATCAAATCTGATGCTGATGATGGATATTATTTTTTCTTCTCTTTTGAGAGAAAAATAGTACAAAAATTCCTTTGAGAGGCTTCTAGTTTCCTTCAATACATCTAATAAAGGCTGCTATTTCAAGAATGTAAACCACCTTTGATGCAAGATTATAAGCACCTTCTAACTGATATCTAAGTTTAAAGTCAAAGTCTTTCATTTATCATGTGTACAGTTTAAAGAGTGCAATTATCTTATAATGCATCTGGAAATAAATTGTTTGAAATAACAGGAATTACATTAGGTGCAACTATAATGGTTTACAGTTTGCTGCAATTAAATTAATAGATAAAGCTTTAAAGTTTGTCCTTTGTTGGTGCAATACACATTCTCTAAAATGGTTAAGAATTCCAGTGCACTTGTTGCCCATGGAGGATAAATAATTTAGATTTTGTGTGAATATTCACCATCATTGGTAATATTACTGCAAAGTACTGGTCATTTTACAAACTCACCCTGCTTTCCTTTCACTGTGCTCACACGAATCTGGAACATTATCTTTTGTTTATCATATTATCTCTGAAAATGAGTCTCACATCTATGCTCTACAGCTTGTGTTTGTGTTACACTGTCACCCTGTGGAGGCTGCTGATTAATGCAATCAATGTATTTGCAAACCCAAAATACACACACAGAAACTGTTGCACAAACATCAAGCAAAATGTGAGGGTCAATCAGCATTCTTTTTTGGGGGGGTGAAGTTCGCAGACACATAAAAATGTGAAAATGGCACTTCAAAACCCATTGCTTCCAGTGAGTCATACCATAGCATTCAAATTTATGAGTTTGATTAGTCAGAAATTTACTTTTCTCTAACGGCACCCCCCTGACAGTAGTACTGGCTGCAGAGCGATGACTTGCTTATCACTAGCTGATCAGTAACATGCCATAAGTGCCATTGTGCGCAACACAACAGAAAATCTTTCACTCGGTTGTTGGGGGATTTCAAGTTCCATTCGCAACAAGGACATAGCCACCCACAGCCAGGAGACTGACAGAGGAAAACTGGCTATGCTCTGTGGGTGGGAGTGATGGTACTATTTTTCTCTCCTGTCAATCACAGTGACACTAGAACATCATGGATGACTTTGAGCTCATGTATATGGAAGAGGGTAGACAGCAGGCTCCTACAATCTTTCAGATTTGGTGTGAGGCAGCATGAGCCGCCGTATGAAAAGATGTGTTGGTTACCTTTGTGTGCCTGAGTGGAAATATGTGCTAGCCTTTACCCTCCCTGGTTGATAACTGTTGTGTGGTTGGGGAGAGCCAGTAAGGGTGGGAATTGGCAAATGACCAAACAGAAAAAACTGGGTTTTAAAAAAGCATATTTATTTAATCTGGATCTCTTAATGAGGATATAAATGCAAGCACATATGTGGCTTTTTATTGTCTAATGACAAACTGCACAAACAATGTGTTATTTAATATGCTACACATGATAAATAGAAAATTTCCAGTAAGAGACATCAAAAAATAGCAAGGTGTTAGTGGCTTAGTGGTTAAGGTTTTTTAAAGGTTCAAATCTCAGCACTGCCAAACTGCCACTGTTGGAATCCTGAGCAACAACCTTAACCTTCTGCTCAGCTATGGATAAAAGCACCCGCCAAAGTAGTAAAATATAAATGAAAATGCAAAAAACACAGACAAACACCTGGTGACACTTTACTGCCCATAAAACCCATATCCGATATAATTATGTCTGTTAAGATAATTAAGAATAACAAAACACAAACCTGTTTTGAATGATCATGTTGATATTGTGATGTTTTCCATCATCAGTTACATACTGTAGAATAAGTGATCATCCAGAATTCAGCCCCATATAGAACTTATGAGTGGTCATCATTAAAACAAGAGTGTTCCTTTTGTTTACTGTACCTAATTATTTTTCTTTTTATGAACTTGGATATTTGACAGGTCCTCACAAGGTAAGATCTAAAAAACCCTAAATGTTCCTTTTGGCTACTGAGGTTGAGGTTAGAAATAAATTTAAGTTTAGAGATCTGGTTAGTAGAGATAGGGCAATAATAATTGTCATTGGAAGGTCATCACAAGAATAGCAAGACAAATGTGTGTGTGTGTGTGTATGTATGTGTGTGTGTGCGTGTGTGTGCATGGTGAGAAAGTGAGAGAATTGAATGTACCTATTATTTCACACATTCCAGAATACTGATGCTAAAATAAGTCACACTGATGGGGGAATCATTTCAGGGACAGCTGGGCCAATTGTCAGACATCTCAGCTCACTTTACTTCTCTGCTGTGATGCATGCTTGTTCATTTACTGGTAACACTTTATATAAAAGTTGTTGCAAATTCACTTTATTTTACATAAGCATTTTTTGACTGGTTTCTCCAAAGAGATTTTTAAAAAACGAAAGTCTGTATGTATTGTATTATTTTCTATTACCTCTCATTATATGAACAACCAAAAAGGACATGCATTTTCCTCAATTATCTGATTTAAATGCATGACATTCCAATCTCTTCAATGAAATGCAAAGTAGCCTATATTCATTCATGCCATTCAGTATCCATTGCAGCATCTACAAGAAATGGATTAAGTTTTTAAGGACAAGTATTATGACCCTGTAAAAATCCTGAAAGAAAAATTACATTTATGTAAGAATTTATAAAAGTAACATCTTTCAAGTGTTAAAATTGATCACACCATCTTACAGTGCCCCTCTTATCCTTGGTTTCTTCTCTTTTTCTAGAAAGCATAAGGTCCTACATAGATGGATAGACGGAGGGTTGAGCTACTCTGGTAGCTCATCAGGGGGTTAACGGATACCATCTCCAAATCCAGAATATACTCTTTGGGTCCGCTGACTTCCCGAGCCAGAACCAACATGGCACTGACATTATTGATTTGCTAAAAATTCAGAAGAAAATCACTTCAAACAACAATATACCAATTTGTGTTGTACCTATATTATGTTTGAAAATGTAAATGTACATTGTGCATTGTGCAAACTAAGAATGAAATCTCCTTTTACCCGAATGTAAAAGTCTCCTCCATCATCACCAGACCGGATGTGGAACGTGTTGTAGGCTCCGGGGTAGACACTGGTGGCCTGGATTTGGAAGATATCGGAGGGCACAGAGCGTTCAGAGGTGATGCTCATGTAGCGATGCACGATGGAGAAAGGCAGGTCACGGCATTCTGGTTTCACCGTCGGACACACGCATCGACTTAAGGATTTGAAAGAGAAGCAAGAGAGAGTCTGAGTGAGAGCGGCAGGGGATGTGAGAACAGATTGGGTGCTAAAACTTGTTTTCTAACCCTGTTGGCACTGATACTTCCTGCCTGGCCTCTGTGAATTAAAGGAATACTCTAGGGGCTTTCCAACCTACGCTTTATCCATCACATCTGTTGCATATGTGCTTCCCACAGGCAAGTTTCCTAGTACTGAGAAAAGAACAGGAACTTTGTTTACTCGAAACTCACTTATAATGGACGTCTGTGGGCAGTTGTTGAAGTCAGTCAATAATTGCTTAAAATAAGTGACTGCATAATGGGAATTATGCCCAGGGTGTCCCCTGCCTCTCACCCAAAGTCAGCTGAAATTGGCTCCAGCTTCCCCACGACCTTTATCAGATAAAGATGTTCATAGATAATGGATGAATGTACAGATCTTAAGACAGATATAAGAGTCATGACAAAACTTTTCTTATTAGTTTTGTCAAATTTCAAACACCGGTGCAACGCAGTAAAAAAAATCTATTCAAGGTACTTACACTTAGACCCCCCTACAACATTGGAAATGTCTAACCATAAAATGCTCCCCTTGAGAAAGCAATCCTGTATCTGAAAGGATGAATTTCACAGCAAAGCATAAGTCCTATTGTCAATAAAAAAAAAAAAGCAAAATTGGGAGAGATGACATATTCTATCTCCCCTGTCAATCACAGCAATACTAGAAAATAGTGGGTGTCTGTGAGATCATGTATATACATGAGGGCAGATAGTTCTTTCCTCAGTGTGTGTTCCACTGCCCTGTGATACAGCATGAACAGAAGTATGAAAAGATGTGGTTGACTGGCATACATCTTGGAGGGAGCACTTGCTAGCCTTTATTCTTTCCTGGTTGGTAGTTGTCATATCATAAGGAAGAGCTGACTGGAAGGTGAGATGTGGCATGAGACATTTGAGAACAGAATCTACAAATTCTTTGGCTTCTATTATTATCCATGAATGAGCTTTGAGTGAATCGATTTTCTGCTCTTTTCTCAGTACAGGGAAACATGCCAAAATTCCCAACCATGTTAATCATACATATGCTACAGATATGATAGGTAGAGATTAGTGGAAAAAATGCTGAAATATTCTTTTAATGTCAAACTTTCACTAAAAGACAAAGTAAATCATTCTGGTTCACTCAGTAGACCAAAATAATGTGTGCATATGGGTGGGTATGTGTGTGTCAGTCACTTTTCTGAAACATAGATGTAGGGATCCCGGCAGCGATTGGAGTCCACACAATGGTATCCACCATGGATATTCACACAGCTCTGTCCCTCTGCACACTGATGGGTGCCTGACTCACACTCATTCACATCTACCCAAGAACAAGAACATCATGAAAAAAAAAATCAACAGTGTGAATGGGCAGATTTTGAGAGGATAGAAAGTAGGATTCATTCTTTTTCTTTATGAGTCATTGTTTCCACCAACCTAATGTGCTTCTACTATGAGGAAGGGTGATGATGATCTAGGTGGAGTAGGTGTGAGCTGGTGAAAAAAAGGGAAGCCTTACCTTGGCAGAGACGTGAGCCTAGAAGCTGATATCCCTGTGGACATACGCAGGAGAACCGACCTGGTTCGTTGACACACTGGAACTGACACAGGTAACTGGAATAGCTGCACTCATCAACGTCTGTGAACAGAGAAACATGGGAGATGAGTGTGAGGGTGAGAAGGAAACCTTCTCAGAAACCTATTGACAAGAAGAATAAGAATAAACATTTGTCAACAGCTCATCAGACGAGATTGTTATATACTAATATACTGTTAGCTATTTTTATCAAATGTTGGGGAATCAGAAAGCAGCAGAGCATTTGTGTACCAAATTTCAATATGATATCACAAGATCTTCCTCCTTATTAAAATCATCTGTAGAACTGCCACACACTGTATGTTTTTGCTTTTTTCAACATTCATTATAAAATCACAGGAGAATCTGTAGGTTCTGAATTACCAAACCACCCCATTTGGCACCAACAACTATGTCACAGTCAAAGTCACTGAGATCACATTTTTCCCCCATTCTGATATTTGATGTGACCATTAATCGTATAAGTCTATTGCAAGCCACACAGTGTGACATGGATGTAATAAACTTGGGTAGGACAACAAGTTTAATGTATGTAGACTGTACGTTGATAATACCTACTGAATTGCGTGCTGCAATGCAAGTCAATGTACAGGAATAAAATGTCATCAGTGTGTGTTATCCATCTGAGCTTCTATAGCTTCTATAAACAATGAAATAATTGTGTTTGGCGCCAGTGTCATGTTGATCAGTGTATCATTTCATGCTGCATTCCTGTTGGTTGGTAAGTAGACTCAGGTCATAGCAGCAGTCACATTGTGAGATTGTCATCCTAAATTTCTGACTCTGTCAGAATTTTGCCCAAGGCTATCTTTAGTCACTAGACCAAGACAACAGCCATCCTTGAACCTCTCTCACAGTGCGACATAGGACTACGACCAAAGATTTCTTTCATGTTGGTCATCTTCTGTCTGGGATGGTGTATACCCACCATCATGAAGACATCATAGTACAGCGTATATGTGAAATATATTTAAGTTTATAATTAATTTTGGGCAAAACATAATTCTTTTTTTTTTTTGCAGTAAGCCAGAATTCATACTCACATAATGTATACATAAACATGTGACAAGTACAACAAATAGTATTTTTGCCAAATTGTTCAGCCATAACATAATATTGAAGTTAAAAAATCACTTCATTAATCACTTCAGTCATTAATTTCAATAGATAGATATCTAATACAATTCTAGGTCAAGAAGTAAGCAGAAGTTGTCAATCACTCACCATTGCATGTGAAGCCATCAGGGTCGAGGTCGTAGCCCTGTTCACAGCGACACAGAAATGTCCCGTATGTGTTGTAGCACCTCTGCTGACATGGTGCTCCCATTTCACATTCGTTTACATCTGAAAAAAAAAAACAGAAACAGCACATAATGATACATATACAGCAATGGCTGTATTATAATAACTGTAATATGGTGGCTGACACTTGACCTGGATAAAATCACAAGCTGGATGTGTCCTTAAAAACACTTAAATATGCAGTTCAAACATTTACATTGTATAAAATTTCAGTTTAGTGCTTACTGACACTATTCAAACAAAGATAAATTAACAAAAATTTCTATGATCTTCTTTAGTAAACAATATTTATAAAAAAAAAATAGTCAAGTTAATGTCCTCCAGTCTAACCTCTGAAATGACATAAAAAACTTTCTTCAAAACATTTGAAGAAAAAGAATATCTAGCAAAAAATAAGAAAACATTTGAAAAGGTTTTATTATTAAAATACCTTATTAATTAAATAAAAAATATGAAGACATTTAACAAAAATAGACCAAGGTTGAAATTAGCATAAAAGGAAACGAGAAATTATTATGAAATGACCTAACAGCTAAATTTATCCACACAGTATAGAAAAACATATTTTTCAGTTAACAAGTTTTTTCAGTTAAGTTAAGAATTACAAATGGTTTTGGTTATATTTTTATTCCTTGGTTTTCTATGTTTTCGTCATGTAAATGCAAGAATCCCTGCTTACCCTGTTTGTTTATTGAGTTTTTGACCACAACATTGTCTCAAGTTTTGAATTTGTTTGCCTGTCTTTTGAAATGTAAAGCAATCCAACTGCTACTGCCTCTGCTACACAACAGTTTTGGTGTTGAAAACTCAAACCTTTCTAAAATTGGGAAAATACAGCAAAAGATTTTAACAATTAGCATAGCTAAGCTCACTGGCATATATGACTATCTTTGGTTGGGCACAGCACTATAATTGTAGCTGTGAAGTATTTATTGATGATGTTTATGATGGCTAACACTAGAGTGTGTGGTTAGTGTTGGGTTAATCACTTACCCACACAGGAGCGGTTGTTCCCTGCCAGCTGGAAGCCTGGCTCACACTGGCAGGAGAAAGATCCAGGATAGTTGACACATCGATGCTGGCAGTAGCGGTACATGCACTCATCAATATCTAGCAGGTCAGAGACTAGTTATCACACAGGTTCATACTGGTACACAGATGTGGATAAAGCTAAGGATAGGTAATGCAAGGTCATTTGTCTCACCAGCACACTCCAGGCCTATCTTTCTATAGCCATCGGGACACTGGCAGGTGTACGTCCCGAGTGTGTTAATGCAGTGCTGACTCGGCTGGCAGTCATGCAGGTCCAGTTCACACTCATCTACATCTGTAAAATAATGTGCACCCACATCATATAGGACTTAACTGAGATTATGTAATGAATCTGTTTAGAGATCTTGACCTTCCGACTGAACAACGGCTGTAAGCATACTCCCAAAGCTACACTGAAGTGGTTTACAACTACACTGGAGTGACTGTTCACCAGTGGTATCCATCTCACAGACTGAGCAACTTTGTCGTGAGCAATGGGGAAAAGATTTCTGCATCCATATGGGCAAAGTTGATATAGATATATCCCAGAAGACTTTCTGTAATTGGCAGCTATAACTGCAGCCAAATACTGACCCAGGGGAATGGATACTTATGCAACCAATTAATGTCTACTTTTTGATTCAACTAAACATTGTCACAATAAAAAAAGGTTGCACCCTTTACACATCAATGTGTTGTGTAAATCAAATTGTAAAAATCCCAATTAAGTCAATTTTCATTCCAGGCTGTAACATGTAAATGAATTCCTTACTCACTCATGCATAAAAGTTTTTTATACACTCCGCCTTCCATAGCTAGGTGCTCTCTCACTCAATGGTAATTTAGCTTACAAAATTCAAGAGTTGAAAATTAGTTAGTTTCTGTAGCTATAAAACATGCAAGAAGACACAATGAGTTTGATAGAATGCCAGATTCAGGTTTAGTCAAAGAACTCAGAAATGTATTTTTCCATTTAGTTCAAGCCACTGGAGTTCGATTTAAGGTGCTACTACATATCTGAGTACATTTCGTACAGACAGAAAGAAAGCCACTCCTCCAACTACAGCTTACCTATACAGCTCTCTCCCTGGGGCTCATAGCCCACAGGACAGGGACTGAAAGCCCCACCGGACACCCCAGGAAGACTCGACTCTGACTGGCCAGACGGCTCGGGGGCAGTGATGACAGAGGCAGAGCGAGGTAGACACAAGTAACCACCATAGTGGTTAAAGCATTTCATTTCCCCCTGACATGCCTCTGCAATCGTCTCACACTCATTTATGTCTGAGGACAAAGTAATGAGGGAGGATGAAGAGCCTGAAACATGCTGGTAATACTGAAGACAGACATCAAAAAATCAGAGCAAGGACTGAAAGTCTGTGACATCTCACCATCTCATGCTAATCAGAGGACAAATCACTGAATCACTGTATCACATTGCTCTAATCACCTGCCACCCACCTTTACAGTGTTGGTTCTGTGCATCCCACTCATAGCCATCTGTGCACTCCTGACAGAGAGACACATACCGAGACACATTTTCACAGACAACTTGAGACATACTGTATCTGCAAAAATCAACAGTTACATCAAAACAGTCACACTGCCAAAACTCTGCCTGGCCTTATAATATACAGGACTAATCATTTAGAGATTGATATCAACAGATATCAAATTTTCTATATGAAATTTTCACTGTTTGCCTGTACCTGTGTCACTGGACGTTTGGACATTGCACTTTTGGACAAGTGAGGTTTGTAATGTTTAAAAGTATTTCTAGACCTGAAATAATCTTAAACTTTCAAAGATACCTCAGAAAAGTGGAGATCTGCAACGTTACCATTTTTTGCATCTCACTAGTCTCTCTCTCTAACACTAGTTTCTTTCTAATTTCAAGCTTCTGTTTATATTTTTTCAAGCCTGGAAATTAGCTCTACCCCAATCTGAACAGAGCTGCCCCTTTTCCTTAAAAGGCAACTCATAAGGCACATGTAGCTTTCATACACTTTCAAGAGATGAGGAGAAAGGGCCAAGGGCTCATAGGCAAGCCAATAGGCAGCAAAGGGCTCTGGTAGGCCGGTAGGCATGGCAAGATAAACAAATAATTAGTAACCTCATTTAACAAGTTATGTTGAACAATTCAGGAACTACTTCTGGGAACATTTACCTAGGAGTAGTAACTACATTCTGCTGAAACTAATAATATTGTGCATTGCTACATGAGCATCTCTTGTTTTGATAGTTCAATGGTTGTAATGATCCTGCTTGTTTAGGTATGTTCTCTAACAAATCCTGCAGTCTTCCAGGAATGGATATATTTATACTGAGATCACATGACACTTTATTTGCACAAAGATTGAAACCATTCAACTAATTACTTTGGCACCAGAACTAATTTAGAGGTTTCACAGCATTAACTGTGAATACTTATGTAATCATACCTTTATGTTGTTGTTTTTTTTTTATTTGTGAACAATTTCCCCACCACTTAAATATAATGGTGTATTTACTGTGGCTTTTGTGGAAAAGTTAAATGGGGTGAATTGTTATGCAGGCCAATGTACAGTATGTCGGCCAAAAAAATATTTTTCATTTCGTTTAGATGCCAAAATCAACAATCAAGAAATAATGCACTTAATAACAAGAAAAGGTCTGGCCAGCAAACTGATATCAACTCTGTATAATAACATGTACTGTACATACATTTAACAATATTATTCACGTCCCTTGGATTCCAGTTTATGCACTGAACACAATTTATTATAAATTAATAATTAATTACAAATAGGAAGAAAGATGTAACAATAGACTACATCCTTTAAACTAAAGACAAATAAGATACTTTTCGTTCTTACCGTGTAAGTGTTGCTCTCCACAGGTGACTGACAGTTTGTCACAGACAGAAAGACCAGAGTGACACACAGCAGCACATAGCACAAGCCCTTCATATTTAAACACACTCGTGCACTAATTAGTGTAGAAGCAGATGTATAGACTCTTTTATAAGGATACAAATCAGTCAAATTTCTTCACAAAGAGTGCAGGAGGAACTGTTCAGCAACAGAGAGAGAGAGAGAGAGAGAGAGAGAGAGAGAAAGAGAGAGAGATTTGAACAAAGAAACACTAATAGTCATCCCAAATGTAACACACCTGCAGATGATGTAAATCGTTTAGACTGGAGGCGAAATAAAAATGCTCTGTGTATGCCCAGGGCATGGTGAAAGCTTTGTGAAGGTTAAGCACTCTAAGTGACATGAATCTGAACAAATATGTTATTCATATCAGATCATTGTGGCATCACACAATATCGAATTAGACACTACATGCAAAGATTATGTATATAAATATACATTACATATACTGTATATATGAGGGGCACAATCTTCCAGCTGCTCCTGATGTTTGTGCTGGAACATGAGTGCTGGCCGGCACTGCAAGGAAATAATCACCCTGAGGCTGCTTTCCCAAAATCACAGAGTTACATAATAGTAGTCAGTACCATGGGTTCAAATGTTAACAGCATGAATTTGGGAAAAGACAGAACTGCTGTTTGGAAAACTCTGTATTTGTTACTTATTTAACTTCTGACTAATATTCACTATGTTCTCATACCAAAGATCTTCTGCTGACTCGAGAATTATTGGCATCTTATATGAGAATATGTGTACAATGTCTACTTTAAACAAAAAAGTACACGAAAAAGGAGCCTCCATAAGGAAACAGGGTAAAATATGGTTGTAGATCATTGATGCTTTTGGTCTTTTTTGTGGCTGGTGGTGCAGGCACTTTTGTGAAAATTGATGGCAATGTGAATTCCACCAAGTATCAGATATTTTAGCCTAAAGCCCTGTTGCATGTTTCATGGAATAAAATGATTATGACCTGGACCAACAGAACTGGTTGCAGACAAAGAATCAGTGTTTTAATGTTCAAGTATGTTCAAGTCTCCAACCTTGTCACATGTTAGAAGAAGAGGCTCAGAGCTGATATTCTCTCCAGGGCAGGCTTTAACAAATATTAATTGTGGGGATGCCAATCATTTTGAAAGCAGTGTTTTGCATCAAAAAAACTTCAAAACTTTTGCGATTTGAAAATATGCTACATATATTTGTATGAAACAGTATACATAGCATTCCCACTCATCCATTCATGTTATTTATTGGGTAGAAATCAAAATCATATGACTGTTCGGTTCCATTCTGGAGAGCATTCTTATTTGAGGTTTCTTTGTGACAATGTCTGTGGTTAACCATGGAATAGAAATAAATTTAAAAGAACAAATCAGAGAAATCTATCCTTTTCTACAATACATCCTCGGAAAAAGTATCAAAACTATCATTGCCCGCTACCACTATGAATGTAGTGTATACTTAATAACTAATTAAAAATCTATACCTTCAAGACCATGGTTGTGTATCAACTATATAATCAAAGGTATGTGGACACCTGACCATGTGGGACATCCTCAAACTTTTCCACAAAGTTGAAAAGATACAGTATGATTGTCTAACATGTCTTTGTATCCTGTAGCATTACAATTTCCCTTCACTGTACGTAAGGGGCCTAGGCCAAACCTGTTCCAACATGATGATGCCTCTGAGCACAAAGTGTGGTCAATAAAGGTATGGTTTGCCAAGATTGACTTGGAAGCCCTGGCTTTAACCCCAACAAACACACCAGGTCTCCTTGCCAAACATCAGTACTGAGCCTTACTAATGCCCAAACAACATTTCAAAATATAGTGAAATGTCTTCCCAGAAGAGTGGAGGCTGTTATAGCACCAGAGATGTGTGGGGGCAAGTTCATATTAATGCCATGCCTCTACAATAGGATGTTCAAAATGCACATACTGTATATGTGTCATGGTCAGGCACCCACCTACTTTTTGGCCATATAGTGCATAGAGTGTATACACACATAGTGTGGGCATAAATTGTGGTCAGAAGTTTAGATACATGGAGACTGTCTACAATCAAGCGAGGTCAGGTCTGTGCCAGGAAACACAAATTTAATTGATCTATACCCATTCTGCCAAGAAGAGTGGTCAAACATCCAACCAGAATTCTACCGGAAGTTTGTTGATGTCTACCAAAGGTGTCTGGTCAAGGTGAAACTTGCTAAGAGACATTTAACCAAATATAAGGTGTGCTGTATTTATATATTTTTGACCAGTTATGTATGTATGAATGTTGTACAATCATTCTGCCACAGAAAAATAATAGTTCAAAGAAATCACTGAAAGCCTAAGGTACACTACAGTATCTTCAATCTGATGAAAAATGTACCCTTCAGTCCTCTTGGTATCACTTAGTCACAAAGAATGGTACAGTTTATCAACTTTTTATCTGACCAAAAAAAAAAAAACATCACTAAAACATATGAGCCTAGCTTGCTTTCATCTTTATCTTATCATCTCATCATATTGTATTCTCTGATGCATTCATATTGATCCTGTGATTGATTTTAGCTATCATATAATCACAAAGTCCATTTTAAGTCCACAATGGCTATGTGACTGAAAGACAGTAAGCCCTAGATAACAAGTGCAGATACTGTGAAGCTCACAGTGTTACCAAAGGTGATGCAAATCTCCATGCTGGTGTCTGATGTCAAATAAATGTCTTTTTTATTGAAAGACAGCAGTCATATATTCCACTTATTCTTTCAAAAACTGCATTATCCAGAAAACCAAAGTTTTCAGAAATATAAAATTTGCAGAACACAAACTGGCAAATAATAATGAACCACTCACTCTGTGCATGTCCCTTAACCTGTATCTCTCTTCAGAGTTTCTGCTCCCTCCTAAACTCCTGTGGCTCTGTAATCAGCCTTTTCTTGCTCCCCCAATGTCTTCCCGTAACAAACAGGGTACTTCCAGTAAGGTCTGAATAGTTCAGAGTGAAGAAAGCTGGTGGACAAAATCCCAGTGTGTGAGATAAAATCAACTTAAGACAGCCCACTCACTCCCCCTTTGCCACCCTTCTCCCGCCCTGTCTCTTTCTAACACCCCTAGGATTCAAATTCCTGGTCTCAGGCCTAAATTCCAAATTCATCTCTCAAGCAGTAAGAAACACAAGCAGCATGTGTCGTCGCTTGTCTCCTGCCAGTGTAAGGAAAACAATGCACGTGGGTTCTGTCAGTCAGATCCTCTGACATGCATTATAGAAATCTGGGTTACTGAAAGCACTGATTTGTAGCCGTATTTAGATCTGGTTTAATGTTTTCTCAATCTATACAGTATGAAGCTGCAGTAACTGTTCCCTCAGCCCTGGGTTCCTCTACTGGAGATTTCCTGGCTGAAAGGGGGCCTGAGCAATGTGGACAGAAATTAATGAGGGTCACAGGAGAAACAGTCCAGAAAACAGTATCCTGACTGCCAGAAACATGTTGCATTTCTCAATTAACCTAAGGTTTATGAACAGCTAGTGTGTTTTTCCCCTGCACATTCAAGTACAAGAACCCAAATAGGAGCCTTGGGGTTTAGGTTCATTTTCCACCAACTACATCATTTCATTGTGGTGTGTTTAAGCCATTGTGATACGATGTGTTTAAGCCATTGTAAGCTGATATGTTTAAGAAATGTGCACAAAACTGGAACTGATGGTACCTGAGTTTCTAGTTCAAGTTTATTTTCCACCGATGTGACTGATGACCAAAACTGTCAAAGTACAGAACAATAGTAAAAGCAACTGCAACATCATTAGCTGTGGGCACCAACAACATTGTTCAACACAGAGGAAGTGTTTGAATTAACATTGTTCTTTTATCTGATTGGCTGTTTGGTTAACCACCTTATAAGTTCAATCAACTGTAAGTGACAATACATTTTATGATTGTAAATAATTAATGCAATAAAAACCCATATAATCATTAAAATGAAGTATTTCTGTTAGTTTTAGTAGTATAAACTAGTATGCACGTGTCAAACTCAATGGCCTGTAGGCTAAATGCATCATCCTGCTTCATTTCATTCAGCCTGCATGAACTTGCAAAATTAAAATGGAAATAACCCATAGTACCTACTTCTAAATATTTAAATCTGCCAGAAAAGTTGATGGAGAGTAAAAACAACAGACAAGAGAGAATAAGGACAAGGTTATATATATACAGTCCCTCCTAAAGTACTGGAACAGCAAGACCAATTTTTTTTTCTTCTATATACTGAAGACATTTGGGTTTTAAAATCAAAAGATGGATATGAGACGATAGATCAGAATTTCAGAGATAATTTCCTGATATTTACATCTGGTTGTGATAAACAACTTTGAACATCCTTCTCCATTTTTGGTGAGCAGGATTATAGGAATAGGTAGTCTAAAATTTAATTCAAAGTAAATAATCCTTAATATTTGGTTGCTTATCACTTACTTGCATCAAGCCAGTGACCCACTGACATCACCAAACTGTTGCATTCCTCTTTTATGATGCTTTTCCAAGCTCATACCTCAGCTTCTTTCAGTTGTTATTTCTTTTGAGTTAGGGTAACCCTGGCTTCTCTCTTTAGTCACCTCTTCAGGAGCTGAAAGGCTGCTCAATTGATACAAGATATGATGATTGACTTGGTCAGTCTAAAACCTTCCATTTTTTCCAACTTATGAAGTCCGTTATTGTGTTGGCAGTGTGTTTACGGTCATTGTCTTGATGCATGATGATGTTCCTCACAATTAGTTTTTATGCGTTGCTCTGTTAAATGGCAGACAAAATGTTTCTGTAGACTTACTGAATCAATTCTGCTGCTACCATTATGACTTAACATAATCAATAAAGATTAGTGATCCTGTTTCAGAAACAGCCATGAATGCCCAAGCCATGACATACTTCCACCATGCTTGACCCATGAGCTCATATGTTTTGGATCATGGGCAGGTCCTTTCTTTCTCCACACTTTGGCTTTTCACTTTGATAGAGATTAATACTGTTTGCACAATTTTTGTGGGTTTTTTTTTTTGGCAAATTCCAGTCTGGTCTTCTGATTTTTACTGCTCATGAGTTATTTGCATATTGTGATATGGCCCCTATATTTTTGCTCTCAAAGACTTCCTAGAATGGTGGATTGTGATACCTTTACCCCTGCCCTGTAGCAGCTATTGGTGAGCTCTCACAATATTCTTTCATTTACTGCTGTTGTTTTCCTTGGCTAACCTGTTCTATGTCAGATAGTTAGTGCACCAGTGGTTTCTTTCTTTTTTCAGGACATTCCAAATTGTTGTATTCGGTATGTCTACTGCTTGTCCAATGGCTCTGATCAATTTTCCCAGCTCTACAGTTGTCATGATAGTTTTTTCTTTTTAACAACAAATGTACTCTACACAGGTGAAACCCAGTACTCAAATGAAGACTAAGCTATTTAGAGCTATTAATTATATAAACAACCAATTTAATAGGGCATAGCTATGGCAAGAAACACGTCAGTCACCTGTTCCAATATTTTTGATCATTTTAAAAATGAGTGGGTTCAAACAAAAGGTTAAATGTTCGAAGTTAACACATCTAGATTTAAATATCAATAATTGAAAGCTGAAATTTTGATCCAAGATCTCATCTTTTTGATCTCAAACTTAAATATAAACATCCAACTATTCCTCCATTATCTATGCCACTTATATGTTAAGGGTCAAGGGGAAGCTGGAGCCAATCCCAGCTGACTTCATGCAGGAAGTGGGATATACCTGGGCAAGTTGCCAGTCTATTGTAGGGCTAACACAGACAGACAAACAACTATTCACAATCAAATTCACACCTATGGGCAATATAGAGTAGCCAGTTAACCTAATCAGCATGTCTTTGATTTGTGGGAGGAAACCAGAGCACATGAGCAAAACCATGTGTGACTGTGAGTCAACAGTGCTAACCAGTGTGCCTCCCCCAAATATCTACAGTGTATAGCTTAAACAAAAAAAATATCCTTATACTTTCAGAGGGGACTACATATCACCAAATAGAGCATACAGTTGAACATATCCTGTTAGCCATTCTTTTTCCTAGAAACATCCTATTTTACTGTCAGTGATTAGGCTATTAGTGGAGTTATTTGCTGTGCGACATGACAAGTTTAGACATTTATGGCCGTTAGCCAGAATCCTGGATTACCATGTTGGTGTTGATATTAACCAAGTACCAAAAATCATAAAACTGGAACTAGGAGGCCAGTTTGAAAATCTTAGTCATAGCTTTCTGGTGCCAAAGTTCTGGTGTTTTGTGCAATACAAAAAGGTACTTCATACAAATGGCTAGGTGACTGAAGTTTTTGAGACTTTCAATCTGAGCATAACTCAGCTTAAGTGAGATTTGTCATACAACTGCTATGGTTTGGAGGATTTTTGTATATGGTAGGTTGTTTTTAGGGTTATTGGGGTGACTGCTATCACAGTTCACAGATTTTTACAAGGCAGTTAAAGTCTCACACACCCAAACCCCCATCCGCTGTCTCCGGAGCTGCCGGGGTAAATGAAGCCCCCTGCTGCTGACTTATCCCTTCAGGCAAATACTCGTGCACTGATAGTTGTTTTTCACTGAAATAAAACATTACAGTTCGTCCACCTCCCTTTCAGAGGACCTCTACACTGTATCTGCCTTGGTAGGCACACAATAGATTGTAGGAGAAAAGGAAAAGAAAGTTATGAGCCTTTGTTGTGTAAAAGAATATATTTTGCTTAATATACTTTACAAAGTGTCAAACACTATTTTCACACAAGATGATGTAAAAGGAGGCAAACCATGGAAATTGGGTGGGTTGTGTAGACATCCAAGATAGTACAAATAAATTTGGGAATGTGAGAATGACACTGCAGGAATTCTTTGGAGGACCAGAGTACCGTTTAATCATGGTACATTTTCAGGATGCAGCTTTTGATGACGCCCATGTATCTCTCCCATATCACTTGATATCTGTTAAAAGACATAAATATGCATTTAAAATATTCTCAATCCAACAAGGTGTAATATTTTAAATGTGGACACGCCATCACACGCACATACTAACCCGCACACACACTAACCTGAATGCATCAAGTGTGTGGGCAGTGTTGGAGTAGTGAGTGAGAAAAAGTCCGAGATCTCCAACAGACCATTTGTCAGATCGGCAGGGTTCAATAAACTGAAGGGAGAAAGTAGTGTTTCAGACAGCGGCGTCTAATGTAGGCAGAACTTTTATCAGTATATCTAGTTTATTAAAAAATATGGGTGTCTGAGCAGGGTATTTAGAGTTATACTATAGCAAAGTATTGCTGGTTGCCTAGAGGACCATTTTTTGTTTCCAAAACAACCTTTTGGCAAAAGATAAAATAATCTTTTTACATTTTTTTTATTAATTTTTTTAACGACTAAAATCCTTTCATATAATGTAAGCCTCATGGAGGATTTTATTTAATTTTTTTTTTCTCTAGCACCAAAAATGGCTTGAACCTAATGAAAATGTTTTTAGGACACCAATCATTTTATGCTCATAGACTCTTATTATACACTACAGCCTATTATAGACTCATTAAATCTATAAACAGCAATTTTGACAGAGATGAGCTGCTTTGATTAGTGTTCTTGGCAATGGCAGCATAACCAATAAACCAGTAAAAAACACAGAAAATGCCCCCTCAGCTTGAATTTTCAACTTATCATCTTCATTAAGTCTTCAAATCTACTAATTCCTTCCCTGTTTATGCAGTTAAGTCAAATCAACATGGCCACACATTATTAATGTTTGCTGGCTAGCTTCTTGCTAATGCTAACATTGTAGCAATGACAGTTGATGGAATGTAAGGAGAACTTTGGCTAATATTAAAACAATGTTCAGATTTAAAATTCATTGATCCTACCTTTAAGAGTGAGATAAAATCTGATCATAAAATTATTGTAAGCAAATTTCGCAGAGATTGTATGTATTTATATTCATTTGTCTTTGATAAATTTGTAGAACTTAAAATCTGATAAATATGGTGACCATTTCAACAAACAAAATTATGTCCAACCAACTTTACCAAATTGCACGTTTCAAACTAGTTTGCTGAAGTGTTTGTTACCAAACATACCTGGGTGGCAAGCTAGATAATATTCACATACACTATTTTAGTAATGTGACAATTTCCTTATGATATCACATTTCTGCCAACGGACCTCAAAATATAGGCAGAGGTGTCAACATTACTAACAAAAAAAAGCATGTGTTGATTGACCTGATATTTAACATCAATCTACAGAAATATCTGGATTTATAAGGAAGCACCTGAGTATGTAAGCTTCATTTATGAACTATGTTGGTTCTGGAATGTGTGACAGAAAACGCATCAATTAGAAAACAGTAAGGCAAAAGACCATTGTGACTGCTAGTTAATAATGGACAGCTCTTCCTTTTTTGTAGTTCTAGTTCACCTAGATAAAGTTAGCATGAAGTGAAGGTAAACAGGGCTAGAAGCAATCCAGTGTCCTTTCCCCATGAGTTTTCCAGTTGAGTTTATTCATTAATTTTGGTCTGCTTTCTCTACTGCATCTTCAATTTTACATATATACTGTAAAAGTTACTATAAGTTTTTTCTTCTTCTTCTTTGGATTGGGCAGACTAGATGCTACACTAGGTCTGTTTTTTTTAATGATTGTCACAAGATTTAGTTAGTCTTGTCGGTAAATATTATCCCACCCCTGGCATAAGTGGTTCTTGGTTCTAATCCTGCAAAATATTGATGATGCACTCAAATCCATTTTCCTGGCCAAGAGCCAGTTCTTTGGCTGTCAAAAGGCAAACAACTGGCTTGAGATTAGGCAATGGCTCAGAACTGTACCTTAAACTGCATTGGTTAAGAAGGACTATGAGTTGTATACTGCAATTCTGAGTACAGCTCATTTAACATGTGCTTTAGGTGATTAAATAGAGGCAAAACTCTTCAATGGCATTGCATTAATAGACTGTCACGTTCAAACATACAAACATGAGTCATTACCTTCTCGACAAGGTCGATGAACAAATCCCGCACATCTTTGGTGTTTGTGAGTTTGGATGCGATGTTGATCAGCGCTCTGGACAAATTCTGTAGAATGAATTGTGAGACATCAATAAACCTAAAACTTGCAATAGTATTAAAATACACTGCAAAAAAAGCCTGGATCAAAAACTGAGTTAAAAATGAATCATAATTAAAAAAATAAAGCAGAAATATCCAGACTGATTCATGCTACATGTTATTATTGTATCAACCCCAAACAAATATGGGTGCTTTGATGATCAATGTGCAAATGACTAATAAAACTGGTGACAGTGACAAATCCATTGAGAGATCATTCAGAGCCTGCTGTCAAAGTCATCAGCTATGTGTGACTATGAGCAACACACAACTGGTTTTTTCTCTTGCATGCATGAAAATTCAGAAGAAATAGTTTAATTAATATTCCTCCTAATAATTCAGATTGTGTTTTGTGAATGAATGTGGAGAACTGACAGCAGTGCATTCATTTTTGGATATAAGTGGTACATCAGTTGCTAAATAAAGGATCAGTATGAATCAGAATAGTTATAATACACAACAACATACAAAGTTTATGTTTACAATGTTTTATAGGCAATGAAACTGTAGAACTGGTTAACTAATGAAACATGTGGGCTTTATTAATGTAAACTTATTTAAATGTTTAATATAACAAATAAATTTGGTATCCTGAGATTTAAAGTAGGCCACTTAGTAGTTGTGGATTACATCATTTTAAATCTCTAATATTACACAATAAAGAGGTACAGTGGGATTTAGCCCTCACTTCATTTTTCTACCAAAAGAAAGTGATGCAGCAGAGCTTTTGTCCTTAAGTGTGTCTAGCTCTCTGGCATCCTAATCTGTACACTGCTCGAACACACAAGGGTGCCAAGCTTCAGCGTTCATGAGGGATGGATGACATCATGCATGTCTTCTCGTTCTCTGCTGCAACTCAGTGCAAACATCATATAACTGCATTGTATTCTGGAACCCAAAGATCAACTTCTGCTCTGTCTCTTCTGCTGTTGTGAACAATGCCACTGAGTTCTTGAGCAAAGACCTTAACCTGTATCTGCTCAGATCAACTGCTAATCACTGAATAAAAGTGTCTGCCATGTGTGAATCATAATAAGGATGCTGTTTTGTGCATTGATGTACCATGTCTTAATGGAGACTTGTGTCTATCAATCCACACTTTTTCGCATCCTGACCTTCCAAACTTCACATGTACCTCACTAGAAATTCTGCCATTTTAAGTAAAGTGTGTGGTGTTAAACTTGGATAACTCTTAGGTAACCTTTTCCCTCAGTAGACACAAGTCATGCTGTTTATCTGTTTGATGAAATCTATATTCTCTCCACTTGCACCATGGCATTTATTTCAGGAATAGCACGTTGAGAGTTTCTGACATTGAGATGCCAATCATGTGTTTTCATTATCACATTTGACCCCATTCACCATGGCATTTCAGACTTGACTAGTCATCGAATTCAGCATTTCTTTCAATGTAAAATTTTAACATCATTATATTTGGTATCATACAAATATTTTAATATTGGGATTTTAAGCAGGACACCTACCACTATTTCATGAATTCACCTTCACAGCTCACACTTTAGTTTCCAGTTTGAACAGTCTGCTACTGTGTTTTATGTTTTTGTTTATATAGCCATGTGCGTTTTTGTTTGGTATTGTCACCACTCCTGTTATTGGCTTAACTACCTAGTATGTCACAGTTCCTCTCACCTGTTTTCAATTCATTCATGATTTAAACCCCTATGTTTCATTGTTTCAGTGTGAAGTCTCATTCATGTAAATGTGTATTTCTGACCCTGTGTTTTTCTGTTACGTTTTTCTAGTTCAGTATTCCATGTTTCCTGTTTTGACCCACACTCATATTTACATTTATGGCTATATCCTTTTTTGATCTTTCCTGCCTGTTATTTAACCCATGCTATGAACTGTGATGACTATTTCTGGCTTACTGTTAACACAGAGCATGATGATCCAACGCATTTGCATCCCGCTTCTTCTCACCCATGCACATTACAGAACACTTAGCTTCTGAAGGATGTAGTGAATCAGCATGCACAGTGCAACAGAACTAAAGTCCAGTAATCCGTTCACCCTCTCCCTCTTTATGCCTGTGTGTGGCTACATCAAGTTCCTACCAATATTGACGCTGAGTATTTCAGCTTCCTACACTGAATTACCCCAAATGGATTTGTCCTACAATGTGAATATTATTTTCAAAGCCTGGCAGACACAATGAGTAAGTTTCATGCTCCACTATATGGCCAAAAGCATGGATGGGAGGGTTACTTTAAAAATATATTACAATACAGTTACTAATTACCTGTAAAAAAAATTATTAATTAAACAAAATTTAATTAATGTAACTCATTACTTTCCATTATTTTTGGATTACCTCATTACCAAATATGCAGATGATGACAGCATTTTCACAACTGGTAGGCAGAATTTGCACTGTACTGTTATACCCTTATCTGATTGGAAAATAAGACCAGAGTGGTCATGTGAGACTTGTGAGGTGTTGTAATATGTGCACATGTACATGGTAGTATATTGTTCTTTATTTTACAATGTATTTTAGGGCTGTAACTACTGATAATTTTGATAATCAATTAATCTGTGGATTATTTTTCCTGATTATTTGATTAGATTTTTTTTTTTATATTAAAGAAAAAATATTTATTTGAAATATTTATTTGCAGAATTTTACAGAATTACAGAACTTTTTCTTAACTAGGCTTAATTAAATAGCAGTTCACTTATTACAACTTTACTGACACTTCAGATAATCTTTCAGATAATCACAGTGATCACAATCAGATAATCTGTCACAGCAGGATAAAGATTATCAAGTGCCAATGTCAACCAAATGAGGCACTCAGGCTAACTCAAGGTGACAAGATTATGTACATAATTTAATGTTTATAACTTTTTGAATCACTTACCACACTTATTTCAGCTGTGCATCTGTAGTCCGAGCCATGATTTGTTTAAATTTCGAACTGAAAAATTCAAAATAAAGATAAAATCTGCTGACTGTTTCATTCACTGAAACTGTCACTGAAACACATTTTGCTTGTAGTGTGCATGCGTGAGGCAAATCATTTTCAGTGTGTGGAATCGGAGCCAAAATTAGGCAGTTGGCTTATAGTTCTCAATGCTCGAGATTAGTGAATCGACTGTTTTTGAGATCAACGAGAACCAAATGCAGGATGTGAATTGATGACTTGATACACAAAACATGCATACAGTATCTTGTGTATGCTAAGAATATACAATCATTTATCAACACTACTGGGTCGGAAAAATAGTTAGTTTAATAGCTAGTTTAACCGAATGTAGTTAACCGAATGTATTCTGTTACTACCCAAGCCTGGCCAAAAGTATGTGGATACCTTACTAATAGCATGGGTAATAATATGGAGCTGGTCCCCCATTTGCTCCTATAACAGCCTGCACTCTTCAGGGAAGTCTATCCACTAGGATTCAGAACTTGTATATGGGAATTTATGCCCGTTCACCTATAATAGTGAGGCTGAGTACTGACGATGGCCAAGAATGCCTTGCATGCTGTCTGCATTCCAATTCATACCAAAAGAATTCAGCGAGGTTCAGGTCACTGTGCAGGGCTCTGTACAGGTCACTCAAGTTCCTCCACACCAACATCTGTAAACCATATCTTTATAGACCTTGCTTTGTGCCCAGGCATGGTGTCATGCTGGAGCAGGTTTGAGCTAGGCCTGTTAATACCAATGAGGGAAAATCATAATGCTATAGCTTAAAAAGGGATTTAGAACTGTGTGCTTCCAATGTTTTGGCAACAGTTTGTGAATAAGCCACATTTGGGTGTGATGGTTAGGTATTCACATACTTTTAGCTGTATTGTGTATCACAGCTTGCCAGTGAAACTTGCATATGGGCTGAACATTTGTGTGTTTACACAGGGACGTTGGAGCCTAACAATAATCAAAGAGTTTTCCATCCTCTTTCAGGTATAAGCCTCCCCAAATATGTCTACAATATATTTTAGATATATTTTTTCAGAGTGAATGGGGCGACCTGTGTCTCAGCCGAAACCCAGTTGGCTGAAACAGTCTACTTCACTGAAGGGACAACTGGAGACAGAATGGGGAATGAAGGCTCCTGTGAAGCCCAAGCCCGAGGCTAACGAGGCAGCCTCCTGAGGTGAGCACAAGCACAAGGCAGACGAGGTGGCTTCTCAAGCCAAGCCCAAGCACGAGCCTGATGAGTTGGCCTTCCGGGATGAGAACAAGGACTAGGCAGCCTCCCTAGACAAACCCAAACATAAGGCTGATGAGGTAGCCGTTCAAGCTAAGCCTGAGGCCAACAACAAGGCCTCTCATTTACAGGCCAGTCTGCCTCCTGACTTCAGTGAAAACCTTGTTGCCTCACTTCCTTTGTACTTTGTAGATGACGTCCTCGCCCTGCCTGATGAATTTGCAGATGATGTAATCACTCCATGGCCTGCTGTCTTTGCAGAGGATGTTGTCATCCCACTGAGCCTGTGTTACTCTGTTTTCCTGTTAAATATTTCTAGTGCAGACTTCTGTGTTTCCGGGTCTGACCTACACCTGAGTTTACATTCACGACTATGGATTATCCTGTTTGATCTTGCCTGCCTGTTATTTGACCCATGCTATGAACTGTGATGATGACTTCTTCTCACCTGTGCACTCCACACACTATAGTGGATGACAGTGCTTTTACAACTTTGTTAGATAGATGGTGATCCAAGCCTCACCTTAAAATTAGCCTCCATCTCTGTGAAGACCTTGATTTTTCCTTTAAGCTGGGAGCAAACCAGACTGCAACAGAAACAGAATTATTGAGAAAAACCTTGAAATATTCACAGCTGCTTATAGGCATGATATTATACTCAGCTTCTTCTGTACCTTTTGTGTTGATCCAGCATGTCTTTATCATTAACCAGAACCTTTAGCTCTTTTAGATCATGCAAAAACTCTTTCTCCAGATCTACATCCATGTCCTCCACCATGTCATCTAATAGTCAGAGTGGGGCAATAATTGTCAAAAACAGCTTAGAAGTCCATTCATTTTATTACGTCATGGCATCCAGTCGCCTGTTATTAGCATTTTCCAGACAGAAACCAGCCAAGTGTTGGCTTAATGATAAGCAGTGCTTGGTTTTCCATTGGCATGGACAACACGGCTTCTATTCTTAGGAGTGATGTAAACAACAAGGCCGACAGGACTTATGTTTGTATTGGCTTGCTAGCTCACTAAACCCCAGATTTCATGTACGTACTTATGTTCCTTTACCTTTTCTCATGAAGAAAATTGCAGACCTTTTCAAAATATTTTATGAACTGCATCATGATAGGGAAAGGCATGAAATGTAAGGCTGGATTAATGCAGAGTGTTTAAAGAATAACTATTTGCCTTATATTACTTTGACAACAGAACCTATCCTTATACTAAATTTTTTTTACTAATTTCCATAATTCTCCAGACTGAATACCTTAACAAGAACCCTATTCATAAAAACTTTTTTAAAGAAATGCCCAACTTTGAAAGATCCTCTAATGTTATATAGTGGTTGTTAATGTACTGTATGACACAATATGGTGATTGAAATTTGCCCAAAGGAAGCAAATACCTTTGGGTCTAAATGTTACTAAAGATTTAAGATTTAAGCATTATTGTGAGCTTGGGCGTCTTACCAATTGCCCCCACAGTCCAATAGCTGATGAGCTGACCTGCACAGAAGGCAAAATCTTGAAAAGACAGATACTGCAGCTTTCTCTTGCTAGTCTCAAAGCGGCTGTTAGCGAAGAACACGACAGCAGCGTAGTCCCTGCAAGGGGGAAATGAGTCAGTAAGGAAAATGGGAGAGGATGTTGAATGGTATAATGAATGAATGAAGGACTAAAGTAGTAAGGAAATGAAGGGAAGTGAAATGCTGTGAATCATCAGCTCATTTTGGAGCATTATTTAGTTAATGTCACTCTAGGTCAGGGATGTCATATGTCCTTGATTAGAATGAAAATGTGCACCTACACCAGCCCTTTTGGATAAAATTGGACACCTCTGCTCTAAGTCTGTTTTCCTGATGCTTCTCGAGTTCTCACCTGGCCAGTGAATCAGACAAGAGGAAGTGATGCTGCACATTCTCCACCAGGGGGCCTTTCAGCTCCTCCACAACTTTGAACACTCGCTTGAAATTGTCAAACTGAGAGAAAGAGAAAGAAGAAAGAAGAAGAAGAGAAAGAGAAAGAAGCTACAGTGTCTTTTATATCACTTATATTCAACCCAGATAATGTAAATTTCTGCTCATAAGTTTACATATCCCATGACCCTCATGACATATTAACATATGCTTGTATATTGGGCCTGTTAATACTCAGTCGATACTGTGATCACAGTAAAGGTTTACAATCTGCACATGTGTTTTGTTTGATTGTATTTAGTGTAGGTACATAAATAGTTAGGGTGTTTAGTCTTAAAATAAAGACTGGTCTTATTTTGATTAAAAGGTTTATACTCCTACTTAAGGTCTTCATCTCTAGCTGATGAAAGACACTTGCTATATTCTCCATTTATTTGAAGAATGATGAGTATAGGAATTCAATGGGGTGTGCTGTTATAGAAAAATAATCAGTCATGGTATGGTGGGTTACCACCCACCACATCCCAATGTGGTTTATTCCATTTCTACCATAGCAATTTTCCAACAATTACATAATTATAGAATGACATTTTTTTTAGCAGTTTACAGTTACAGAGGATATAAAAAATGTACACACCCCTGTTCAAATGCCAGGATTTTGTGATGTCATTTTGTGGGTTTTTTTTTTGTTTTTTGCATTTTTTCCCATAACAGATTTGTTTGTTTTTCAATTGAATTGTACAAGTCAAAGGACACATTAATCGTTTTGAAATTATTTATTGTGGTCTCATTTTTTTTACATCACAAAAACCTGGCATTTGAACAGGGGTGTGTACACTTTTTATATCCACTGTACATTTAATGCTATGGAAAGTCTGCAAAACAACTTAGTTCATTATCACTTACATTGTAGCAGAGACTGTGTAAGTGGTATAAAGTGCAACAAAGCTATTTTGTTCTTAAATTGGTTATTGTGATGATATTAATATTGAAAAAGACCATTTTAGCTATTGTTGTGCAGCTGTACTGTATCTTCTTACCATAGCAAAATAAATTGCAAACAGCATACTTTTCACAGTGTTTTTGCACTCCACTTTACATATTGCACATTTAGTATGTACACTACCCACACATATGTCTGTCTATTTTGTGTATCTTTTGTGTATTTCTTTGTATTTTTGCATCCTGAAAGTACTGTAAATTCTTTTGCCCTGGATATACTTGATTGAATTTACATTTGTATAATTTGTATGTTATTATATGTTAATATGTGTTCAGTATTTGTTAAGTGGAGCTACTATAAGAATTTCAGTGTGGCGTCTTCCATGTGTTAACTGTGAGACTGACAAATAAAAGACATTGACTTTATTATCAATGTGATTGTAGCAGTCATTTCTCCATCCACACATTGTCAGTTTAAGTCATACCTCATAGCCAAACCAAAATGATCGACATCTACACACACTAAATACCATTTAATGCACAGTAAATAGTTAGCACCCTGTTGTAGACTATCCCCTATTTCTCCAGTGTAAGAGCTGACAGCACCAGCTGAGAGTTTTCTCTGTCTGACACACCTGACGTTGGCAGCTCTTTAAGGCGATGCCTGTCTTCGAGCTGATGTCATCCAAGTCCTTCTTGGTCCCTTTAGAAAGCTTCTTTCCCAAAACCTCTCTAGCAAATGTATGGTCAAACTCATAATACCTACAAACAAACCAAGACGCAAAATGCATGAACACATTCCTCCTGAATCGGCATATATAAATATCTAAATGTAAATATCAATAAATATCTAAATACATGCTAGATTTGTATTCTGCGAATTACAGTAAACTGCACTAGAGAAAAGCCTCAAACAATACCTTTCTATGAGCATAGTCTGCCGCTGTGTAGGGATCTGAAAGAGGAGCTGATTAGCCAATTTTGAAGGGCAGTGCAAAAGCCGCTCGCACATCTGGAAGGTTCTGTACTGGTCCATAGTGTCACTGTGCAGGACCTCTCTGCTGACATCACTCTCACAGAAAACCCCACTCTCTAGCCGCACTCTCACTGCATCGCTCACTGCAGAATACATGAGTAAAAGTGTGAATCTTGAAGGGCAGAAATCAAGCACAGTTTTATGAGGAGTTCTTTTACACACACATGTTTATCTAGAGCATTATAAAAATTGGCAATATATTTTATGCATGTTTTGACTGTTGTATTTTAACAGCCTGGAATTGTTAGAATTATAAGAAACTATATGATAAGAAAGCTGCATTTAATAGGTTCATCTTGTGTTTCATTATTAATTTAAAACCAAAACTATAATCCATTGCCTATTGCAATATTATACCAAAGTGCTGTTGAACTCTTGATTCTAATTGGTCAGAAGGTGTTAATAACTTTCTATAAAAGCAGCTCTGACAATAGAGATGGCTACTTGACAAATCCTAGGTTCATATTAATGTGCTCGTTCTAATACATTATTTCTATGGTAATGGATAATTCATAGACTTGTATGATGGAGATGTTTATTTAGCATTTTAGGAAGGAGTGTCCAGTCAGAGGTAAAGCTAAAGATAAATGCAGGGACCCTCTTAGCTTCCAGACCTGATTTTTTTAAAGGCAGTGTACAATTTGTAACAAATATGTGAATGAAACTGGACAAAAAGAGGATTCAAAAACTTAGTATAAAAAATAGACTGTGATGAAGCTATAAATTCTGGACAACTTATGTGAGGAAAAATTGTATCACATTCAGAAAGGGAGAAGGATGTTTGATCTCATATTCATTTCTTTAGTATTAACTTGAAAAGGTAAGTAGCAAGTTGGTAAATAAATTAATTTTCCCTATTTGTTTTATTCTAAGTATATGCCAAGCCTGAGATGGATTATGGGTCTCTGATAGACACCACACAATCAGTCAGCTCTGAGTCAATAAATATCCACACCTGAATATCCATCCAACCACAGCTGGTACACCTCTTCATCAATAATGGTGGTGTTGCCCACAAATACGTCTAATTCCATTGACATTGCCTGAAAAACCAGAATTCACAAATAGCATACAAGGCACAAAGCTCAGTTCAAACAATTCTCCAAGGTCTTATGTACTTAATCAAATCATGAACCAATGTTAAAATAAAAACATATAACCACATGGAAAAATCTAATATACATCAGACAACAGAACAAAATGCTATAAATAAACTAATTAACATGAATCACTTAAATGATAACTACTGTTGGACTTGGATTAAACCTCATTAAGAGGTGATGTTAAACTCCTAAGCCCCAGTCTTACAGTGCTATTTCTGTTCTGCTTTGTACAGCAAGACTAGTGGGTGTTAGCTGAATTCAACACACTGTAGGACACATTGTTTTTCTCTGTAACAGCTTTTTGTTTCTCTCAAACTTTTTGTAGCCAAGGGTCCATTAAGTTGCACAGACCCACTTAGTACAGATTTATTTCATGAACACAGTTTAAAAGTGTGCAAGAAGATTTTGTCTATTGATTACTGGTACAGAGCTTTCTATTCATGACACTTCCACTCACAAAACAAAGCCTGTACTGTTGTTATTAAAGGCCAGCTAATAAAGTTATTGAGGTTTAGATTAAATCCCAATTGTTTCAAGAGTCAGGTCAAACAGGCTAATAACTAACCTATAAGAACTACATAATTGGGTCAGCCTGGTTCGATTCCCTGGACCAGCAGGAAAAAATGTGAATGAACATCCACGGCTGAAGTGCCCTTGAGCAAGGCACCTAACCCCAAAAAACTGCTCCCCGGGCGCTGTAGAGCTGCCCACTGCTCCGGGTATGTGTTCACTGCTTGGATGGGTTAAATGCAGAGCAAACATTTCACTGCATGTTGTACCATGTATGATTGTGTATGTGACCAATAACATTTGAATTTGAATTTGAATTTAATTAATATGATAAATTTTATAATGGTGGGTTGTGGATAGGTTTCCACCACTGTAAACAAACAAACAAACAAACAGGTTGTGCCATATCCCCACTTTGATAACCACTGCCCTATTAACTGTGATTAATCTGATTAAATCTGAACACAGAAAGTAAAATCAACAGAACAAAAGGTAGGCCTATCTGTCTAACGGCTAATTAACAGTAATTAACTGTCTATATTAAAACAAACAAAAAAAAACACTTCTAGGATAACTCACCCGGATCGCTTTGGGTTATCATATCACTATCAAATCCGTGCCTACTGCCTGGTTGACGCGAAGCGCTCTGCGCATGCGCATTTCTGAGGCTTGCTACGTTCATAGAGCGACAAGGCGCGTTTTGGACTACATTACCCATTTATCCTGAAGATCATGTTTAAGACTGGAGAATACATTGCTGCCACCTACTGCTGACATGCAGACAGAAGACTTGGCTAATAATAATAAGTTCAACATTTACATAAAGCTGTGTCGTATTAATGATGTATTTGAGGCGCCTCCAAAACATTCGCTCTAAACTTTAGATAGTACGGATCCCCGCTGGTGACATACCTACTTAATAAAAATAATGCATGACCACGACTTAGGAATGCATGGGAACAAGATCCTATTGCTTAGCCATGACTAAGTAGGTAAAAGCCTTTATTTCTCACATGTACATTTTACAGCACGGTTAAATTCACGGCTTATCAGCCAGCTGTTGATACAGCACCCCTGGAGCAGAGAGGGTTAAGAGCCTTGGTCAAGAGCCAGACCGTAGCAGCTCGGCAGTGCTGCAGCTTGAACCCCTGCCGTTCTGATCAGTAAGCCAGAGCCTTAACCACTGAACCGTGATAATGTCACATACACAACTACATTGTGGTGAGCGAACAAGATCTGTAATTACGATGGCATTTTAATTTCATTTGAGTATTGTCTTGCTCCCCCAAGCTGAAGTGTGCACATTTTACAGTAACCACCATGCACTCATCTGATTTTAAGATGTAGATACAAAAAGTATCCTGGCCAAAATCCTTTCTCGTAAATTAATTAGAGTGTGCAGACTGGTCAAAGTTTGAAAATTGTCACTACAGCAATTTTGAACCATTCTTTTCAAACAACTGCAAGCTTAAATTGTCAATTAGTACTTAAAACATGACATGCAAATATTGTTGCATAAATTATTGCATGGGGTACAAACACATAGTTTTTGGATTTGACCTCATATAGTGTTGCCACCTTGCAGCCCCTGAGCATGGGTTTTCTCCAGGATATTCAGCTTCTTCCTATCACCACAAAAACATGTCAATGGGAGGACTGACTATGCTGAATTGCCCCTAGATGTGTGCATGGTGCTCTATGATGCACTCACATCTCATCCAGGGTGCATTCCTGCCTCCAGACCTTAACCAGAATAAAGGCCTGAAGACATTATATGGCCATTATATGACCAGTAGGTGCCAATGTATTACTTTACCCTAAAATATGAGAGCCAGTCATGTTTCAATATGCAAATGTAGGCTCAAGTCATGTAAAACATTCATTAGAATAAGGGAGCATTTCCAGTTTGCATATTCATATAGGAAGCTGGAATTTTATTATTATTTTTTTTTAATAAAAGGATTATTACTTTGCATGTTCTCCCCGTGCATGCGTGGGTTTCCTCCGGGTGCTCCGGTTTCCTCCCACAGTCCAAAGACCTGCAGA
>JAQQZR010000011.1:6645987-6656769 GCA_030068235.1 Notoglanidium macrostoma | reverse complement strand
TGTGTGTGTGTGTGTGTGTGTGTGTGTGTGTGTGTGTGTGTGTGTGTGTGTGTGTGTGTGTGTGTGTGTCTGTTTGCTTTTGGAGCTAGTGTCTTAGGGCCCATTGTTATAAACCTTATCAGATAGATAGTGATGAGTCCCTTCTTATTTGAATACAGAACTATAGACAAAACCATGAAAATAGACCTGGAGAAATAAGCCATCTATATAAAACCAGTAAAAAAAAAAAACATAAAAAGTAAAATAATTCAATAAGTAATGACATATGCTGAGCCAGAAATAAAATTAAATAAATAGGAGTTTTTACACATGTAACACTAAATCGACCCAGGACTGGGACAGACACTGAGTTGACCTTATTAATGCTGTCATTTGCAGAGGGGAAAATAGTGTTTAATAAAAAGTCTTAATGTAAGTCCAAATGGCTCATATTTTACTATACTTAGTTAGTTGTCAACCCTGGAGCCATTGCAGTAAAGTAGTCAAATGCAAATAGATTAAATTCCCTGTATTTTTTCCACCAGACCACAATGAATGATTACACTATGTCAAGACAGTGTAAAAAAAAAAAAAAAAAAAGGCCTGCCTTAAATACCAACTGCTGCATTTAAGCAATGTGACATACACCCCCACTCCAATACCTTCCACACCCTCAGGCCCACCGACTCTTATTTCACTACTTCAACAAAGCCTACTGTCCCAGTAATTACCCTAAACATGTCCACACCCATGAGCCAAACAACTCACACACCTCACACCGTCTGACACAACATAAAGGAGGCCAGGTTTCTCTGCACTAGGGTTATACTTAATTTAACAAGCTAAATATAGGCTATTACCAGTTATTTTTGTGTGTCAGTGAAAAATCGCTTTTTGTGTGTGTCAAAGAAAAATAATTTTTAGCTTAAAAATAATTGTAGGAATATAATATTTTCGATGCGTAGGATACCTGAGCTTCTTCGGCGGGTTTGCACCGTTACTTTAACGCGCATGCGTGAGACTTACCTGGTCGCGCGGGGTTAGGTAGCCTAAATGAATCGATTCAGTTCGGTTGGGCGCGTGAAGTAAAAGTGAACTTCAACAAAAAACAACATTTAGAACGAGGGATAAATGTGGCACTGCTCAACAGGTGATAACAGTTGGTAAAACGGGAATACTTAGATTCTTAAAAATTAAAACCAAAAGATTCTTGAGGAAAAAAAAAAGTAAACAAAAATGCCGCGAGTGTTTCTGGTTAAAAAGACGAGCAGCACTTCCGGGAAAAGAAACTGGAATGAAGTACCTGCCTGTGGGCGAGCAGACATCTACACACCAGGTGAGTGTTTATAGAACAAGCAGAAAAAGAAGAATACGCTCTTATTTATGTTTTACAGCCCGTTGAAATCTTTTTCCTGCATATTTTAGCTTGTTATGGAGTTTGTTAAACAATGAATATGCATTTGTATTATTCACAAAGCAAAGGTTACAATTTAAATGATTTTTACATGGTTTCATGTTCATTGGCCTAATTCTTAAGTCTTTCAATATTTGATGTGTGCTGAATGAAAACATCAGTGACAAAAACAGTTACTTAAAGCTCTTTACAGGTGCTTGAATAGAGGATCCATGTAGTTGTGTAGTTTCGGGCTGTTGTTCATGAGCATATTGATCATGGCTTGTGATTCATGCTCCATGGCTTTGCCCTCCACACTGAGAACTCATTCTAGGGGTCAAAAGTAACTGCCATTCAGTATGCAATTCAAATATATATTTTTTACCTAATTAGTGTTACCTATTTAACTTCAGCTGACTAGCAGTATGTTTTGCTGAATATTAAACGGCAAATAGAAGTTGTTTTGAAACGATCAACAGATCTAGATCTACCAGATACTTACTATGTTTCACTTAAGTGGGTTTATGAATATTTCTCTTTATAACTTTTATGGATTAGAATGAAAGTCAGGACCATGGAGACACACACACACACACACACACACACACACACACACACACACACACACACACACACACACACACGCAAGCAAGCAAGCAAAGTGTACACATAACTACATAAAAAACAAATAGATGAAAATGTGAGATTAGCACAAAATATATATACACACAGGAAAGGGCACAGTAACCAGACATGACAAGAGGATGGAAGAACCAGTGCAAACAATTGTCTAGAAAAGTAAACTTTAACTTCTCATGTAATTTAAAGGTCCACTGTGTAGCGTTCAAATAACTGAATGCCCCACCTTACCCCTCCCTTACCCCTCTCCAAGCACGTATTAGAACGTTCGGTGGCCGTCAGGTGCCCATAGCATACTTCCAAGTACTTACATTCACACCCCCTTGCTTTTTTTGTATGGTCCTCCTTTTTTCAAAATCCGGGGTCTCAAATTTGTTAGTCAGCACCATCAAACACTGATTCCTCTTCTTTCTTCTTCCTTGTCATCCTTTCATCTTCTTTGTTGTCCTTCCGGTGCTTGCTTATGGATTCATGCTGCTGCTTGTAAAAACATGAAAAACAGGCGCTCTCTACAGGTTTGTCCATTCTGGGCTACTACAGCAAGGGTGTTCGCCCACTTCTTCGAACATGAATTTATTTTTATTAAAAAAATTTTTGTTGCAATTTTAATATTAAAATGGCATTATTGCAATGGTAAGTGCACTCAAGCTATTTCTGCAGCTCATCCTCGGACTCCTAATGTGTTTTTAAAATTGTAAGTCACCAAATATAGATTTTTGTTTTCGTAAAGATTATGTCAGTGATAAAGCCAGAAAAAGAAATCTGGTGGTAAAAAAAATCAATGGTTAAAAAAAGAGGTGGTTATCATCAATACATCAAACAGTGAGTAACACTGGTGATTTTTATTAAGGCGGTGCTGCCTGCTGTGCTTGGTGTCTCTTAGGGGTTACAGAATAAACTTTGCATTATATGTAAATGAAATGGCTGGTAACTTTACTGAAAAGCAATGTAAGTGATGTTAAATAATGAGTAATGGCAATGATATGATTCTCCCTCCAATTTGGAGATTTGCCGGCCTGGTATTATTCATACTTGGCTGTGTGGTGTTAATTTACGGATCTTGTGTGTCTGCTTTTCTTATGAATTGCCAGGATTTGTGTGTGGTCATGAGTGAAGCAATCTTGTACACATTATGAATGTTGTTGATGATGTTAATTTTTATAATATAGTTGCTAAACTAAGAATACATAGATTCTGTTCTTGTGATTATTTTAAGTCTACTTTTGTGAGTGCGCGCTTGGCAGTCTTTGTGATAAAATAGCATTCCCCCACTAAAGAAATTCCCACTACACCAGGGTACTGTAGCTGTACAACATGGCGGCTCAGTAGAAGTGGACCTGCACCCTGTGTAGATATAAAGGTCTCATTCTAAGCTTATGAAAAGACATCAATTTGTAATTACAGGTAATAATACACTTATAAAAGCATACTTAAATACTATATTACATTTTTGCTAATAGACCCCCTAAGTCCTACATAGTAGACCTTCAAATAGAAAAATTGTCTCAGTGATGCACTTGGAAACCTCTTTCAGTAGGAAGGTGGAGAAAAATAGTAAAAAATGTGTCATAGCAAAATAAAAATCATTGTTCCTGAGGGCATGATATAGTCTGTCAGATAATAGGTTATAGTTTAATATTGATGAATTTATTATTATGTTTCATAATCAAACTTGACCTACATTTATATGTATTTCTTCTGGGTGAAGTTTTATTTTATAATATTTGGAGCAAAGTGTCCATTAATTTGTCCCTTCAATAATGATTGCCTAAAAGGGCCATTCACTGTTTTTCACTTCAAGTATGGAATGACAGTACAAAGAGCTAGCCAGACCCACCCACTGTGTATAATCCCAGTCGCACAACTGCTTCCCTGGTTGTTCCCTGTTAGTGTGGGGTTGAAAATGGCCACTCTGAGTGTTTTAATTTTGATATCTCTTGCATAGGCTTCATCATGTCAGCATGGACCACAGTTATTGTGGACCACGCTTCAGGAGTGTCTAGCTCAGGTCCTAGTGAGTCCCTGATTCTGTTTGGTTATCTCCTGTGCTCCCTGATTTAATTTATCAGAGTATTTTGGAGAAGGGAAATTAGCAGTCTGAGCAAGTCCTGATCCTGACCCATTGGTGAAATTGTTAGTACTCATTTAACTAAATGGGCCAATGAATAATCCATTTATGCTTGCTTTTCAGTGTGTTTCTTCACTCCTCATGGCCATGAAGAGTGTGAGCACAGCCCTGCTGAGCTGCCCATCTGTCCCTCCACCCCACAAAGCAAGACCACACACACACACTCTCAATCTCACAGCTCAACTGCCCAGCTGTCCTGCTCTGCAATGCAGGAGACAAGTTCACATAGGCCTCCTATCATCTGCTCCAAAAATAAGGTCAGATTAATTATGTTTTGGGAAAATTAAAGAAAATCGTAATAGTGTACCTGTTGCCACATTGTAGATATGCAGTCACTATTTTCTTTGCCATACTTGATTCTATTCAGCATTTTTACTGATAATTTTCAAGTGCTGCAATTTTGTAATCTCACCTTTGCTTCAGTAGATAATCATACTTGGATACTCTATATTGTATCTAAGAATTCCTGCTGTAATCTTAAAGATGATGAGGACAGGACACCTTACTCACCATATACTAATACTGAAGGTCCTTCCATCATACTTGGTATTGTTTGACATTACAATGTGCAGGTGTTGAATACGAATAATTTATGTCTGGTGTCACCTAGAAGAAGATGGGTTTACTTTACCGATTTCTATAAAGCTGCTATGTGATGATGTCTGTTGTTAAAAGTACTATCAAAATAAAACTGAATTAAATTTCTCTTTTGATTCTGTTCTTTTATGCAGGTGGCCATGATGGAAAATGAAGCATTGAATGTCTCACAAACCACATCAGATTCCTCCTTTTCCTGCCCAATATGCCATAAGGCTTTCAGTCTTGCCCGAGTGATGAAACGACATTTAAGGACTCATAGTGACTTTAAGAAGTACTCATGTGAATACTGTGGGAAAGGCTTCAATGACACTTTTGACCTCAAGAGGCATGTGCGCACCCATACAGGTGATCTGGTTATCACATGCTATCATCTTTTCTTCTCTTCCTTTCTCTTTGTCACACCTCACTAAGCCAGACAATTTCTCTTGCAGGTGTGCGGCCCTTTAAGTGCACTGTGTGTGAGAAGGCCTTCACTCAGCGCTGCTCCCTGGAGGTTCACCTAAAAAAGGTTCATAGTGTCTTCCAACATTATGCCTTCAAGGAACGAAGGGACAAGCTGTATGTGTGTGAAGAGTGTGGCCTGACTGCTCAGACACAGGACAGCCTGCGCAGTCACATCCAGGTCAAACATCCCAAAAGCAGGATTGCCAATGCCAAATCCAAAAGCAGGAGGAGGAAGGCGCAAGACAGAAGAGGAAGTGTGTCTCCCTGTTCTCCTCACTCACTAAGTGATGCCGATGCTGGTGTTTGAGTGATGCTGAAATGACAAATGACCTGGAAAATTACCCATTCATGAGATTTCAAATCAGAGGGAAGTGGAAAATGGGTATGGTTTAGATCAGACAATTGAGAGTTCAGATTACATCACTGTCAAGCTCTCTGCTGAGCAAACACCAGCATGTGCAGCATAGGTTTGGGATAGGTGAAGAAATGCCTTTCAATGTGTGTTTTTGGTGTAATTACTATAAAGACAATTTATTTCTTTCATTCTGATTAAGATGATAACATTAAAAATAGTTACAGATGTTACTGTAAAACAATTATACTATTGCTAGGGAGACATATGCTATTGTATTACACATTGTTATCCTTAATGTACACAGAAAAGCTTATTATTTATCATATTAAGTATCATATATTAAACATTTGCATGCTCTTACATTTTATATATATGGTTATCACAGATCACATCATTCTTAGAGCTTTTGCATGTTTAGCGCATTCTTTTTATACTGTACTTAAATGTTTGGGGATGGTTTTGAGTAACCATATATACTGGCAAATAAAGTGTAATCTATTCTTATTTGGCAAAAACAGAAAACTTGTAATGAAGTTTCATTAGTAGAGTAAAGGGTCAGGTTGCAAGATGAAGAACAAAATGCGGCAATACATTCCTTACAATACATGATATGATCACTAGACAAGCTATCATCTACATTTTCCTATGAAAAAAAAACTGCAAACACTGATATGTATTGCTGAAAAATGACTGTGAGAAACAGACAACACAAGAAGGGGTCTGTAAATCACGACATGGCGCCATCTGTGGGTGTACATAAGCATGCAGGCAAAGATTATAGGCTACAGGAACCTCTTGATTCTGATTCTTGACATGCCACCATGTCAGTGAGTCTATTAACTACGCCTACATTTCTGTTACTGAAGATGCAATAGGTACACAGAGCTCTTGATCATGTCTGACCAAGTGTGATTTTATTTCCCATCAACTGCCTGAGAAAAATAGTCATTTTTGAGAATCTGTTCTCTTGTTGATTGTTTAGGTTTTTTTTTTTATTAAATATGTTTGTCTAATAAATGCACAAGATATCTATTGTTTAAAAGGTGCACAAAAACAACATCATTACGGGTGTGGTCATATGCGTGGCACAGGGTAGAAAATAAATATAGGGTTAAAAATATGCCCTGCCACCAGAATATGACCTCAGATAAGATCTATTAGCTACTCCTTTGAAATTAACACAGACTTTAACAATCATATGGAGTTCATAGCTATAACATAGGATTGTTTGTTTTGCCAAATGCCTATGAGGATCTCAAAGCAGCAGTGAGCTATGAAAGCCATTACAGTAATGTCATTACGCGAGCATTCAATTTGCACCAAATGCAGCCTTGTTCTGTCCATTATTACGCGGTGTTGCGTATTCATTTTTCCACCCCATGCCTAAACACCTGGAGTGATCCGGGATTGCATTCTTGTTATTATAGCCTATTCTGAAGATATATTCTACAGTCGCAAAAATATCCTTCTTTACGAATAGTTTTTTATTTATATGTTCTATATCCATGTACAGTGGCTAAAATGTGATCTTTTGACTACGATATTGCCTACCAAAAGGCTCAGTCTTGCGTTTGTTTTTATTAATAGCACTGTTTCAATGTAAAAGAAAGGTGGGCGTGGACATGACGTCATTCCACGGCTCGAGTGACCGATCAGGTAAGCGCGGTCTAGTTTAAGGGGGGGTGCGGTGGAGGGGGGGAAACGCGACGAAAACGTCAAGTCAGAGAATCGGTCGCATGCATCGACAGTATTGGCTTCAAATAAGAATTAAATTACGGTCATGAGTGCGAAGTGTTGAGGAGAAACTGGGTGCACGCGCGTTTTCTGGAAGGCGCGCGACCTATGTGGCCATCTACCCTACGCTTGTGTGTGCAGAGGAACTGAAGCGCAAAGGTACCTGTTACCTGTTATTTTCTAACCTGCACGCGCTTTCAGGGATCCCCATGTATTCCTAACCTACTGAATAGGCTAAATAACACGGTCAGGTTTGGCCGGGTGATGTAGGTAGCCTACGCGACGTGAAGGGGAGGGCAAGGACACGAGCATTTCTGGTGAACTGAGTCGCGTTTTATCCACCGCACGGATGGCAAATTATTTTCGGAGAAACGTCGCATGCGTTCTTTCAGATGGGGTGAAACGCATCCCAGCAGGAAGGTCCCAAGACTGGACCGGAGGACAGTCTGGACTCAGGACATGTCAACAACAACAACAACAATAGTAATATATGCAAGTCAAAACGAGAAAAACGAGTGAGGATGCAGGGGGTGACGGTGACCGGAGAGGCGCCCACACTGAACGGGGGAGGACGGGAAGAGGTAAGGAGTTCATACAGGCTGAATAAGAGTTATTTGTGAGTTATGACATGCTTTTTTCACAGGGTAAGAAAATGCGAGATGCGCCATGATTCTTTCCTAAAACACTGTAACATATGCTCTTCCTGTAACAGTTTAAAGAGCTCATAAATGTTTAATAAAGCGGCATTAAAGAATGCAAGCTAGTTTTGATAGGCTAATTGTTATTAAAATAATACAGATGGCTAAATGCATGAACCTTTTGTTTGAATGCATGCCAGTGTATTATGCAAACTGACTCCAGCGTTACCAAAACCATTCCCAGACGTTATACCATGTCAAACAGTCTAGATGATTCATCACACATAGCAGGTGACTGTGCGTCTGCTCAATTAGTTTAGCCTGCTAAATGTGTCGGCCATGACAGCGTAGCTCATGTTTTTACCTCTTATCTCTATTTTTTGGTCAGTGCTTCAGGAGAATCTCTAACAGTTTAACGTTTAACAGTTTAACGTTATTTTGAGTAATAGCCTGTTTACAAAGGGGGCGGGGCGACGGGCATCTCGCCACCTTCTCAGTAGTCATGGAAACCGCAGATAAATTTGGAAGTGTTGAAAAAGTGATGGGGGTTATTTTTACCATTTCATTACAGTCTAATGAAACAATTTTTGTTGGTGCCACAATGAACTGAATGATAATATTTCACCATACATCTGCACACCATGTGGAAGCCTGTTTATGGTGGGCAATCATTGTTCCTTTCATAATGGCACCAGCAAAATGTTTAGGCTAAGGAACATTAAATTGCTTATGTATGGCAGGTAGTGTACTCCTGTTGGTGAACATTCAATGGGCTATTTAAACACTGAAATCTGTGCTGACACATTTCTGTAAACTTTCTTCATGAGTTCTTACAGGGCTGTGTAATGTCACTCACTGTATTGTATTGTAATGTATTGTATTCTGTATTGCTGTCTAACATGCTCTGCACCAACTTTCCAAAATTATTCATTTCTACAGTTGGCATGTAAATCCACATATTATAGTACTGTGGTACTGTCTTCATGAATCCCAAAATACTGGAATGCTATGATATCAATATCTTTAGGATGAAATAAGACCACTTGAAATTGTACGCTACTTTTATTATCATCACAATGACTCAAGGCGAAATGACAAACCAAATCTAGTAGTCAAAAAATTGGATTGGATTCCATTACATGATGACTGACATATAGATATGAGCAGGTATGACTGACAGCCATTTCCCGGCAAGATTGGAAGATTCATTCCTTTTGGGTCATCTATTATTAAGAAATGTTAATTATTGTAAGGCACTGTCTGAGGACTATAACATAGGCAGCCTTTTGACAAAACCTTAGCTAAAGTCAGTATTGGCATACAAAGTATCTGCTCGGAATCTATTGTGAATGGAATTAACTGATTTGCCAGAAAGCAAAATTGAAGCTAATGGAAAAGGTTAGGTACCGATATTCAAAAAAAACCCTTGTAACCTATTGGGATTTTATCATTAACTAACATTGAAGCAAAAAGAATTTTCCTAAATTTACTGACATTCACATTGTACACAATATTTTAGTCAGGTTTTTTTTTTTTTTTGCCATTTTGTTTCATCATGTAGGCTCAATAGTTAACCTCTTATGTTCAAACAGGGAAACCTTTAGGGTAGAAAAGTAATTTTAACAGCTCAATTTGCTCACTTACTCTTTTACTGTTTCTCTGCTTCCAACTCTTCGATTCAACCAGCACTATTATTAAGGCTCTTTATAGGTCTTTCTTTTTTTTCACCATCATAACTTTCACATTGTTTAGTAACAACACAATGCTAGGACACTGTATAATATTTAAAGTCATCATTTGTAAGTAATTTTGAAATCTTTAAGGACTGAAAAGTATTATGTGTGTCAAATTTCAAAATGCTAAGCTCAGCATTTATAACAGTAATATCGAGAAGTATCCAAGTACCCTTTCCCATAAAGTTTACTGAATATAGCCATAGTGATTAATTTGAATAAGAAGACACAGGAGCAGGTTATTTTGGGGCAATGGTATAATTGTAATATTGCCTCATCTTGTATGATCTTTATGCCAAGCTCTGAACCTAGGAGCTCCTTCACTCACACTCATGCTTGCTCAGTTAACTGCCCATATTACATTACATAGTAATCAATAGACTGGGAGACACAGAGGGGGGGTGGGGGTGTCTAGGATTATATTATTATGGTTTTAAAAAAATATTCCCATGTAACACTTAGTCATATGAACACAGTTCACTGGGACTCCAGTAACAGCTATTCTTCCATCTTTTGCTCTTTCTTTCTTTTTTTGTTGCTATCGCTGCCACCTCTGATGCATGTTTCTCTGGTTGGGGTGTGTGTTTGCTTTTAGGCTTTTGTGGTGTAGTGTCCATATCAGATAGAGATAGTAGATATGCTGAGTGGGCAATCCAGCAACATAAGAGTGCATCTCTTACACTTATCCTTTCCCCCATTTGCTATATATCTTTTACTGACAAACTATGTATGTTCTGACTAGCTGGTGGATAATTATATGCTTTCTATCATGAAGAGAGATTCATTTCAATCCCAGTGCCTGTTCAACTGAATATTTTATGATATGAGAGAAAGGCTTTGTCCTTCATCTCACAGTACTCTGCTCTTAGTTTAAAGTACCCCTAAAATATGGGCACCAGAACTTTTAGCCGCAGAACCTGTATACGTAGTTCAAAGTTTGCTTGCTTTTCTAATGTTAATGATGAAACAAATTGGGGTATTTATTGTATATTTGACAGGTATTTCCTGTTAAATAAATTTCTGAAAATGACAGTAGAAGCCAAGACTCCAGTACTCAAATGCTATCTACAGTTGTGGTCAAAAGTTTACATACACTTGTAAAGAACATAATATCATGGCTCTCTTGAGTTTCCCGTTAT
>JAQQZR010000011.1:6633473-6645887 GCA_030068235.1 Notoglanidium macrostoma | reverse complement strand
ATAACGGGAAACTCAAGAGAGCCATGATATTATGTTCTTTACAAGTGTATGTAAACTTTTGACCACAACTGTATGTTTACTGCTAGTTTGCTAGCTGTTCACTAGCCTGTTTGTATAGGTAGGACATGGGCGTGGTTCCAAATGGAATATTTATGTATATATACACCGATCAGCCATAACATTAAAACAACCTGCCTAATAGGGTCCTCCTTGTGCCACCAGCACAGCTCTGATCCATCGAAGGCATGGACTCCACAAGACCTCTGAAGGTATACTGTGGTATACTGTCACCAAGATGTTAGCAGGGCCTGTAAGTTGCATGGTGGGTCCTCCATGGATCTGACTTGTTTGTCCAGCACTTCCTTCAGATGCTTGATCAGATTGAGATCGGTGGAATTGGTTCCTCAAACCATTCCTGAACAATTTTTGCAGTGTGGCAGGGCATATTATCCCGCTGAAAGAGGCATTACATTACATTTATGCTGTTTTGCAGACGCCCTTATCCAGAGTGATTTACATTTTATATCATTTTAATCACCTGAGCAGTTGAGGGTCAAGGGCCTTGCCCAAGGGCCCAGCAGGGGCAGCATGTCAGTGCTTGTCAGATTTGAACTCACAACCTTCCAATCAGTATTCCAATGTTGTCCAGTTGTTCACAGTGTCGTCCACAATCTTCCAATCAGTAGTCCATGTGTGTCAGTGGGCTTTGGGCACCCATGATCCTGTTGCCAGTTAACTAGTTTCCTTCCTTGGACCACTTTTGATAGAGAATACCCCATAAGACCTGCTGTTTTGGAGATGATCTGACCCAGTTATCTAGCCATCACTGTCTGGCCCTTCTCAAAGTCGCTCAGATCCTTACTCTTGCCTATTGTTCCTACTTCCATCACATCAACTTCAAGAACTGATTGTTCACTTGCTGCCTAATATATCCCACCCTTTCAACAGATGCTGTTGTAATGAGATAATCAATGATATTCATGTCAGTGTTTTTAATGTTATGGCTGATTGGTGTATATATTCCTAAATCCTGGCAATTATGCATGTAATATTGTTGACTGTTTTTTTTTTTAGATTATTTCTAAGGCTTTAAAAATCCATTCCAGGGTCCTTAAGTTAATTTTATTAGTCCCGTAATTGTTTCTCATCCACCCTTATTAAACACGTTTCCATCAAGATCTAATAGTTTGAATTATTTCTAAGCTTTCTTGATTCGGCTGCATAGCCAGATGATTTGTATTGTGTGTCAGCTATGAGTGCTCTCTTGAATGCTATACACCAGTGCTTTCTTGTTTCCTTGCTGACAGTCTGATTTGCAGCATCATTCCAGATCATTAGACCACAGCCTGTAACCACAAGGTCACCAAGAGAGACTCCCAGATTCCTGCAGAATACTTTTACAGCCCATTGGTAAACCATCAAGCTATCATCTAAAAGTATGTTAAACCACGGGGGCCTATTTCCATTGGGAAAACATTATGAAAATACTATTAGAAACTTTTGCATGCTGTTACAAAACCAACAGGAATCTCTATGGGTTCCAGTGATTTTTTCTAAGCGGGGCTTTGCGTAGAGTCATATAATACCTCAGTAATACACATATACACACAGAGCACTTTGTGCTTATTTATTCTCTCCATCTGACTCAAGCACTCAGCATTCTGGTGCCCCTCATGTAAAAGCATTCCCATCAACTTCCAAGGCAGCTGATTTGTATACAGCAGCTAAATAATTTACCCTATTAGAGTGGCTCTGAACTGGCAGTCAGGTTTATATACACGATTCATGCACTCGAGCCAAATCATCAGGTCAGAGTGTAATCAAATAGTGCTAATGATAGAACATTCCAGAAGTGCTTACCAGAGAATCTCATTGTTGCTGTCAGAACATTTTTTCTTATCTTCTTACAATCTGAACCCTCCTACTGCTGTACTCTCCTTTTTGATGATGTACTTAAGTCAGTCATTATATCAATGATTAATGTTGCCTGTTGTTTTGCACTCAGAGATCATAATGTAATGATACCTTTGAGTTCAACACTTGCAATTTATGGATAAATAAACATGTAGACACATATATTCCTTAATATAGACTACTACGATTGGGAACATTTAATGTTAACATTGACAGTGTATTCAGTATGAAGGATGAGTTTTCAAAATTAACTAGCAAACCCTTTTCATAACGGATAACGCAAAAATCAGACATGACGTTCAAGTTTACTGAATGTCCTAATGGATTCTGCTGCACACATCATTTGTACTTGTGTCCTTGGTAAACTAGAACAATTAAACTTTTGGACCTCTGCCAAGAAAAGCACAGGCTATTACAGCCTCTCCTGGACTGTAGCTGGCCTTTTAGTGCTGCAGTCTCTCATGGCAAGGGCACTGCTCTGCCTGTTAGCAGATTTATGTGTGCGTGTGTGTGTGTGTGTGTTTGTGTGTACACTTCTGAAATAGAGGCAGAGAGTCTGAGATCATCTATTGAGAATATGAGCCTTCCATACCGGATTATGAGGTATTGACTGTGTGGAGTATATGCTCTTTTTCAGCTGTATTTGTTAGTGCATCTGTTTGTTTGTTTGTTTGTTTCAAGACATTATGTCATGTCTATTTTCCTCTCACATTGTAATTGAAAGCACCAAATGCAGTACCTTAAAATGCACCAGGCCAAGAATTGTCAGCGGAGAGGCAGCCACATCTTATGATAATGCATTGATGTGTCTAAAAGCATTCCGTGCTCCCTCTCTACACTGATGCAGAGCATGTTAAAAGCAGGACTTGGCTTGAGTTACGAGCAGCCAGGAAATGTATTCATCCCACAAGAGACTGGTGGAGAAAAGTCAATTACTGCGGAAGAGAAAAGTACATTTCACCAAGTTACTGTCTGAGCTATGTGTCAGAAATTTAGAGACCGCTTCCCACTTGGTCATGTGTTTCCCATTCAAATATATTATATGTCTTTTTACAACTGAATCACTACACAAATTGTGAATTGTGATTATTTCTCATAGAACTAAATACTAACTTATTCACCTTTCTTGTTTCTCTCCCTCCCTCCCCACACTCTTCAAAATCTCTGTTTATCTACTCACTCACATCTCTATTAATCATTATCCTCTATTCAAAACCCTGGTACTCACACTGTCCATCCCTACCTCTCCAAACCCCATCCCGCTTCCCACCTACAGCAACGTCCTCTCAAGCAGTCCCTAAGTGGCTCTCTGTGCCGGGAGTCTCATTGGAAGTGCCTGCTACTGACCCTGCTCATGTATGGCTGCTTTGGCACACTAGGCTGGTGCTCCCTCTACCACATTACAGTCATGGCTTCTGATGACCAAGGTCCTGCCTACTACTATGGTGACCGAGCCCCACTCTACCACAATAGTCTCTGCTCCAATGGATATGTCTACATTCCTGTGGCTTTCCTGGCCATGCTTTATGTCGTCTACCTGGTGGAGTGCTGGCATTGTTACTCCAAAACAGCTAACCTGGCTAAAGTGGAGATAAGTCAGGTGTACGACAGGATCCAGCGTCTGCAGCAAGCTACACCTTGCATCTGGTGGAAGGCCATTAGTTATCATTATGTACGGCGGACCAGGCAAGTGACGCGCTACCGCAATGGAGATGCCTACACCACCACACAGGTATACCATGAACGGGTCAACACGCACACTGCCAGTTCCGAGTTTGACTACTCACGGCATGGCGTCAAGGATGTGTCCAAAGAGCTGCAGGGCTTACTGGACCACCCTGTAACCCGGTTGCGCTTCACTAAGTGCTTCAGTTTCGCCAGTGCTCGTGCAGAGACCGCCTACCTTACACAACGAGCACGCTTCTTTGGTGACAATGAAGGTCTGGATGACTACATGGAAGCGCGTGAGGGTATGCACCTGAAGAATGTAGACTTTAGGGAGCACATGTTGGCTTTCCTTGATCCTACTCGTCCACCATGGTACGCACGCCGCTGCGTCTACTGGCTAGCATCTGCTCTGCTGCTATCCTGGCCACTCCGTGTGGTGGTTGAGTACCGTACCGCCTATGTCCACTATCATGTTGAGAAGCTGTTTGGTGAGAATGAGGATGCCAATGAAAATGAAAATAGAGACAACTACCAGACAAGCTTTGAGCATAGCTCTGGAGGTCCCACTTTGCACGTCATATCACGGGTAAACACAGTGGATATAACTGAACTGGAGTGGCACATTCGCTGCAACCAGCAAATAGTGCCTAGCTACTCAGAGGCCTTGTTAATGGACCTGGACATCAACCCGAACACACCATTGTCTGTCGCGATGGCAGCCCAAATGAGACGCAACTCCAGCTACTTCCTCCAGAGCTGCCCTCGTTGTCGGAGGACAACAAGCAGCTCGTCTCTGCCTTCTTGGGTCAGAGGGAACATGGTTGTAGGGACAAACTCATTTCCCATCAGAGCAGGAGGAAGGTTGACCCTGAGTCGCAGCGGCTTCTCCCTGGGACGCTTGCACACAACCAGAAACCGACATACCTGCCTGTTTCACTCAAGGAGTCTAGGAGGAGGATTGGCAGGACGAGGGGAAGAGGGAGGTGGTTTTCTTGGTCTGGGGTTACGTAGGTCAGATGAAGAAAGAAGGGGTGTTTTAGAGGGGGAGGATGAGGAGAATAGTGAGGTCGAGGAACGAAGGCAGAGGCAGGGAGATGACATAGAAAATGGAGAGGCCAGAGGAGAGGAGAGAGACAGGCCACCAGCCTATCATGATGCTCTGTACTTTCCTGTGTTGATCATTCATGGAGAAGAGAGCTGTCATGGTGGGCGGGATATTGACACAGGATAATGGCAGGGATTAGTGGAGAATGTAGATTAGAAAGTTTGCACTGGTGTGTATAGACTGCATGTAGAAGGACCTCAGGTAAGTGAATCCAAGACAAGAATCAGGGTAAGAGTTCAGGGATCATGGAATAAAGTAGAACTCATACCTAGGGAAACGGTAGTATATAGACTAAATGTAAGGTGAAACCTGATTGGAGACATTGTGTTTTGTCAGCTTTAAAAATGAAAATAGCAATGAATAATGACTCAGATGTCAGCGAATGTATGAAGGGTTTAAATAAAAATGTAGGTCAATCTATGTCATGAAGTTGACATGGACCGACCCTTTAGAAGACAAAATAAACATTCTAATAAGCATGAATAATTACACATCAGTATCCTGTTATTTTATACCTTGCAACAGCGTCATGAAAACTGAAAAAAGCTCAATTTTTCCATGTAACCTTTCACTCTAGGAGTACTGTAGTTTACATGAAAACTTGGACCACTGTACCTGATCACTTAGTGAAGACATTCCACACCTAGCAAGTTACAAACTAATGTAGTTCATGCAGACATCTGCATAATGCCAATATAAAACCAGAAGTGTAACAATAGTTATACTGTAGAAAACAAGTTCAGTTCCTTAAAGAAATCAGAGCAGACAGAAGCAAAGTCAAAAGATCTCAGGGGAAAAGAATACTTTTTTAATGCGGAACGAAAGAGGGATGGAAAAAAATTGTTAAATGAGCATGTAGACTGATTGTAGTCATTTGCTGTTTGTATTTGTGCTCCCACCAAACTGTATTGTCTCACACTTGTTTTAATTGCTTACAATGCTTTTCAAAAGCTTGGTGCTCATGACTCCACTGTTGTTGGCCTTGAAGGTGTTTCCATTCAGCTTCATGTCTTCTGTAAGAAAATGTAAAATTGCATATAGCTGTTGCAACACAGCATTATTTCTTTGACTTGCATAGTCACATATACATATATAATTTGCATAATCTGGACTTGGAAGGAAATGTGTGAAATTATTTCATAATGTTTCACATTTGAACAATGTTAAAGGAGAAGAATGTAAAATGTAACACTGATGTGAAAAAAATCTCATATGTCACTCTTCACATTACCTGCTCCCTGTACTGCTTGAACATGGACAGTTTTTGTCTTATGTTCCATTTATAGGAAGTTGTCCTTTAGTATGTCGTTGATTCATTGAAAAAAAATTATATCAATGTCTAATGGCAGATTATATCAATGTCTAATGACTGTCACTAGTGAAAAGCACACAATTGCCTATAAAACAGTCATAATCTAGAGATACACTGTCCAAGATTAACATTTCATCAGATACAAAGCAGCTTGAGTAAAGGTTTACTGACACAGATCAGCACCTGCACATAGTGTAATCTCACTAGCAAGCACAAGTCATGTGATTTACAAACAGTGCAAGGAAAGGTGTGAACAAAGACTGACTGTTGAGAACCTCATTTCAGAGTGAATGAATGTACAGCAGAGTCCTGCATATTTGAGAAGAATTTATTCTGCAGCAAAATCTGGGCTGTCAGAAAGAACCTTCAAATGCATCACTGTTTTGTCAGCAGGATTGCTTTTACCGTGTTCACACTAGCAAGCAATAAGTCACTCATGTCGCTTGTAGTTTGTCTCTTGTGGACATGTAGCAACTTCTACTGTTGTCGCTTGTGGGCATGTAATGTCCAACATTTTTTAGTTCTGATGAAAAAGGTAGACGTTATGAGTAGCCTCTAAAGCTTAAAAACACAGTAGTAGTAGTAAAGTAGTAAAACACAAATTAAATAATTTCTTAATCAGTGTAAAAATTCAGTTTTCTGCTACTTCTTTCCAAATTCTTTTTCACAATGTCTCTATACATTTTGACATAATAGAAGAACATGAAGCCGTGGCCATGAATTTCTTCCATTTTTACTTGTCAAACATTAAATGGGAAATAATTACATGCATGAATCAAATTTGTGACCAGAATTTCGGCCATATGTGCTATAGGATTGGTCCAAGGGATCATTCAATCCAAACGTTTGGATTTGTAATTTTCCTATGTCACACCTAATTTTTCATAGAATATAATTGTGAAAATCTCAATTCAAATGTTGAATGGTCATCTGTTGCTTTGATGCTTGCTAGTGTGAATGTAGGATTAGGCCAGTTATTACTAAAACTTCTACAATTACATTTCTGTAATGATTATGATGTTGGTGGTGATGATGCTAATGGTTATTCTGGGGGTTGTATAAATAAAGTCAAACACTTAGAAATGTTTAAGGAGTAGTTATTTTGTTAAGCACTGCCACACTATGAGGTTACGGTATTTATTATGCTATTTGCTAGGAGGTGATGAAAATAATGAGAAATTATGCTTCAGTGAAAGTAAAAAATAATGTCAACCATACTTAAAACGGGTTTGGGACCGAAAGGTCTAATTTGGCATAATTATGTGGTTTAATGTTTTTAGTTTCCATCCAAAAACATCAAAGTCAATTGCTCCTTTTAAATGTACTCAACTATTAAAAAAGAAAAAGAAAACTGATGAAATTAAGTAATGTCATGTTTTCATGTGAAAATCATCATTCAGTCTGTACTACTTCATGTTCTTGATGGTAAATTTGCAGAATTCATAGGTGAGAATTACCGAGACCCAACATTTATACTCAGTGATTGGAGTTTATTTGATTGTCAACAATTGTTACAGCAAGTTTTTATTTAGAAATCAACCAAAGTATATAAAAAAATTTTTTAAATTTTATTTAAAAAATTATAAACAAGTAAAAACCTCTTTACTCTTACTCTTGTCAAGTAACCCAGTTGCTATGCATATGCAAATTGCTCAATCCTAAATGCACCAACCACTTCCCCTGGTGTTTGCATACTGAAACATGACTGGCTTTCTTATTTTGTGATGCAATAACAAGTTCAACACTAACTCAGATTTTCCAATAAGATGTTCAGCTCCCATTTCTTAAAATAAAGGGTCACAACTACTAAAGTCACCATTTTAACATATCAACTATTCAAATGAATTCCTCCAAAGATGAATGATTAAGAAAAAATTAAAAATTTAAATTTTATTTAACTGATGCAAATTTATGGGGACACATTTTTTAGGCAAAGATGGAATTACATTAGTTAAAACAGTTGTTTGTTTTTAGATAACAGCTAAACAAATATTAATGAATACAGGTTTTATTTATTAATATTAACATACATTAATGAGGACGTTCACCATTGTTAATGTTAACTAATGTCATAAATAATGTTAGTTAAACCTGTAAAGTTCCTGCTTATTACGGACTTATTTGATCTAAAGCTTGATATTCATAGCAAAATATTCGTGAAGAATATTATTTAGCATGAACTATACTGTAATTACAGTGAAACTAATAAGAAAGGTATGCAGTTGAAAGTGTGAGGAAATGTAAATCTGCACCTGATAACCAGACCTGTTCACTTAATATCTTTCAACAGTCACTTTACACTTTTTGTTAAACTCCTTATTTATTTCATTGCATTTTACTTCCTGGAGTGATTTTTCCGTGATTAGTTTAGTCGGTGATCAAGCTGTTTTTAGGTCTTGATTAGGTCTTGACCTTGATTAGGTCTTTAAACTTGATCTTGTCATTTTGTTTACATGCCATATTTAATTTTTATAGGTTTAGTTTAACAGGTTAGTTTCAGCTTCTTTACTTATCTGGAAAAGCCACAGTAGCTGGATTGTAACAGTTTTGAGAATTAACTGAAGTGATACATTGTGGATGAATTGATTTTTTCAAAAAAAAAATCTTGTTACAAATATGTCAGTACGATGTCGGTTCATTTGTATTAAAATACACGTACAGGCAAAAAACAATCTCCTGTATACTAAGGCTTTCATTTCCCTCCCTCTTATCTCCCTCTCTTATAATCTGTACATGAAGGGCAATGCTTTTGTAGTCACTGCCCTAATGACAAATGAGATATGACAAATGAAGGAGAGAGAGGAACGATAGGAACAAAAAATGCTTGCACACCTGGGAGAAATAGCAGCTCAGTTGCACTGGAAATTACTTTTCGAAGTGTGGAGGACATAGAAGGACAAGAGAGTGCAGTGACAAAATAGCAGTGCATCAAATTGACTTCTCTGGTAAGTGAGAGCTTGCTTACTTGGAATGGGAAAGCTGATACATACTGGGTGGTTTTGTACAGAAAAACAATGAAACCATGATTAAGGTGTTGTTCAGAAGTAAATGAAGAAAACGGGTAACATATTTAGGCATGTGTTGTAAGGTTAAATAATGTGGACATAATGGGAGTTTCATAATGGCAATAAACTCAACTATTTTTCTGTATGAAGTGTAAAGTGGTTTAGCTTTAGTGTGTGAGGAGTTCTTTAACATGCACATGATTTAAGCTTTCCAGTAAGCTGCTTGTTTTTACTGATTTATGCCATTAGAGATTTAGGTCACCTCTCTGGGAATACCAAGCTTGTTTTCCTGGTAACAGGAATAAGGACTTGTTTGTGAGACACCTAGCATGTATTTCTCTTGCTCCTATGGCCCTAATGAAGCCGAGCTGTGAATGGAGAGGCATATGGAGAGTCTGCTGTTGTTGGCCACACAGCTACAAGAGTAGTATCAAATGTCAAATGCAAATAGCTGCTCTGGTTGCTGAGGCTGCTCAGCTGACGGAGGAGAGTCAGAGCCTACACCAGCAAAGCTCCCTCACCAAGTAGGATGTGACCGACATAAACAAAACCCTGGAGGTGCTGATGGACACCAAAGTAGCCTTTATAGCCAAAGAGAGGCAGGCCTTGATCTGTTTCAAGGGAAGCCATGTTCAAGACTGAGTGACATAATAAGATAGGAACATTGTCCTATTTAATAAGTTTATTTTCAAGTGTCAAACTTTTGTAGAATTCTGTTATACTGTATTAGCACAAGTGGTCCTATAGAAACTGTGTGGTTAAAGGGGCTCACCTTTCCCAGAAGGCCTTTCCACTAAGTAGCAAGTTGCTATTTTTGATGCCATTGATATTCCACTCTGTTACATTTTAAAAACAATCCCGTAGGAGTTTGCCTGACTTCGTTGGTCCATTGTTGATGTTCATGAGTTGGTAGGATTGATGAGCCATAGACTTTTCATTCATGATAACTGGTCCATCCGACATCAAAAACAACAAATTGGATTCTGGAAACGGTGAGCTGGCCCCTTAATGTATGAATAATAGTAGTAAAAGATTAACGGTGTGACTTGTAATTTTATGCGTGATACATTTGAAAAAACGTAATCTGAAAAATTGGCTCACTTGTCCCACAATTACAGGCTTCTGTTTACATTTTTTGGGCCCATAAAATAACTCCAACCCAGCTGGAATAGGGATAGAACCCTTTCTGTAAAAGAGAACTGACAAGGCATTAAACAGAGGTACATTATAAAATCACCTTGCAGGCATGTGAGTTTGAAAAATTACAAACTGCTACTTTGAACTATGGTTATGAATATTATGATTAGTCTTTTCCAGTAATTCAGAACAGCATTCACACCAGAATTGTTTTATTTTTGTTTTGTGGTAAATTTCTGGCAGGAAATCCAAATGCTTTGCAAAACCAGAATTCAGATGTTAAAGGGGTTAAATCACTTCACTGTCATGTTAATGTCCAGGTATTGTCATTTTTGTTTGTACTGTCTCTAAGAAAGCACTTCAGCACCCCTTACTGGTGTCAGACAGTCTAGTTTAGTTTTTGTTCCATTAGTGCTGCCAATATACAGTATATTGCAGCATTATATTAATTCTTGTAGCCAGTAGTCAGGATCTTAATCCCTCTGTCAAACCTCTAAAAAGTGCTCTATAAGTGACTTTTACTTATTCAATCACCACCAGTAAGATTGTGATTTTCATTACATTTTCATTAGTTCCTATGGGATTTTCAACAAAATATTAGTGCAATGCACTGGTAGTTTATCTCACCATTTCCTTCCTGTAACTGATGATGGAGCTGACCTACATCTAATTTAATGTAAAACGTTGCAGTACCTAGGAAACAAAAACATGTCTTATTTTTCTGTGCATTAAAAGAATGCAGTAATCTATCTAGACATATGTAGGATTTACTTATTTAGAGGTTTGAATTGCAAATAAAATACACATTGATAGGAATGTTAGACTTTTAAATTTACTTCTATTAATTATGAAGAACCCTTTTAGTACAATATTTAAATTTAAATTTTTACAGAAATGAAAAAAATGTTCATTTCTTCAGTATGCATTTAAAGCTGACTAAAAAAAATCTATCTTTCTCAATTTACTGTTGACTGAAATATATTGATCACCGTGTGCTTACCAAAATGTTCATAAAATATTTGTAATGCGGTTTTTAAATTACAAATTTTTATAAAACAATGTTCTAGTGGGGAAAAAATAGGCTTTCCAGACAATCATTTCCTTATGTTTGGGTAAGGGTCTGGATTCAGCCATCTCAAGTCTCCCAGTTTCTTCTTGACGTGTTGTCTTGTCAGGTGTGGGTTAGTGAGGCTCAAAGGACTCGAGCCGGGTGGTGGAGGAAGGGCTCGGTCTCATCACAGCTCCAGTGGTCCTCCTCACTGAGAGCCTGGCGTCTCTGCACCACCACAACTGCAACAACCAACAGCCAGAAGAAGAAACTCACCCACACGGATTTCTGAGGGAAAAAAGGCAATCAGCTCTCAGCAAGCGTGCATCACCATAAACAATTGAGAACTGCAACTTTATAATATATAAAGATAAACATAAAACATAATATCATTAAGATGAAAATGTATCTTCACAGTTTTTCTTTGCTGACATACAAGCAGGAAGTGCCTGACTGTTGCTGTCTAGGCAGTGTTTGTCCTAGATTTCCTGGTGCCCCATATACTCAGTTTGCTTCTGAACCATATACGCATAGATCACATCCATCACTTTCCCATCATTTCCAAGTTACTTCACACCTCCTCAGTCTACAAGCTTGTAGAATAAATTCAGTTGTAAATAAGCAAGCAGTAAGACCTGAAAATTTAACCACTACGATAGCATTTATTAGCTAATTAGTTATCTAGTTAGTATTTATACAAGGTTACCATAATCTCAAAATGATAGCTAATTTTCTTTACACATTGTGACATAAATTAACTAGCTAAGATCAAGTTTGCTTTATCTAGCTGCCAGTTTTCTACTAATCTATTTAGCAAGCTTGCTTTCACAGTCTACATGGACAATAAGCTAAGGCTAGCACATGCGCCACACTAAATGCTAAACCTTGTGACTAACAGCTAGCAAGTAAGATGAAAGCCCTCAAATGGTTCTAGGGCAATTATCCAAAATTTACAGATTTAACATAATCCAACTGAATTTTGTTTTCAAATCTCATCTCATCAATCTTTCTAGTGAGGTTTTTCTTTCTTTTCTGTGCAACTAACACCATCTCTATGTGTGCCTAATGGTAGCTCTGACTGGATATTACGAGTGTGTGTGTGTGTGTGTCTGTGTGTGTGTGTGTGTGTGTATGTGTACACATGTGTCTTTGTTTTTTGTGTGTGTGTGTGTGTGTGTGTGTGTGTGTGTGTGTGTGTGTGTGTGTGTGTGTGTGTGTGTGTGTG